>JADLZK010008814.1:0-290641 GCA_015847255.1 Hyparrhenia diplandra | reverse complement strand
ATGTTAAGGGATAGCGCAGTGCAGCACATCGAGGTGAGGCCATGAAAAGAAACCCAAACTCATGTGGATCAGCTTCAAAGGCTTGTGGGATCATGTGTTCGCAAACGATCCTGTTGGATTCTGAACTGACCCACTGGCTATGTAAACTAGATTGTTTTGGATCTGGTTTTGGTTGACTAGATCAAATCAAATCAAATCAAATTGGGTTGTGGCTTAATTGTCCTGGCCGCGCGTACGCTAGTAGTGTTTATACTTTATCTCCCAACAACTGGTGCCGATTGGATCCTCCTTGTTTGGTTGGCCGGGGCGCTTGCAAAATAAGAGGGAAATAATAGCATGTTACCCCCCAAGAATCCAACTTTGCTCAAAAAGAACCCCAGGTCCATCATCACTTGACTCCACCTTATATGATACCGTGTTTTCCGTATCCACAATTTTTATTTTTAAGCTGAAACTTTTGTGTGATGATTGACATCTCATACTCTATGTTATATATACTTTCATTGCATTTAGTTTTTGCTTGGATCGATTGCCTTTTTAGATTTCATATTGGTCAATATGCTAGTCTTTTATGTCTTTCTTGAATTATATAATTTTTGTGGATTGATGCCTCTTCTTAAAGATTTAGATTCGGAACTTTTATTATCTAAAAACCCATACTACCAACAAATAGTCATGCAAACTCACAAAGTACCTTCTTTTTTATTGGGATAAATTAAGCCAAAACAAGGGACGTAGACAGTTTATTTCGAAAATTAAACAAGTTGAGGGGGCAAAATGGGTTATCAATTTAAAAACAAAAGATACTCGACGAACATTGAATAGTCTTGTCAAGTTTGGCATCGTGTGATGAGCTGATCAGCATCATCACCTCCAATTACTGCTTCTGTTCGTTGCTCAACAGCCAGTACTGTCCCCTATCACTATCATCATCCAGCAGCTTTGCCTCTTGCATCTTGTTACTTTGTTGGGATACCATCAAGTTGCTTGCTACCCTCTCTTCCACCACTGGTCCCCTAGCAAATTAACAAATTCACTAATCACAAACTGCGATCTGTTTGGGAGCTTACGCAGAAACAAAGCATGCCGTGAATGATCAAGCGGCCGTGACATCACCTAGTGCGTACTGTAGAGCACTGCAAATTTATTTAAAGGCACGGAATTGGTTCTTATAGAACAATAGATGGGGCCAAACCTCTAGTTATTCTAACGGGGGTTCGAATCGGATGGAGTACGTTTGCAAATATACTGCAGAGTTATACTCGATCAACTAGTACTCTACCGGAAGTATTGTAACTTTGTTCGTAGTACTCACCCTTGCAGGTAGGCGCACACACAAACCCTATCCCATAAAGCACGTCTAAAAACACATTCATCCATATGAACACAAACCTTACCTCTGAGCAGATGTAAAAAGACAACCGAGATCTTTGAGATGATTAATACAAAGTCATCATAGGTGTTTCGATGTCGAGAACTTAAATCTTGACGGACCAGGTTACACCACGAGAAACCCTATGTAATTTATGCTCAGTGCTAGCTGACAATTAATCTTATTTGAGCAAAGTTGCTTTAGTTTGTCTTGCCTGCGTCGTCGTCAGACTTCCATGACACCAGTTGTGTCGAGTCGAGATCAGGAAGGCCGGGAAACGACAGGGGGCGAGGTGGGGCAAAAGAAAACTGAACAAAGTAGTAGGAGGAGGCATCTAAGGGGAGACGAACGTGTGTAGGAGTGGCACGTGAACAGGACAAAGCATCCAGCTAGTAGCAGGGCTTCAAAAAGATGCCTTGGGTTTTGGGTAGCTAGGGAAGAGACCAAGATCAGGTTCCCGTCACCCGTCATCAGTCGATAAGAAAAATCCACGCAATACAATGCAAATCATCAATGCGTCGTGTACCGAACCTTTGGATGTCAGCCATCAACCGAGATGAGCATGAGTCTATTTTTGTTTTGATGCTGCGTTTTGTGCCGTCAGTGTCGAATATGTGCACATTCAAAAGAATAGTCGGGTTACTGCGCTGCTGTACACCCTCTTGTTTTTAGTGTACAAAATACAAATAGATATTTTTCGTCGCAAATTCGCAATGCATGTAGCAACACTAAGTACTGTTTGGTCTGGTACAGCTTCAGTTCATGAATATTTGGAGTTAGTTTTCTCTGGCTCTAGTAATTCTAGGAGAGATGCCAAAGGGTGCCCAGTCCGGTTGGCTGCAAGTCACTCGGCGGCACTCGCACAGTCTGCAGGTTGAATCCCGTGGAAGCGGATTTGGGGTACGTGGTTAAAAATTCCCTCGTCGGTCCGTGTGCCCAAGCACTAGTTAAAGAGCTTCGCCAGGTCCCTTATGGATCGGCGTGGTTTTACAGTTGGTATACGGCCGGGGGCTGATTAATGTCCGACCCGAGCTACGGTTTGGTATACCGGCTCGTGGGTTTGGTGTGTATTTACGGCCCCGGTCTTCTCGAATGGATTGAGGATCGTAGTTCCCAGAAGGGCCCGAAGCTCCTAGTGTCGGGGCGGGCGGGGTTCGGGGATTTTCCTCGGCCGGGGGAGACCCGGGAGGTTTCTTCTTGGAGAACAATCGGTGGGCGGCTTTCCCACCCGACCGAGTAATTCTAGGAGAGACAACCACAGGCGCAATGAAAGTATTTGGATAGGTACTTTCTTCCAGGATGATGGTATATAGGATTTGGGTGGGAGAGTTTTTGTGGGCGATAAGTCTCCTAATGCTGATTTGTCGTGAAAAAAAATATTGTATTGTATCTAATGAGTTCAAACAAACAAGGGTGGTCATCTCGATAGAATATTCCTTCAAGAGTCTTGGTAAGCCGATATATATACGAATAAAATATTCAAGTTAAAGTAAAAAAATGAGAAATAACATAGAAATAAAAGTTGATATAATAATATGTCTAGATAAATAATAAAATGGATGAAAAAAAAAACAAATCGGAAAGTGGTTTGTTTTTGGCAAATAATTGATCAAAGGCCATCTTTTCCTAATAGAGTAAATAAATGCTATGAAACGGGTAAAACTGAGCATCCCATAACTAGGAAGTTAATATCAAATTCCGATAGTGCATTTATCAAGAGAGGAGACCATCAGACCAATCCATGACAACTTCATGCATACTCCTATACGTCAAGCTTACAGTAGGTTCAGAGCTACCAAGTTAGACATCTCCAAAGCTTTTGATTCAATCTTCTAGGGATATCTCCTGAAATGCTCTGACATAGAAACTTCAGCCCGCGCTTGGTGAAGATATTGCTCGGTAGTGATCTTTAAATCCTCTTCCGTATCACTAAAAGGGGTCTCCGGTCACTAGATCGGCGGTGACTGAAGACTCCTTTTTATCACTCAGAAAAAAGTATTACACTACAATCCTAAGTAATTATGTGCTTGATAACGTTCCCAAATCTCCATATATAGCAGAATGGTTTGCATGTTTAGCTAGATATGTGAACTATTTCCCACTCTAGTAATCGATACAACCCCCGGGGCTTCAGTCAAAAAATGAAATCGATCAGATTAAGATCCTAAGGCTCCTATACTTTTGAGTCAAGTTAGTTTATGATGGGAACAATAATTACCAAATACAAACAAAAAGTGATACGATTACACGCGAGTCCAAAATATTTGGCCCTACCTCCGCCACCTCTGCATCCTTTGCCTGACTGCAAATCTGCCCTGCAAAAGTCTGGATGACAAGGAATCTAAGCTTTTTTCAACTTTGTTTCAGCTTATTCTATTTGGCACAACACTATTTGAAACAACCAAAAAATTAGCCTGCAGAACAACCCATGTCAAAGTAAATTTTGGGCAAAGTAATTTCAACCATGCATACTATGCATGTCAGCATCTTCGTTAAACAATGACCAACCATAGCAGCCAGATACACTGTATGCTGCTGAGCAATTGGCAGACAAGAAGACAAGGTGAAGTCAGCGTACAGTGCAGTTCAATCACGCACCCCATCCTGCAATGCAATGAAATGGATGGCTGTACGAATGGCACAGATGCTGTCATCGATTAAGTCGCTGTCAAGACCTTAAGACCACAGACAAAAACACAAAACACATCACTCTTCCTCATCAACGTGGCCCCACATACACCCCAGCATACACATGGTACGTACGTCTCCCGGGTTGCTAAATAATCACACGCATTCCCAACCGTTGGCTCACAGGCACAAAGCAGTGACAACGAAAGGCTCAGTACCTGTCCGGCTGTCCTGCTGCCACCTAATCTTTCCCGTATTGAGCCACCTAATTTGCCGGGCTAAAAAATACTAGGTATAGTTAGCGAGCTAGTTGGCTAATTGAGTGAATTTGAGCTAATTTTATTAGCTAGCTCTATCAATTAGCTCTTATATCGAAATAGGCTCTTAATGCAGGCTTGCCACCCATATATACTCCCCTTAAGAAAGATGTCAAATGAATTCCAAGTTGGAAATAAGTAAACGAGTTTAGAAGATGAGGTGATCGATGGAGCACAGGTGACGCACCATGACACTTGGGTTGAAGCGGGAAGGTCTACATCAGATGGCAATGGTGATAGTGAGTTTGGCATGGTGAGGTGCGGGGCCGTAATTTAGGCTGTTTGGTTGCTTGTCAAAAACTGAAAACAAACTAAATAAGTGGAATCGAAGTTGTTTTTCAAAAGCAACTGCTTTTTGCAAGTATTACACAATTTAGTGGCATCATAGATCCAATTTTTGGCTTTCAACTTTATTTAGTTTTTCCAAATGGATGCAAAAATAAAGAGACATTTTACAAATGTTTCAATGGAGAAAAAAAGATATGTGGATAGTTATTTAAGTAAACAACTAGCGATTTTTCACAACATATAACTTACAATAGTTTTTCGCAGCCACGGTTGAACCAAAATGCACCCTTAAAAGGCATGTTTTAATTTTAAAGGATAAAAAGATTTTTTTATATGTATAGTTTAATAAATTCTAGTTTTTCTACATACATGATTGATTATTTTGAGTTGAATGTCTGAGAGCAAACCTATAATTTTATTTCATTTTATTTTTAATACAATGAGATTAGTATACATTATACACACACAACTTTCAAGCAAAACAATGGATGCTCAATTGAATCTATGACTTTAATCGGGTCCATGCTCTAGGCATTACATACATGGGAGCTAGTGTGTGCCCATGCTAGAGTCTTGTTTGGCTGCATCTGTAAGTTGTAACCATCTCAATTCACATGAAATGAAGCTAAAAATTAACTAAATTTCACTTCAATTTACTCTAAATACATGTGGCTTATGGTAAATTTGAATGAAGCTAAACAAGACCTCATGGATGATGAGCGTCAAAGCGAGATGTAAGGTGGTCGAGCTTTTGGTTGAGTTGATCCTAGCATGATTTAGACTAACTAGGGTGTTGATGTGTGTTGTGTAACATATCTCTTAGATTGTGAATTGAGTGCATCAAGGTGGTTGACAACAATGAAGATGGTCAAGTGAGTGGTTAGCGGTGAAAAACAGGTATGGAGGCTTGGACCAAGGAACTAAAGATGCCGGATGGACCAAGGACGGCTATCATGTAACAAAAGAATCACGAAAAACACATGAAGTTGTTGATGACTCGACATTGTTGACCAAGTCAAGGCCATAGATGTACCAAATTAAGGTGAGGCATAAAAAGCATTTAGTGGACCATGTATGTGTTGACATTGGAGAGGTTTCATGCCGGTTATATGTGGCCCTCAAGGGTGGAGTGATTTCGGGGTTTAGGCCTCAAAACCCCAAGGAATATCTCGAGGTGGCATGTGACGTCATTGGATATCTCGTGTCGATCTTGAAGAGACTCCATGAAGAGTTTTGACCATTCGATGTACGAGAAGACCAACTTTGGACCATTTTGCACCTGGTGGAAGTGGTTTATGTATGAACCTAGGAGCATTATTGATTGTGTCATATTTTTTGAAGGGAATTTTAGGGTAATAAGCCTATAAATAGTAGAAATGGCTACCCAAGATACCTCCCCCAACACCTTTTCATTTCCTATGATTAGCTAAGGACAAGGACGTAAGTACTCCCTCCATGTTTTTTGGTTAGGCATGTATAGGGGGTTTAACCGAGATATATATCGAGACAACTATGGACATGGGTATCGTCCGAGCACCTAATTCTTTTTTTTTTTTGAGTTTATGGGCCATTGCCCGCCCTTTCAATTAAAACCAAAAAGACCATCGTTTACATCGGTTCGATAGCCTCTAACGTCGGTGATCTAGCGGATCACACCTTTGGAAAGTAAACTCGACACCCCGGTACTTTAAAACTACTAAGAGCTACAAGTGTATACATAAACAAAGAAAGATAGGCTTGCTTTTAACAAAGAAGGTAGAAACACGACTTGCTTCACATCATTGATGCTTCTGGCGAATACCGCTTATCTCCTCTAGTTTTTCCTTCTCCCGAAAGGACATCCTCCATCATGTCCTCAATGCTTGAGAGCCCCGGCTCTTTGAATCTTCGATCCCATTTGTAGTCATTGGTAGCCATAGCACTCTTCCAAATTCCTTCTTGATTCTTTTCCAAGAACTCGGAACATAACCTTCTTGTCGATTGGACAAAGAACCACCCATTTCTCCAATAGCCCATGTATCCTAAAAGAAGTATTTCCATACTTCTCCCCGCCAATTTGTTGGAAGCACAAATCATTTCTAAGATTCCATATAGCCCAAATGACAAAATGAAGAAATCATATTGATAATGCAAAAACGTTTATTGCTAAGCCAACATTTACCAACTTCAAACATATTTTGGCCTACTTGATATCCTACAATCTCGCATACACAATGCTCCAACATCTTTTGGCTACTACACGTCAAAAACAAATGATGAATTGTTTCTTTTTCGTAACGTAACGTAACGTGCATGTTTCATCTTTTTACTTTCCTTTTTTAGCTAAGTTATCTCGGTCAAAGCTTCTGTTATGGATTACCGACCACGGGAAAAAATGCACTCGAGGTGGAATTTTCAAACTTCTCGATTTCTTTGGTACATGCATAGAAACAATACCCCTGAAGTTGATACATTTATATAATGATCGGTGAGGAATAAATACGTGAGGATTTCCATTCCCGGATCATTTGATCCTCACTATCGAGAACTCAATTGTAGCTACTAACTCTAGAATCTCTAGCCAATCCCGATCTCTTGTCAGGTGTAACTGCTTTCCTGAAGGTACATTTGAGATCTACCCCATCCCAAAGCTCACTTATGGATTTTCCTTTTTCATGAACTATTCTATACAAGGGATAGAATTGAATGGCTGAACTAGAAGAGCCTAGCCAATTATCCTCCCACAATCGATTTTCTTCCCATCACCTATTTTTCCATCTATACCCCATATTTGCAAAAGATGAGTTGCCCACACAAAGCTTTTGAAAAAGCTAGAGGAGCCTGTTGTATTAGATTGTAGAATATTAGGACTAGAAGTATTATACTTATAGTCCAGAAGCTCTGTCCACAACTTATCTTTATGCGCATTGTATCTTTTTTTAACCATGAGGCCATTAGACCGACATTTAGATCTCTAAGACTAGGAATACCCAAGCCCCCATATTCCTTCCTCATTGAAACTAGTTCCCAATTAGCCGGATGATATCTGTGTGACACTTAGGAGAGTCATTCCATAGATAGTTGCTCATATGTGTATTTAGAGTTTCTAAAGCCCATTTAGGGAATTTGATAAAGGGCGAGGAGGTAGACAGTATGCTAGCCGGGCAAGATTTGATGAGTATGGCCCCGGGCCGCTAGAGTTAGATATTTCCCTCTCCATCCCGCTACTCTTTTCAAAATTTTGTCAACTAAAGGTTGGATGTCTTCTCTAGATAGCTTATCATAATGTAAAGGCACACCCGGTACTTTATTGGGAAACTACCTAAAGGACAAGAAAGAATGTGTGCAAAGTTATGAGCATCTACTAACTCTAGATTTATGGGGACTAATTCACTCTTGTGGAAATTGATCCTCATTCTAGACAACCGCTCATACCACATCAGACACCTTTCAAATTCCTAAGACATATCTCATCTGCGTTGGAGAAGAGTATTGTATCATCTCGCATATATTGCGGAGAAACAATCACTCTGGTCTAAAATCTTCTAAAAGCCCATCGATTAAATTCTTGCTTGCGGCTTTTTTGAAGCATTTTGGATAACCCATCTCCTACCGGATTGAAAAGAAATGGAGAAAAGAGGATCTCCCTGTCTAAGTCCTTTTCCTGTTTTAAAGTAGGAACTATCTTCTCCATTCAAAGTGATACCTAGGGAACCTCCAATTACTAGCTATTTTATCCAATTGATCACTCTAGGATGAAAATTTCTATCTTTTTAGCATGTCAAATGAGAAAAGTCCAACCGACCTGTCATAGGCCTTCTCATAATCTAGTTTGATGATGACCCTCGTTTTTCTCCTTTTTACTATGAATGCTTTGTGAACTACCTCATGTCTTTTTGCTACAACACTCTCCAAGATGAATCTACCTTTTTTATAAAGGCGATTGAGTTGGTCCTACTATTCTTTGAACAATACTGCAATCTAATTGTCATAATTTTTAAGAAGATCTTAAAGCTACAATTGAGGAGGCTAATGGGTCTAAATTGCTTCATGTTGGTTGCATCCCCTACCTTTGGAATTAGAGTGACCAAAGCACAATTCAGTCTATACAAGTCTAGCTTGCCTTTGTGGAAATCATCAAAGAGAGCTAATAAGTCGTTTTGATAACCTCCCAAAACTTTTGGTAGAATAGGAAGGATAGGCCATCGGTCCAGGAGCCCTTCTCGCATAACAAGTTGAAGATGGCTTGTTTTTAATTCAGGACTCAAAGTGAAGGGTGCTAATAAGGTTTCATTTTCCTCCCGATTGACTTTATCCTCCCGCTCCTCCCAACGAGCACCTAATTCCCCCATGATTTGTTCCCTATATCCCTCTTTCGCTCACCTCTGGTCCACGCCTTAGGGATTTCTTTTAAGATAGTTGGTTCCCATTTATTCTCGTGTTCAATCTAGATCCATTATCTGTTAGGAACATATCTAGGCCTCGCTTTTAACCGATATCCCCACGAGCACCATGCATGAAAGCACATATTTTTTAACTGTCTTGTATGTAAAAAACATAATATCTCTTGGGATCGGAATACCTTCCCCATGAGGTAGGCTTCCAGTTTGGCGAACTTTGGAGGTTTTTTGTTCTTCAAAAAGGCTTTCAGTTTGGCGAAACCAGTTTGACCCGGTCCTCCCAAAACGAACCAGTCCACTCCCGCGCACTACGAGCGAGCACGCATCTGCAATTTGCAGAGTTTTCGGAGGGCGTACTGGAAATGGTAACTGACTGCCGTGTGTACTGTAGGCGATACCCATCCATTCTTCCAAAATTCTGTTAATTTAACTACTAGTGGAAGCCCCGCCGAGCAGAGGAAACCTACCAACTGGCAGCAATCCGGTGCCCGCGGCCGCCGCCCCCACCAAACTGCCCCGCCGATCGACCCCGTCCGTCAGCGACCTTGAGTCCCCGCTGTCGCCGAAGCCCAGGCAGCAGCAGCAGCGTGCAGCGGCGTCCGTGCACCGTGCGTTCCCCTCCCCGACCGGCAGGGCAGACTCCCCGTCCGTCCACGCCCGGGCCGCCTTAAAAACGCCCGCCATTCATCCGTTTCCCACTGCCCCTCTCCCTCCCTCCCCTGCTCGGTCTCTCTCTCCCATCCCAGCTAGTGCGTCCCCCCCCGCCGCCCAAGGAAGACGGCATGGGGATCGTGGAGGCGGCGCACAACCTGCGCGTGGTGGGGAAGGGGAAGCGCGGGTGATCGTGCTGGCGCACGGCTTCGGTACGGACCAGTCCGTGTGGAAGCACCTGGTGCCGCACCTCGTCGCCGACTACCGCGTCGTGCTCTTCGACACCATGGGCGCCGGGCCCACCAACCCGGACTACTTCGACTTCGGGCCGCTACGCCACGCTCGAGGGCTACGCGCTCGACCTCCTCGCCATCCTCCAGGAGCTCGGCGTCCAGTCCTGCATCTACGTCGGCCACTCCGTCTCCGCGGTCATCGGCGCGCTCGCATCCATCTCCAGGCCAGACCTCTTCACCAAGCTCGTCCTGCTCTCCGCGTCCCCAAGGTGATTTTATTCAATTCAATTCAATTCCCCTCCTTAGTTAGCTTCCTTGCGAGCGAGTGTTCCAATTAGTAGCTTCCTGATTGATTTGATTGCTCTGTTCCAATTCCTACCTTCCTGATTGATTGCTCTGTTCCAGTTCTTACCTTCATGATTGGGAGCTGGGGAACGAATTGACCCTGCCAGCTCTTGGATTTCTCTGCTGTGCTGTAATTTTGGTGAATTGAGCTATATGCTCCTAGTCCTATAGGAACTATACATGGTACCACCAGTCCAGCATGGACATGGTACCAGGCTACCAGCAGTCCAGCATGGACCCTAGCCCCATCCCCATGATGCCAACTTTGGGGTTTGGAAAAGTAGAGCCCTGTTAGGGACCTGCAACAGAAATTTCTTACTATATATGGCTCTCAACATGTATGGCTTGTGGTTCACATCGGGCGTGTTTGGATCCTCTAACTTGGTTAGAGTTAGAGTTAACTCTAACCCTCAAGAACTCTAACCCATAGACATTTGGATGGCGTGGTTAGAACGAGGGTTAGAAGCACTTTTCCAATCACTTTTCTAAGTTAGTGTGCCCTTTAGGTTGGTGGGCTCTACCAAAGTAAAACAAATATCACCCCCTTGAGGGGTTACTTCTTTTGGTGGGTTAGAGCCAAAAATAACCCAATCTAACCCATGTGTTTGGATGCTTTTGGGTATTTCGCAAAAAATAACCCAATCTAACTCTAACCCCCTGAGATCCAAAGCAGGGGCCATCGAAGTCTCGCGACTAGAGTAACGTGTGGGCATCTTTTCTCGAAGGATCCACTCTTGACTCTTGTCGATGTACTCAAAACCTTTTGATAATTGTTAGTGTGTTTGACACTTATAATCACGATATGAGGATCCATCGCATGTTGCATTGACCTTTCAAAATCGGTGGTAAGGTATGGGCCGCCCAAATGGTTATACCTTTACAAATGGTGATACCTTTATGGATTATGGTCATCAATCATCTATGAGTACCCAGAATTGATACTTTAAATTTGCTTACGGATAGTAGTTGACTGTTGTACTGTTGATCTGAAATTTCGGTTGAGTTGAGAAGGAAATAGGTCCATACCGCCATAATAACCATCGACAAGGTGCAGTACACAATATATATATATTAGGTTACCTTTCCTCTAGCATAAGGTTGATCTTGTCACTAAAGTTTACAGAACTGAAATCCTAGTTGTAGATCAAAGATTTTAAACAAGTTGGCAATTGGTGGTTACCATAATTAAGTGTAGGTAGTAAAAACACAAAAACTTTGGAGAAGAAAAAAAAACTATGTATTCCTACTATAATAACTAGTACTGAAAGCTGATCCCATTATAAGGTGTAGCACATTATTAAACATGTGCAATTGACCTTGCTTGGCTTTGTTGTTCACCTTGAACTCTGGAGGGCATCTTACTGTCATATATATTGCTAATAGTTCCCTGGTGATTATTTGAGTTAAACAACAAATTAACAAAGGTCTTGCAAGGAAAACGTAATGATATGCATATCTGGCCCTTTAGTCATGTTTTTCTTTCCACCTTAAGTATCCATTTTTAATTTTCTTGCAGCTACGAGTTATTAAACATTTTTTTTTTCTTAATATGGTGACAGCATTATGTCTGAAATGGCCTAAATCTTGCTTTCATGATGCTACCTTGCTGCAAACCTTCAAAACATGTGCCTTGCTTAAAACTGTAATGAGCTGCAAATGGTGCATTGTTGTAGCCAGTAGAAATCTCAATACTCTGACATGTATTGAATTTTCTAGGATCAACTATTCAACATAATTGAAGTATATCCTGTCTTTTCTAGTGTACAGACTAGAGAATGCATAACTAATGACGAAGAATAGAAAAGAAGGAGCTTAGGGCCTATTTGGCAGAGCTCAGATCTGAGAAAACAAATCTGGAGCATCAGCTCCACCACAGAGTAGCTCCAGCGTGGATCTGTGCTCCCACCATGGAGCTGAGAAAATCTGTGCTCCCGCTCCCACCATGGATCTGTACATACTAACTAATCTACCGTTTGGTTCAGTAGATATTAGAGAACAATAACATGTTAATCTAGTGCAATTGGGAGCTAATCTGCATTACCAAGTACTTTTTTGTGCAAAATCTCTGTTGATCACAACGGGGAACCACTGGAAGGATAACTGCAAAAGGAAGTGTCGCTGAGAATCATTTATGATACATTTAGCTATGCTTCAGGTACAGTGCTCCAAAACAGATATATAGTTAAAACACAGATAGTTTATATATCAAGACAGAGAACTGGCCCTTCCTAAGTTTTTATGGACTTCAATGCAAAAATAGATTATGAAATGGGAACCTTTGTGTTCTTGAAATGAAGTGTCAGTTGAGTAATAAAATTTGTCTGAATGTTTGCAAAATTGTGTTCTTCCGTGTATAGCACTGTCACAGCAAAGATTAGCTTACAAATTCATATGGACTGAATCTGTGATTTAAGTTTGACTTTTACTCACTTGCAAGCAAGGAGATTGCAAGGGTGTACTTTTCTTGATACGCTGATGTTTGAAGTTCACTTAACTGTTTTTAACCAAAAAGTTCATTTTATTGTGTAATGCAATAACTGAATCCTTTTGAATCCTCTGTCTCATACCTCATTTTCCTGGAAACCCACTAACAGTTCTTCCCTTTCATGAATTTCTCTTAAATAGAGATTCTTAGTTTTTTCAGAGGAGGCATTAACAACTTGGGATGTGGGAAGTCACTGAATTTGCGCTGTTAGCAAACTCTTAGGAGCTGTTTCTAACCCGATCCCTGAATCATAGTCCAAGTTCCAGATTTTTAAGTGGCTACAACAGATATGGACCTTACGTAATAATTTTATAGCCTTCTATTTTTATCGATTGAGTAATCCACAATTTCCACATTTTACTTGAGTGAAATACGGCGTGTCATGTTGAATCCACAGTGCCATGGCCCCCTTTGCCTGCCTTGAATCCCTGATACATTTATAGTTCCAACGGTTTATTTCTCAAGTTCTAGACCAAGTGAAACAAATGTGTAAGTATAGGGTTTAAACTGAAATTCTCTTGATAAACAACATGATTTTACATGTGTACTAATTTTCAAATGTCACATGGGTCATTTTTTTTCTGAAGTTACTCTGAGCTGATCATCTTGCAACAAAAATTCAGATCATAGTGAAATGGGCATTTGATCTATACAATAACGTCATATTGCACTAGGGTAACCGCCTCCTTATATGATTATAGTATGATGGCATATGCCAGCGTTCTTTGCAATAAAGTTAGGTTTCAGTGGTATTAAATCACATTTTTGCCTAAAGTCATAGTTTCATCTGAACCTTCCTTAGATGTGGTAAAACCTAGAAATGAATTTCACTTCTTTCTATGACGCATCCTTTTTATGAAAAGATACTAGAGTACTGAACATCATCTGAATCTGCAGTTCATGTACCACTGCAAATGCAATTGAAGATCATGTTTGTCATCTAGTTTAGTGAACATCTGAATATCTATAATATCCTTTTTTTTTTTTTTTAGTCCCAGGGCTTTGTTTTCGAATCAGTGGTGCTCTTTGAATCTCTATTCTACCCTATCTTTTCTGGCTATGTTTACATATAAACTGCATCTTGTATTTACCCTCACATATTCAACTCTTTCTTTGACCAAATAGGTACCTCAATGATGTGGACTACTATGGCGGGTTTGAGCAAGATGAGCTCGATGAGCTTTTTTGAGGCGATGCGATCAAACTACAAGGCCTGGTGCTCAGGTTTCGCACCCCTGTGTGTTGGAGGAGATATGGAATCAGTGGCAGTTCAGGAGTTTAGCAGGACACTCTTCAATATACGTCCGGACATTGCACTTAGTGTTGCCCAGACGATCTTCCAGAGCGATGTGCGCAGCCTCCTCCCGCTCGTTAGTGTCCCATGCCACATTGTTCAGAGCACCAAGGATCTCGCGGTGCCAGTTGTGGTGTCTGAGTACCTGCACAAGCACCTTGGTGGCGACTCCATTGTGGAGGTGATGCCCTCTGAAGGCCATCTCCCCAGCTGAGCTCTCCAGACATTGTAATCCCTGTCTTACTCCGACACATTCAGCATGATATCGCAGTCTAGGTTGGCCAATCATTCCTCCAAGACAATGGGCATCCAAAGCTGTCTACGGACTAAGGTCTGTTTGTATCTCGCTTAATTGTTCAACGTAGGATTGCATCTTTATTTGATGTTCTAATAAGATTTCAAGGTGTTATGTAGTGTTGGCGGTGGAAATTGTAGCATAGAATGTGTCTGTAAATCATTGGCCGTCTAATGTAGGCTACCATGTTGGATGCTCTGACATCACAAGTCGTTCAGAAACTCTTAAATGTCATTTGCATGTTTCTTTTTCCATGAAGCTGAATGTACTACCTTGTATATGTTGTGTGGATGGTCATTTTGGGCTGTAGGACTTGCTTATATTAAGGAGATAGATCGGGCCAAATTAGGAAGAAGGAACTCCTTCCATGTATCAAAGAGAAAAACAACCTATGTTATTGCAAATTTGTCAACTCAGCTGTACAAAACCTGATTGAAACAGGTTGTTATCAGTCGCTGTGATTCGAGAAGTCACTGCCTATGCTGAAGTTTAGAAGAATCCAGTTCCTTTTGTATATAGGGTCTATTCCTGTTTTCCCGGTTGTACTTGTCATAGCCCCACTTACAGACATGCTAATGCTATATGTGTCGTCGCAGATTGTCGAAGGATAGTGATGTTCTCCAGATACAATGATACATTGTTTTCTTTCTGTCTCCATTATTGGGAAGCAATGTATCTGCCCTGATTTATAATCAGTTCAGTGTGGGCAAGGCAGATTTGCGTAGACATCACTTCTGAAATGACAGTAGTTCACGCGTTGCCCAAAAATCCGTTGAATTTGGGCCTGGGCTGGACGAAAAAATCATTGAAGCATCCGTTGAATTTGGGCTGGGCTGGACCAAAAACTCATTGAAGCATCCGATGAATTTGCGATGGGCAGGACGAGAAACTCATTGAATCAAGATTGTAGCTTGTTTCAAAATTGCTCCAACTGCACCAAATTTTCTTTTAAAATCAAAGTTAGCCTACAGTTGGTTTTAAAAGCTAATTTTGACTTATTTATTAGAAAATAACCAATTTTGTATCGGGCCGACCCAAATATCTATACCTACTAATAAAGAGAAAAATTTCCCGTTCACCTTTTTTTTTTGCCTTTTCCTCCTGTCGTATAGAATTAGGATTTCAGCAAATTATTTTTGTACAAATCCATCGGGTGCAAGGGAAAGTCACACGGCTCCGCCTCCAGGCTCTGTGCGTGTGCGCGTGGCCCATTAGATGAAGCGGTGGCCCAAATGTATGTGGGTGCTGCATTGCTGTTTTTTAGATTCTTAAAAACAAAAATCGTCGTTGCTCTACGTAGTGAGAAAATAACACCACGTTCAATTTCAAAAAAAGAAAGAATAATACCACGATCGTTAGCGGAGGGCGTCAATAAACTTGGAATAATTTAGGGTTCTTTTGTTCGATTTGTATTCAAGCGAAAAGCATTTATTATTATTCTATTTATTTCTAATAATGTGTATTAATAAAATATAAAAGTATTAAGAGAATATCTAAAATTAGTTTTAAACTTTACTTTATAAATTATCATTTCGAGAGTTATTTGAGAAAAAAACATTTTCTATATGTTTGTATCGTCCAACACTTTTCTTCATTATCGAGATCCTTGGAGCCTAATTCCAAGATGAACCCGAATATGACACACGTTATGTATGCTGGTCTATTTCTAAGATAAATTGACTGCAACAATTGTTAAATTATTTAGATAATTGCATTATTTATCTGTCCCGTTGCAACGCACGGGCATGTTCGCTAGTATAGGACTCAAACAACACAAAGGTCACAATAACTAGTAAATTAATTTTTGAACAAAACTCAATAAAAAGTTTCACTGGGCGTTAGCCACTCCTATATATGGTCCAGTCCATTTCAAGTGCGTTCTTCAGCTCAACTCTTGCGTTCAAATAATACTCGAGAGTTATTATATACCTAAGTTATCAATTCTTGAAAATCTGCCAAAAGAAGTTTGTTTATCTTTTGAATCGCTAAGTGTACTACTTTTAATATTGGAAGATTTTAAATATTTGTGAATTTTGATAACGATTTCACTAGTCCCTTTTAGAAACCACCTGCTAGGCTACCTCTCGTAAATCATGTCAGATTATGGGTTGTTTGGATTCTTAGTCATGTGACTAAAATATAAAAGTTGGGGGGTAGCAACCTCTTGATTTTAGTCGCCAAAGTAAAGTGACTAAAATAGGAGTGAGTAAAGTTTTAGTCACCAAGTCCAAACAGGGTCTATATCTTCTTTTCAGTGGTCCAATTTTATATCAGGCATGCTTGGCGGTTGGCGCGATAAAGCGATTAGTGAAACTGTTTTTTAAAAAAAAAGATTAGTGAAACTACTCTCTTTGTCCCACATTAAATGATCTTGTAGCACTTCATTTATAATGTTCTATGCACCTGGCTACAACCAATATCTTTGAATCATCATAGAATTTTGCTGCACTTGGTTGTCATCCAAAACGTCTTTTAAAGTGGGACCGAGAGAGAGTATATATGTACTGGCGCACTTTTAGGGTGGTTTCTCTGTTGGTTTCTCGTTCTCGTGGCCGGTTGCCTCAGCAAACCTTAAACATTTGCTTTGCATATATATATATATATATATATATATATATATATATATATATATATATATATATATATATAGGGTGCACTTTCTATACACCGGGTGTAGTTACACCTATATTCAAAAATCACATTGTGTATGTGTTCATACTTGTTTATCGGTTTGAGTATGTTTTAGATACTCATATTAAGATACTCTAGATCTTACTACACGAAAAATTTCGAAGAAACCTATATTTTTAATATATTACATAAAAATGCCACTACATAGTTGTATATAAAAAAAGTATATCCATATACTCAACGTATGAATGCATACTTAACATATATACCACCATAGATGGTCTAGTATGATCATATACTTCATCCACATGCACTTCGTTCGATCATATATACCACAAATCTTAAGATATACATATGGGTGTAACTACTCCTAGGGTGTAGAAAAAATTTACCCTATATATATACACACACACACAAAGCGGGACCAAAAGCTAGGCCGGTCTTTGGTCTAAAATTGAACAAAAAGGAAATGCTTGTATATGAGGCCTAAATTTGTCGGCCGGCGCCAGCAGAGATGGATGACCAAGCTCTAGTATACAATTTCACGTGCCGTGCAGTGCAGTCAGTACTCGTGATCCTGACCGGGCAAAGCCTTTTCCGCGTCTGAAGCTTCCACGAATTATGCTCAAGAAGACGAACTGCATGATGAAGCATGCATATGCAAGAGCGCACTGGTCAGCAAGACGACCTACTCTACTAGCCTACCAGTAGCTACACTGAGGTACGAATCGTTCTTGACTCACTAATCAATATTAATCCTTCTTGACAAATCAAGCTTTGCATGATGATTAGTATGGTAATAGCTGAAGCTGCGTGTGGCTGCTGTCGTTCGTTCCCACGTGTAGACGATGTTGACATGTCTGCTGCTGCCTGCTGAATTGCTGAAACGGACCCCCGGAATTCGTCTTGATCTACAAGAGGGTGTAAGAACAGAAAATGATGCTCTCAGAATGCAGCTCAGTCAGCTGTGTTGATCACGGACTTTCGTGCGTCTACTGGTAAACCCTAGTGAAAACTAAAAACTGCAGGGCACATAAATTCAGACTGAATTTTATCTGATGAACAGAATGAAGCTTCGTATTAAAAAGGGGTCCCGAAATACTTTTATATATTTCTGTGATCGTTGATTTTAATTGATTTGAGGCGTGCGCTGCGCATCAAACACTGTTAATTAGTCACTGCAGTTACTAATGAAAAAACACGTACATGGTGTTGGAACTCTTGCAATAATCATCTTTTTTACGCCACCTGAACTTTGATGAAGGGATTGAGGTCTCGCAAACGCAAAGTGTAAAAACAAAATCAAACACGAAATCTCAAAGATGGCCAATTCAAATGAACGTGAAACACTAGTATATATAATGCCTTAGACAGCTGGACACACATACCTGGCATAAATAAATTTTGTCGGCGGAGATGGATGAACAAAATATTTCACGGAAGGATTTCAATTTTCAATGTCGGAGTAGGATGGTTTCAAACTTCCTTTTATTTTCCCATACGGTCGCCGTGAATGGGCATGTCTTTTCTTTTTTTTCTGTGTAGGAAGCTTCCACGAATTATATGTAAAGAAGATGAAGATCGATGATGCAGCCAAGCACGAATGCAGATGTCAGCAAGACAATCTTTGCACACTGAGGTGTCGATTGTTCTTGACTAGTACAGTAGGTAGCTGGTTCCACTTGACAAATCGAGTATGATTAGTATATGCAACTGAAGGGTGATGTGGCTGCCGTTTCCCATGTCTGAAATCTGAAATGCCTGATGTTGACATTGCTGCTGCTGCTGAAATGGACCGTACAAACGTGTGGAAATATTCATGCACATATATATGCGGTATGAAAATTATCCTCTCCATTCTAGATCGTGGACTTGTTTCAACTGGTATATACATTAAATACATTAATTAAAATGGAAACACTGGACTGCACATGATTTCAGACATCTTTTTTTCTACATAATTATGATTGCTCCTAATGAACTAACTTGTGTACTTCGAATGCATCAACAACTTGTTAGATATGGCAGTTAGTTTATTTGAGCAAATGGTGTTGACTCCGCCACCTGAGTTGTCCGGTCCGCAGTACAACGATAATATAAAGAATCCATGTTTGATGCAGATGGAAGCTAACAAGAAGTAACAAATAATCGATCACATGATGCATGCAGGGTGTGTTTGTTAGCAGCCAGAGAATTTTATAATACTCTACTCCGCATAATATAATATTAGTATACTAGTTATTACTTGAGTAAGTAGATTGCTGTTGACACTCAGCCAGCGTCAGCATGAGGATGCACGGCAGTGCTCTTTTTTTCAGTCTGACGAGCAACTCTGAATATTGAAGTTTCAGGGCTACGACTAGATTGCCTTCCAACAGATTTGAGTTCAACCCATCATGTACATGGTTCAATAATCGTAGCAAGTATTTGCCTCATAGATGGTCACATTATACATCCTCCGATGTAGAGGCCGGGACCTTTTTCATTTCCGTAATGAAAATAAAAGCCCTTTATCTAAAAAAAGAAAAAAAGATTTGTGTGAGCTTGCTTGTTTCCAGCTAGCAGCAGCACTTAGCCACGGTACTGCAGCCCTGGAGCTGCTTTTAGCCAGAACTGCTTATATCATGCTGTTGGAATATGCTTCTTCCTTTCATAGATGCAGTCTAGAAAACTAAGTTTGGAAACTATTTGTTATAAATGTTAATTTGATTTCCAGTTATATATAAATATCCTTGTATAATTCATGGGTTTTCTCCATACGAGGCTGGTAGGACCAACTGTTTTTTCTTCTAGTTAATCCAGTTCATCGATCCGTGCTCTCACACGGGCTAGAATTAACATTAGTCACGGACCCATATACAAATATCATTTGAGAATTTTATTAAATATAATTTTAATTAATTAAACAAAACAAAAAAAAAGTCATATAGGCTGATAACGTAAGATTTATGTCTAAATTTATTCATCTTGCAACATTGTTTCACACTCTCTCCATTCTGAAATAGAAGGTATTATCATATATGGATTTTTAAGTGGGCTCATAACCCTCCTGTTTTCCAATAGGAAAATTATAGGAATTTCAGGATAGGTAATGAGCAAGGTGAAGTGTTTTTTAGATAATGGATGAAAAACATTCGGGCTCTACGCCCGCAGACGCATTACAGCCCAATGAGGAAGGTGAAGGAACTGAAGCATATTATCTTCGTCGTCCCTGAAAATATCCCTCTATCAGAAGAAGAGGAAAATAATAGCGCCCTTCCCTTGCCTCTTCTCTGACTAATCTAGATCCATCACTGTTCAACCCAAGTTAAGATTCTATCTTAGACCTTTCTTTGATATAGCTGGATTTATATCAATCCACATGTGTTGAGTTAGATTAGAATGAAACTTGAGCTAAATTCCGTGAATCTAACAACATCCAAATAAAAAGCATTAAAATAAAAGGTTTGACCAAGAAATTTCGTTGCTAGATGCACGTGCATGCGGCGTACGTACCGTATGAACTCCAAATTCCCGGTGCATTGACATTACTATTGATGACCGCCAACAATACAAGAACATCTTATATATCTTATAATAAAAAAAAACAATAAAAGAGAACAAAAAGCAGGGTCTCATGCGTGACACTTGTGATCACAGAAAAACACAATACTTTGCAGTCATCAATCACAAGGCCGGCGCTATAAGCTGCAGTCATCAATCACAAGTATCACGCGCGCTAAACGACTTGAATTAATTCATAAACAACGTCCAATTTCCTTGTTCCGTGTGAAACTTTTATATTTGCTAAATTTTGACGGAGGAGAGGAGTCATTTAATTAGCATTCTTATGTACGGATATATGCTGTACGTCATATCTTGGCTCTTGTTATCAGAATGTGTAGTGTAATACGTTGCCTGTGGTTATGCTATCATTCAGCGTTCGTGCTCCTTTTCACATTTTTGTCTTTCTTACCTGAATGAAAGGGACATAAACCAACCAATGCAAGCCGAGGTCCAGATGAAGCAGAATCTGCCGGCCCCAGCTCTAGCCCCTAACTAGTTGTCTGGCGCCGGTCTTTGACGCTTTCTGTTTTATCCACAGCCGCAGTGGTAGACGCTGTGCAGAAATGTAAAGAACACGTGATTTTGTCACGAAAAAAAGAGCTCTGCTGGAGTTGGAGTACAGTAGTTTTCTTCCGATTTGCCATTTCTGGGAAGTTGCTGCCGGCTTAAAGAGTTCCGACTCCGTACGTCACATACAGACATGTGGTTTCCGCCCTAAACACAGAGTTCTTTTTCTATCATTCCAAACTATAGTTTAGTGATTATGCTTCATATTTTTAATTTACTAAATCTAAACTTTTCTAAACATAATTATTTTTAAAAAATGTATACTGTCATACACAAGTTCAAACAAATGTACGGTAGAACAATTTTATATGAAGAACCAAGCAAACTATATGTAGTTTATTGACTTTTGGTAGTTTATATTTTAGTTTTGTCTAAATTAAATTGCTCTAAATATAATTAATATTTTAAAAAAATATTGTCGCCTATAACTTGGTCGATCACATTAGTTGGCAATACAACACTAATGAAAGCAACTTTAACGGTTTGCTTAATGAACTTACTATCCTTAAAAATTTGATAAAATATGAAATTGTACTCTACAACAGTTTGCTAAATCAACTTGCTATCCTCCTCTCAAGATATGTATGCACGCTTAGTATGCGCGCGCCGTCTTAGAAGAGTTGGAAGGCCATAAATATAATTTTATTTCTCGTCTCGGGGTTACTCATGTAAGATTTCAAGAGGTGTAAGGGCATAAACATAATTTTGTTTCTCTCTCAGGGTTCCTAATATAAGTTAGATCTTGGCAAGTGAATTATGTCAAACTATTGAGATTAACTCTTTTTCTACTTGGCACATTTTTTTTAAAAGTTAACAAAACTCAAGATTTATCAAGTAAAATTTAGCAAACTCTTAGAGATGCTCAAAGTGGGCTATAGTGGCTCAGACCAATTGCCTCTGCAACACCGTAGGGCAGTTGGGCTACAACAACTGACCAGACCTCTCTGTTAAATGCTATAATTCGCTATTTATAGCGTTCTTAATTACATTGTTCACATATCTTGAGTAATGTATCTTAGAAAATAGTTCAGTTCGTGTGCCCGTCGTGGATATATAGTCAATGTTAAGTAGTACATTCATCGTGACAATTATACTTTCACACAATAAAAGTATGAAGTGAATCCTTGTCCAAAAAAAAAGTGAAGTGAATGTTAAGTAGTACATTCATCGTGACAATTATACTTTCACACAATAAAGTCAATGTTAAGTAGAACATTCATCGTGCCAATTATACTTTCACACAATAATGTTAAGTAGTAATTCTCCATAGCAAATTTTAAGGAAAAAAAGCCCAATAAAAGTGGATTATATACTCTCTCATCAGGCCGTTCTTCATCAGCCCTTTACAAATATATAGTACTAAATCCGTTTCAAATTGTAGTTTGTTTGACTTTTTCAACCCTAATTTTGACCACTGCCTTATTCAAAAATTTTGTGTAAAATATCACTTCTTTTGTTGTGGATTGCTTTATTAACAAATGCTCTTTAAGAATGACTTAAATTTTACTACTTTTTTGTGCAAATTTTTTGAATAAGACGAGTGGTCAAACTTAGGGTCAAAAAAGTCAAATAAACTATAATTTAAAAACGGAGGGAGTATAATTTTAAAGGAGAGGGGCCAAGTCCAACTGGCTAGGGCCTGTGTGCCACTTCACATGTCCTTGGTTTAACTCCCCATGGCATGTTGTCAAAAAAAAAAAAACCCCCATGACCGTGGTTAAAAAATCCCCCTCATCTATCTTCCAAAGCACATATCGTTAGGGCCTAGCCCGGTGTTAGGGTGGGGCAGAGGTTCCGATTTTCTCAACATGCGTGAGAGAAGGTCTTCTTCTTAAGCGCAATGTCCGAGCTATGAGGGACTGGTTGCTAGTACAATTAGTGAATAGTCAAAAGTTTATAATCCGCTAAGCCTAGGGCTATGCCGGGTAGCGCCTACCGCGCTTGTACTGGATTTTTTGCTTCCTTCACTTATTATAAATCAAAGCCAGGAAACCGGGATCTTTCAAAAAAAAAAAAAATCCGGGGCTGTCTTACCCTGCGGGTTGAGGTTTTTTTTTTTTAAGAGAGGGAAATGGGGATTTGTTGAAGTTGTCCTCGTTGGAGCTGATGCCCGTTCTAATAAGGCATGGATAGATAGCTCAATCAACACGTGCATGATGCGTTCCATGCATGCGTATACACCGGAGTGGGCCTGGGGTACAGGTTACTGATCCCGTAAATTCAGTGCACACGTACAGTAGCTCGATCGGGTACCTTTCTTTCCCTCTCTTTGAATGGGGATACCGATCGAAAAGCTGCTCTTGCTTAGTCTGCTGTTCACACGCCGCCTACTTGCCAAACAAACGCTCGTGCGCTAGCCACGGGATGGAACTCTGCAGCTCAGGTAGCCACCGGCGGCTCCAACCGCTCACGTTCCAGTCGCACTCGCCGCTCATCAACCCGATCCCAGCAAATAATAATAGTAACAGTTTTCTATTGTCAACTTGTATGCGGTATGCCAATGCAAATGCCCCGCGAGGCGAGCGAAGAAGCGACGCAGCAGCGGCCACCGCCCCGCATGTTTGACTCGCGACCCGACCTCGCTCTTCACTAGCTTAAAACCTCGCCCTAGCTATCCCTATAAATACTACACACCGGTCACCCTCCTCTTCCATCTCCGATCCATCCATCATCTTCAAACCTCTCCTACAAGTCCAAGAACGCTATCACAACAGCCAGCGAGTTTTCTCAGTACCGGCCGTACCTGTCTCCACGTCAAATGGCCGCGGGTTTCGAAGCACTTCCTGACCCCACCGCGCTCTCCCTCGCGCTGCCGACGCCGGCGGCGCCCACGGGACTCAAGCTCAACAAGGAGGACTACCTCGCCATCTGCCTCGCCGCGCTCGCCGGCACCCGAGGAACTGGGTTCGGGCTCGCGCAGCAGCAGCAGCAGGAGCCGTCGGACTCGGACAGGGACGACGACACGGCAATAACAATAAGCAGCAGCAGTGGTGCCCACCGCCGCACAAAGAGGAGGAGCCCGGTTCCGGTGCGCGGTGTGCGGGAAGGCCTTCGCGTCGTACCAGGCGCTCGGCGGCCACAAGTCCAGCCACCGCAAGCCGCCCACGCCGGAGCAATACGCCGCTACCCTCGCGGCGCAGGCGGTTTCCGCTCCCGACGACTCCGAGGAGACGACGACGACGACGTCCTCGGGAGGCGGTAGTACCGAGGGCCGCACCGGTGCACCATCTGCCGGAGGGGGTTCGCCACGGGCCAGGCGCTCGGCGGGCACAAGCGCTGCCACTACTGGGACGGCACGTCGTCGGTGTCCCTAACCGTGTCGGCGTCGGCGTCATCGGGCGTCACCGTCAGGAACTTTGACCTCAACCTGATGCCTGTGCCGGAGAACGCCGGGATGAAGAGATGGGTCGAGGAGGAGGAGGTGCAGAGTCCACTGCCCATCAAGAAGCGCAGGATCTTGGATTAGTTAGCTCTCACTGCATGCGTACTTTTGTGTGTTCATGTAAAAGGATTTTGATTCGTTCTTTTTAAACTGGTAAAATTATATTCTTTTTTTTTTTATACTACTAGGTAAACTAAAAGTGCCTATTTACCCATCTGTTTGCACTTGCTAGAAGACTTTTGGGATCAAGATCTTGAACTCTTCTCTCCTCTTACTCTTCATGATTAATCAACTTCCAACTCCCTTCAACTCCCCTATTCTGATTCAACTAATTTGACTAGTTGTTGATGACTTTTCTATTAATAAAAAAATCTGGGAGTCATAACTCAAATTTGTAAGTCACCGACTTGGATGAATATTTTCACTCGAAATCAAATCACCGACTTCCAATCAACGAAAATTGAGAACATTTTAACTGACTGATCAGATCAAGCATGAAAACTACACAAAGGGATGTGGACAAGTACGGATACCGTATAGCTAGGACATACCAGCTGATATTTTGCCAAACCATGTATCCTAGCTATTAACTTAACTAACATTAACTAACAAGCAGCAAAATGGTCGAAGGCTCATGTATTTGAAACTCTGATGGTTTAGGTCAATAAGGTCAGTATCAATGGAGAGTTTTACCTCCGGTTTCCAAGATGTGAAACTTTGGAATGAAATAGGCGTCTCCCTCAATGCACAGTTTCATAAGCTCAAGGGTCCCACAGCCCTCTCTCTCTCATTGCATGGTTTAATTACATAGTTCCATGGTGAAACACTATTCTTATCTCAATGCGGGTTTCACCCGTTTCCAACGCATGTGAAACAGTGCTCAAAGGTTTCGCCATGGTGAAACTTTTTCCTTCTCTCTCTTAGGCGTTTCATACAAAAAAAGTGAAGTTTTGCTGATGTGGCGCTGTATTTAATGTGCATGAAACACTCATGAAACTCCCATTGAGACTGCCCTAAGGAAGATTTTAATAAAACTGTTCTAGTGGAATTTTTGTCTACTTGATTCACACTACTGCAGTTTCAGAGGCGCCAACAACATCCACTATAACTGATTCATTTAATCATCTACATTTTAAACCACATACTACACATGTGGGCTGATTCTCGCCGATGTTGAATTTAGGCCAGTTTCAATGGGAGTTTCATGAGTGTTTCATGCACATTAAATGCAAATACACATCAGCAAAATTTCACTTTTTGCATGAAACCCCTAGGAGAGAAGGGAAAAGAGTTTCACCATGGTGAAACCTTTGGACACCGCTTTTACATGCGTTGGAAACGTGGTGAAACCCCCATTGAGACACAAATAGAGTTTCACCATGCAACTATGCAATTAAACCATGCAATGAGAGAGAGATCCTGTGGGACCCTTTGAGCTTATGAAACGTGCAATGAAATCGTGCATTGAGGGAGACGCCTATTTCATACCAAAGTTTCAAGTCTTGGAAAACGGAGGTGAAACTCTCCATTGAGACTGGCCTTAGCGGTGCCGATTTGTTGTCGCTGATACCAACAAGCAAACATGCTTTAAAGAAATTAAAAATTGGCACCCTTGCAATCCGCCCGCTAACGGGATGGGGCAAAACAAGGTTTTTGGAGGCGGGTTCTAATATGGAGTGTGTACAATGGGTTGAAATGAGTTTCTCTTACGTTGGGGTTGGGGGACGGGTTTGTCTATGTTGGTGTAGGACGGGCGGGTTTGTTTATCTTGCGGGCGGGCGGGGCTGGAGTCGGGGCGGTACTTAGAGCGCCTCCATGATTGCTCTTGGTTGGGAAGGAGAAGATCGACGGCGCCAACCCGCCTCCGTTGGGGCGGGGTGGGGCGGGTTGAGCATATCATTTTGTGGGACAGTCGGGTTGAGTAGATTGTTTTGTGGAGAGGTCCGAGGCGGGTGAACTAACTTCTTGTTTGCGGGGGTGGGATAGGTTTGGGGAGGGTTTGCCCACCGCCCCGGGCGAAATGGCGAAGAGCTTGCCATCAAGCTTTCCGTGTTGGTGTTGTGGGAGCCTCCATGTCCGGGGCGTGGAACCCGCCACACTCCCACTCCTCTATCAAACCCCACCATGTGAAGGTCCATAGCAGTGATCCTCCGGTCGAACAACATGATGAGCCCCCTACAAACGGTCCCTCCTATCCTTGGCCTCAACAATCCATTTGCCTTTGTGATTGTGAAGAGTGTGAGAGGGGCGTTTGTAGGAGAAGAAAGTGTCCAAATCAATATGATCTTGATGGGGGTGAAGATGGGATTAATATATGGGCCTCTCCATGTTAGATCCCCGATTGCGCTATGCACTTAACTGATCGGGATTGCCATCATCCTTTAGATAAAAAAGAAATCTACAACTACAGTTACGGTATATCTCCCCTACTATTATAAAATGGGTTTATAATGCATAATGATTTTTTTGGATGGCATGCCCCGTGCCAAAATCTTAGGATCCGCCAATCGAGAATGGTGGGGGTTTTCCACCACCGCTAAAGTAGGGCGTAAGCATGCGCTACCACCTGGAGGAGGCGTGGGGCACAAGGAGGGTGTGACAATCTAGCACCACTAGAGGGATCATGCTTTGCACGCTTCCACCATACCACCACCATTGGATATCTACACTTCACGTTAGAGGAGGGTGTGGGAGTACCTAAGGACGTGTGAGTTGCCACTCACGATGGGGATGCGAATCCACTTCGCTGCGAACCATAATCGATCCAGCGATCCATTTCGCGGCGTAGGAGGACCGGATGCCCCATTCTAATTAGGTGCTGAACCAATGGGGCCCAATGGTTTATTGCGGATCCCCGCCTGTTACCTGTTCCATTGCGCTCGTCACGTCCAGCGGCGGGTCGCTTTCTTCTTTCTCGTCTGCGGACTTTTTCCCTTCCAACCCCACCCGCAATGTGAACTTGCCCATTGCGGAGCCACCGCCGTCACCGTCGATCGCCGGCGGGCTGGAAGCCACGTCCCATGGAGGCCCCACAAGGGACGGTGTTGTGATTCTTCTCTCCCCGGCTGCCTTCTTTGCTTTTCTCGATCATGTCCATCTCTCCGTGCGGGCGCTTCGGCCCAGTAGCGGCCAGGCTCACACAGTTGGGCCCCTTAAGCGGTGGCAGCGGCCACCGGGTCGTCGAGGCCTGGGGTCCTAGACCTGGCAGGTCCATCCAGCGCGCCCGTGCTGTTGGGGGACGTCGCGTCCGCCCCGCCCTCCTCGGGTCCGCCCGCCCGTCGGCGCTGCTGCTGCTCCTCCCCGCCGCTGCCGCCACAGGTCCGTCCGGCGCCCGTGCAGGTCTCCACACTCGGATTTGCCCGTCGGGCCACAGGATTGCATCAACTAGGTTGGTGGGCCTGGATCGAACCAATGGATTTTTAGGTTCTGTGGTTTTTCAATCCATCAATCCAAATCCTTTATATGATGCCCCAAAGGGGTCCATTTGGATAGATATTATGGATCGGGTTCGATGAACCGCCCAGCGATCCGAACCACGCCCATCGTGGAGTTGCCACCTGAGACGCTAAGGTTGTGTGTGCCTCTACTGATATGGTGGTGGGGCTGTGCGGCACCGGTACCAAGAGGAGAGGGGGCAAAGGACAGGATGTGCAACACGGGTTTTGTGTGTTTGGCCTCTTATGCGTTTTTTTTTTTTTTTTGAGATGGATCTATTAAGAATGTCTTTTTATAAAGCTAAAATTTTAATTATAAAAAGATACCTTTGTCCATTTGAATGATTCTAGATGTGATAGTCAATATACATCTGCGTAAATGTTTTATTCTAGATCTTTCTTGTAAAAGTGAATTGATTCCCGTAAAAGTTACACAATTTCTGCGTTCCAAATTGCCAAAGTCACTTAGAATCATCTATTTATTTATATATAATGCGAAATAATAATTCCTTGCTAAAAGTACGATATGCTTTAGAATTCGGCAAGAAATGGATGGACAATGAAGTACGTACACGTCAAAGCACAAACTTATATTACTAGTATACATTTTTCTATTCCTAGATCTTTCTTGTAAAAGTGAACTGATTCCCGTAAAAAGTTAGACAATTTCTGCGTTCCAAATTGCCAAAGTCACTTAGAATCATCTAGTTATTTATATATAATGCGAAATAACAATTCCTTGCTAAAAGTACGACATGCTTTAGAATTCGGCAAGAAATGGATGGAGAATCAAGTACGTACACGTCAGCACAAACTTATACTACTATCAGTACAGGTCCGAAACGTGGAGCGCCGGCGGGCTGCTGCAAAAATAAGGTCAAGTATGCAGTCAAAAGCTGGTCTCTTCATTGACCGCACGCTATGCGTGTATGTCTCTTTTTTCTCTCGTCCGAAATGGCAGAAGGCTAGTAGCACGCAGAAATGCAAAAACACGTGTTATATTGTAAATATAGCCAGCCCCAGGTTATGGAGAATGGATGAGTGTGCTAAAAGTATCCATCTGCGTGACATCCGGGGGTCTCCAATTTGGCATTTCCGCGAAGCTGCGAGAGGTGCCGTAGGACAGCGGAAACAAGTCATATTTATTCACCACTACGTACCCCGCTTTTTGCATATTGATTTGAACAAGACTGCATTAGTGGCGGGCATGCATACAGATTGTATGGTTAGTTAAACGTTGAATATACAGAGAGCTCTATCAGATAAAAGCGTCGATAAATATATATATATATATATATATATACTGTAGACTGTAGTACAAGTAGTAGGAGTATAGTGGTAGCAACTTGGCTGCGCCGACGAACCAACGGCGCAGCAACGGCCAACGGCCTGCATGTTTGACTGGATCGCGTGCCTGCGACTGCGACTGCGATGGCGTACTTGTTCACTTGCTCTACCAACCAAATCGTCACACGCCACCCATCTCGTTAAGTTTCTCACCTGGTCTGTCTCTGTCTGTGTCTCTGGTTTCCTGCTATATATTCACACGTACTCACAAGCCCTCCTTCCACAAACTCCAGCTCGCTCCAACTCATCTCATCGCCGGCGGCGGCTAAAAAGTCCGAGGACACAACAGCTTGTTCATCTCATCATCAGCTGCCTGCAGCTCCGATTCTAATAGCCATGGTTGCCGGCCTGGAAGATCTGGTTCTTGACCCGACCGCGCTCTCCCTTGCACTCCCGGCGCCGGCGCTCAACAAGGAGGACTACCTCGCCATCTGCCTCGCCGCGCTCGCCGGCACCCGCAAGTTTGGGCTCGGTCGCGAGCGGGAGCAGGAGCAGCCGACGAACAAGTGGTGCCCGACCAGCCACGGCCACGCAGCTGCGCAGCCACAGGAGCTTCGGTTCCGGTGCGCGGTGTGCGGGAAAGCCTTCGCGTCGTACCAGGCGCTGGGGGCCAAAGTCCAGCCACCGCAAAGCCGCCCACGCCGGAGCAGTACGCCGCCGTCGCTGCGGCACAGGCGACGGCGACGAACGGGGCGACTACATCGACGAGACCACGACGGCGTCGTCGGGATCGGCCGCTAACGGTAGCGCTAGCGGTGGGCCGCACCGGTGCACCATCTGCCGGAAGGCTTCGCCACGGGCCAGGCGCTCGGCGGGCACAAGCGCTGCCACTACTGGGACGGCATGTCCGTGTCGGTCTCCGTGTCCACGTCTGTCTCGGCGTCCGGGACGGGGGTCGTCGGGCGTCACCGTCAGGAACTTTGATCTCAACCCCGACGCCGCTGCCGGAGAGTAATAACGCCGGGATGATGATTAGGAGGTGGGCCGAGGAAGGAGAGTGCAGAGTCCGTTGCCGATCAAGAAGCGCAGGATGTCGGATTGACTCGTTATATAAAATCTGGCGTTTGTGGGTTCATGTAGAAATGGATCTGCACCCATCATTGTTTTGTTTCGTTGATTTGTTCGGTTCAGTTTCTTCTTCTGAACATCAATTCATTGATTCGTTACTCTCTTTATTTCCATCTTAATTCCGTGTTTCTGACGCTTTCAGAGGTTCGGTAACAAAATTGTCTCGTATTTTTCTTCAATGTTTTTTTTTTTCATGTTTCTAATAATGTTGGTTGAGATTGAGAATACGATATTTTCGTTACTGAAAATAAAGTTTCTTTTATTTAAGATGTCTTCTGTTTTATACAACTGTATATATAAGAGTACTATTTTTTTGTTCGAGCTATATACAGTAGTATCCAACTAAAGCGCTTAAATTACACCTGTACTTTGGTCTAAATGCTCTTCTTACTACTCAGAGGTCTACTATAATAGGGGCCCTCAAATCCAATCCAGTAGGCACTGGAATATGGGACACAACTGTTCGTTCTCTCGGTCATGAGTGGGATAGGGAGGGCAGCGGAGATGCTGAGTTATCATAGGAGCCTCTCAAAGCTAATCCAATGCTCTAAGCTTTTGTCAAAAAACCCCTCTAAGCTATGTAAGTGCGAGAGCAAGGGGCTGGCGCCACATGGGCAATTCTCTAGGTAATATTATGAAAAAATTGATTGGCAAAATAGCTTCACCTACAATTTAATGCATGGATATGAGGAGAATGAATGAGATAGCGGGATTAGCAACTTTTTCAAAGCTCTCTCTCATTTGCATTCCTCTATGAGAGAGGATGAAAAAGCAACTTCCGTGAAGCTATTTTAAAAAGGTGTTTGGCAAAAAAAAACAGCTCCACTGACAACTCATGATGTTGTTGTGAGCTGTACTAAGACATGGCCTTGGTTGATGGGAGGAAAATGTAAGGAAGAACCGGGATCTCCACTGCACACCCCTAGCGGATAAGGCCCAAGGTTTTTCAACAAAAACAACAGAAATTGAGAATAATAGCAGCTAGAAAATTAGGGTCTTGAAAAAGTGTTGGAGGCGTGATTTAGAATTTATTTTATTTTTTGGTCCATTTTTTAATGCTTTAATAATATCTGGAAAAAAGATATTCTATAATTTCCTCATTTATTAATTGCATAGTTGGATTAATGGATACGACAGCATTGTCACTTGCGAACTCCTAGCCAAGGCTACCAAGATGGTTGGTGTAGGTAGTGCCCTATTTGGGTACCAACCCTTCCCTCTCTTCTCGTTTTTCCTTCCTTCTTTTCTTTTCTCTTCTATCTGCCCTTGCACTAAAATGCCACATCAGTATTGGTGCATTATCATTTGCTAGTTGTTTGGGGTGATGGTGATAGTATATCATTCGGTCAGTTTCTGGCTAATCAATAGTAGTGATAATGTAGATAATATTAATATTAGTGATCAGTAGAGTTTTCACTGTCAATTATAATAGCAAACCGGATGTGAAAAAACTATGTATCAATGTTGGTTTTTGGTTATGTATCATTTAGTTTATCAAGGCCAGAACAAGAACCTTCAGGACCTAAAGGTGTCTCAATTTACTTCTCTGCTTTCTTTTCCTGCTCAAGAGTCGTACTATGGTAGGTTCCTGTCCGAAACACCTTTGGGCATGAGCTGGCCTATTTGGATGGATGCAAATGGGCTAAGTGGAATTGGTTTCCTGAGCTGGCCTGTTTGGCTGCCCACTGAATTAGAAAATGACTTTCCAGTTATTTCCACAAGCCAAATTGAACACTGTTGGGCGGTCTCAAAATAAATGAGTTGTTAGTTGTAGAATATTATTCTGCGAGTTGAACTTAACGAAAAAAGGAAGGTTCATAGAATTTTTCCCCTTAGCTTTTCCCCCGAACTTCATCGACCTAAAGGCGGTGATCGGGCTGTTTCCCTCTTGGCGATGAAGCTTATCCCCATGCGTCTCACTGGCCGACCTTGACCCCTGCCCATTTTTGGGTCATATCTAGTATTGAGTTTGCCTCGATTTGGTACCGCTCCATGGTGACACGAGAAATAGTACTTTACCTCTAGATGTCAGTCAAGCTGTTGCGCCTCAATGCAAAGATGGTGTGATTTGACTCTTTTTTTTAAGCGCTATCTATATCTCATTCTTACGAGAAGAAGAGAGGGTTCACATCGGTTACGAGGCTTACGCACCACTAGCGGCAGGCATAAGATTTCGCCTTTTATTATTTCAACTTTGGCTGCCTTCATCCCCCTTTATTATTGGTGCTATTGCTACTTGCCCAAGGAAGTATAAGAACCAGTATTGTTGTCTTAAGTATTTGATTGTGTGTTTGCTTGTTTTCATATCATGTTATTTTTTTCTTTTCATTTGTAACACATTCTCTCGAACGCTACGGAATGTCTAGAATGTGGAGCTTAAGTAGAAAGGCTCTTTTGGATGGAAAAACTATGAAGTCATAGTTTTAGTTAGTAGAAACCTAATTCTTTAAATTCCATCTAGTAAAATAGACCTGTATCATAACAATATTTACGTATCAGGTGAGTAGTAAGGGTTTCATAGTCATTGATTGTCCTCAAAGCGAGGTTGTGGGAAGAAGAATAAGAGGAGGAGTAGGCCCTCAACTAGTAGAAATATCCACATGTCTTCTTGTGTGCGATTATTTCAATTATTCATCTAGTTTCGATGTTGTTGTTGATGATGTTTTAGTAGCTTAGGGTAGGTAGATGTAGGCGGTACCTTTGATGTTTGAACTTATTAGCGATTAGCTGTATGCAAGGTTTTTTTCTTGGGATCAATAACCAACGAATGGCAAGTGCTCTTCCTTGTTTTAGATCCTATTTCAATCGGAACTTTCAGCGTCGATCCTTTTTATTGCGTCTTGTTTTTACTTTCCGATATTGGGAGTTACTCACGTGTTTGGCGTAAAACCAATAGCGGTTTGTTTATCTCATATCTTTTTCCGCGACTCGATAGAAATTTGATAACGCCAATGATTCTTTTTCCGTCTTTCATATCTCGGTTAACCACCATGTTAACTAATCGATTCTGAAAAATCTTTTTATTTTAAGTAGAAATATGTATGATGTCTTTGCTAAAATCCGCCATCGCTTTAATGGCCTTCTGCGGTATACACAATGTCGAACTTCGATAAGGATGATGGCCCATCTTGCCAATCTTCTGTAAGCATTAGGTCTTGTCATGAGATAATTAAGTGGGTTAGCTTTTGGGTCGAGAGGGCTTCCTTCCTGTGAGACCATTTCACTCCCGGAGTGGGTTTGAATCGAGAATCTCTTCTCTTTCCCCAAATAAAAGCCTTAGGGCTTCTACCCATTATATAATAAATGATTAGGTAGAGTTGTGGCATACATGGCTGAGAGGAGAGATCAAAAGCATTCGGTCGAGGAAATAATTAGGTGTTTAAAAGTGGAGCGATTAAAGCTAAAGAAGGGGAAATCAGCGCTATTTGTATCCATAGCGAATCCTTGGTTTTTCTTGAATAAGTAAACAAAATGGCCACTTTCTCTTAGATCTCGGTCGATGGATCTTCTCTATTGGAAGATCTCCCATATGGATAATACATTCAATTATTTGAGGAGCCTATTGCAAATTGTTTTGTTAAGTAAATTGCAAGATATCTCAGAGGCGGTTCATTTTGTCCCTATTCGATATTTAGGACCAAGAGGTCACGATTCTCTTTCGGATAGTACACGAAGGGAAGAAATTTTGAAATGCCAGCGGACCTCTGTCTATTCTCTAATTCACCCGTCAGATGGTTCGGATTTTAGGCGTCAATGCCAAAGTCAGCGAATGGGTAAAGTCACCAATCAATCCTTTGACCAAATCGGTGTCATAAGTAGATATCATATTCTATATATAGAAATATCATAGAATAAACATATAGAATTTTTGGTTGGGAAATTGAATGAATCATTGAAGGTGAGGAGCAAGAATGACAAAGATAATTTGAGGAACATGAAATTTTTGCATATCGAGTTGTACTTGAGAAGCTAAGAGCTGAGAATCGGTTGTATGCCAAAGTTCAAGAAATGTGAGTTACGGCAGAGAGGGATTGCTTTCCTTGGGCATGTGTTGACCTTGTTTTTGGGTATTCACTTAATTTTTGTTGTTAGGTCTAGGGTGCTTTTTCTTCTAGTCGCGAGAAGGCTCTTTTATTTTGGCCATTATATGATACGGGCCCCGTTGGCGGTGGGAGATCAGGTATGTCTTTGTTTTGGCGGGATGCTCCTTAATCCCTTTCTTTCGCACTCACAATCCGAGGTTAGAATATGCTCGAAAGTGATCCTATTTCAACCGTCACCACCTTTGCTTCTTTCGGTTGATGAGTCTCGGTGACTCTATTAGATTCTTGGGTCGGAGAGTTTATAGAAAAGAAACAAATGTATTCAATATACAAAAAGGATAGAGGGGATTAACCCAACCACCATACCAATCGGAAAGGGCTAATTTCTAACAAAAGTTTTCTCTTGTTGATTCCTATTTTGTGGTGTAGTGCTTTTCTCCCCTATGCCACCATATTATTAAAAAGCTTACTTGTAAGAAGGGTTTTGTTCTAGCTCGAAAAAATAATATTCCAAAGCCTTTGTATGCTCTCCATTTAGCGTATTGTATAAGGCCTATGTTATATAGTATATAACCGATCATAGGGATCAATTTCTAGTCGTGTAACTTCATAATAGTGCAAAGCTTACGCATAATTTCCTTCTGATTGAGCCAACATCCGTTCACGGTCGTTCATTCTATTCAAATCAAAAAATCTCCGTTCCAAAACCGTATGAGGTTTTCATCTCACCAACCCATAAAACCCTAGAATAGCTTATATTCCTTTGGGACCGCAACAACACCTCGAGTAAAGCTTCCACGGCGGGTTGCCCAAAATGTGGATCCCAAATGCGTTAGGGGGCACATGGCTCCTCTCTTCTCAAGAATCCACAACTCATGTGTTCTCTGCCTCATGGAGTGCCATGTTAACGTTTATTTATTTAAATATGAATTTATATTTTATCATTACTACTTTATTTTTTTAACTACACACATTAATTTTAAAGCCATGTGTGATTCAGTAGTGAAGTGGAAAATAGCAAATTAAAACAATAAATAAATGTTTTTCGTGATGTGTAAGCTGGTAAATAAAAATGATAAATAAATGTATTTCTAGTTTTGAGAAAGCATATTGCCCGTTGGATGTTTTGCTCATTATTTTTTAGTCTTGTCCTAATGCATTGGTCCATGTAACTTTTGATTCAGAAGCATAGTACATATACAATATCTTCAAGATCAATAATTATTTGTGGTTGATATATTATTGTATAGATTTGATCTCTGCAACCCGAAGTAGTAATGGTCTTCTTTCCTAAAGGAGGAAAAGAAGCTAAATATGTAACAATATGTTTGTTTTCCTTATAGGAGCTGTGTTTATTCCCTTTAGGTTATAATTGGGGCTATTCTAGATATTGTTGGTAAAAAGCTCATAGTCCATGTGACTAGCAAGGATGAAATTGCTGATTTGATAGCGTAAGTATGTAATGTGATTTTTAAATGGTAATTAAGTGAATAATTTTGTCTAAACTATAAAACTTTGTAGCTTGATGATGTGATTGATCTTGTCATTGCAAAAGGTAATAAGAATCTAATCTCCCAAATCTAAGCAACAACTAAGATTCCAGTTTTTAGGTCATCTTTGGTAAGCTTTTTTAAACAATTTTAGTTAAAAAATATGGTTATGCTAATTCTTAAGTTAGTAGCTGTAATTTTTTCTGATTTTACAGTACTAAATTATGTTAGTGAAGTGTAAAGTAGCAAAATAAAACGATAAATAAATGTTTTTGTGATATGGAAACTCTCTTACATTTAATCTTTTTCTGATTTTATAGTACTAAATCAATATTATAAACTCTCTTACATTTATTTTGAAGAGTTTAAATTTTATATCCTTCTACATTATTGTTTCTTGTTCTAGGCCAACAAAATAAGAGAGCGAAAGGAGAAGGGAGAAGGGAGAGTCAATAGTTCCTCTCTACTTCCCACTACCCTTTTATTTTATTTATAGGGAGGTGGGAGAAGAAGTTCTCTTTATGTCCCCCCCACGCTGGATTTGTATTTACAAAACACTATTAGGGGCTACAAATTGACCCTTGGTATAGTTTTATTAACAAAAATGTAACCAAAGGCTACATATTGCCTTCAAATATTATTTTGTAAGCCCTTGGCTATGTAATTGGGCCCTAAACATGATATCGAGGGCCTCTGAACATATAACCTCAACATTTTTTACTTTGTTATACCTGAATCGCTATACACAACCATTTTTCTTGAACCATTGGTTGTAATGACCCCTTTTTTAGCAATTCAAGAACTAATATATAGTATCAAACATTCAATAACTTTAGAATACAAGCCTTCTTTTCCTTTGTGTGCTGAAGACTTTCTTTTGCATATGTGATTTAAATGCCTCACAATAATTTAGAATTTGTTAACACAAATGTGGAAGAAATTAGGCAAAAGCAAAGGAATCATAGAGAGAGAATAGCTAATGTATTGTTACTTTGATGACCATGATAGCATATTGGTATCGTTGGAAAAGACCTAGACATATTATTGATGTCCATGAAATGGCAAAGAGAGATGTTAGAACAAGGAAACAAATGTTTAGGAATCTATACCAGGGCGCTTGAGATGTAAGCTAGCTTTCTAAGTTTTGTTTTTAAATAGGTTTTGTAATTTCATTGTTGGCAACAGATTCTATGTACATGGAAACAAGAATGCTAGAATCCAATCAAATTCTAGGCAATTCCGTTCCCAAGGAAAGCCATTGCTAGGATCTTATTCTTCAATTCATAGGATGAAAACGATCCTAAAAGTATCATTAGTGCTATTCATTGTTGTTTTGGCTAAATCTACCCTAAAAATATTTAGCACTAGATATGTCAAATGGATTCCGCCAAATAAATGTATATATGATATCCAAACTTGAATCGGGTTTGAACAACCCGAGTTGTATTAGTATTTATGATATCGAAAAACTTGGAATCAGCTCTTTCAACATTCCGACACTAGTAATTGAGAGTATTCAAATTTGTATCTGAATTTCTTTAAGAGCATGGATACAAACGTGGAAACTGCAGTTTGGTCCATGCGTAACAAGTGTGTTGCAATTGCGATTGCCTCCAAACAGGGGCCACTATATTATGGGACAGCACTTAGCACCGTAAACATTCTCGGAAGGAGGAAAATGCAGCTGGATTCTTTTCATTGTGCTCTTCGCAATGAGTTTGGCTGAAGAGACGGTGGATCGCCTTATTCTCAATTGCAATTTTGCTAGAATGTGCTGGAGTATGATTAATGTTGACACTCCTCTTAACTCGCACCTTTCCTGATTGTTTCTATTCCGAGAGCTCGCCTTAACAAGCGGTTTTCAATGGAAGTTTGCATCCTCATGTGCCGGACCATCCGGTGTGCAAGGAACGACCTAATCTTTAAGGGTCTCGCTTTGGCTTTCGGCGATTGCAAAAGAATGTTTTTTAAGGAGATTGAGTTACACTAGTACTGATTTGATTTTGCAAGCATCGGCATTTAATCTTTTTTCCGTGGCGGGGCACTTTTTTTGCCCGGCCACGGAAAATACTCCGCCACATCCCTTTTTTTTTTTTTTTTTGGGGCGGGTTTTTGCCCGACGGAAAGATTTTTTTGCGTGGCGGGCACCTTAACACCCCACCACGCAAAAATACGCTATTTTGCGTGGCGGGCGCGTTAAGGTGCCCGCCACGCAAAAAATCTTCCCATGGCGGACATCTTAAAAGGCCGCCATGCACAAGAGCAGGCCCAATAGGCCCGAGATGAGCCCGACATCGCCGTCTTCGTATAAATAGCAGGTGTTAGGGTTTTGTTTCACTCAATCCTCCTCTGTCTCTTTCCCTCGGCTCCTCCCCCCACAACCGCCACCCGGCCTCCTCCCGAACACCGCCCGGCCAGCCATGGCGTCCTCCATCCGCACCTCCCTCTCTTCCTCCTCGTACGCCGTGCCGATCCGGCGGGCGGGCTCCTCGGGCGTAGATCCGGCCGAGCACGGCGAGGGCGGGCCCATGTCGGCGGCGCGCGTCCCGGCTACCTCCGGAGCGGCGGATCCGGCGGGGCGACGGCGGCGCGAACGCACTGCCGCCCCGGCGGCGCGGCGAGACGAGCCTTCCGGCGGGAGTCGCGGCTCGGTTCGAAGATTCTCAAGCGGCGGGCGCCTTTCGGGCGGCGGATCCGCAAAGGGATCGACCGGATCGGGCGCCGGCGGGCGCTGGAACCCTAGTTGCTCGGCGGCCTTTGTCTAGGTTTCTTGTATTTTTCTTTATTTTTTTTGAAAATCTTTACCGTGACGGGCATTGTAACTCGCCCGCCACGGGATGAACATTAAGCGTGGCGGGCAATCGTGAGCCCGCCACGTTAATCGCGTGATTAACCGTGGCCTTTCATTGGTGACGGGCCCAAATGCCCGCCCGCGCAAAAATAAGATTCGCCTGTCACGCAAAATGATTTGGGTACTAGTGTTACTGAAGCATAGAGTTAAGCAAGGTTCAGAACATTAACTTTTGTCATGGATTCAAAACTTCAGATAGACCTTCTAGTTCTCCTTATTTTTTGGTTACCTTTTTGTTTCTTAGGCTAGTTCTCCTGCTTTGGTTTCCCTTTTTTTTTTTTCATGTACCTGAACCTTTTGTTTTAATATATTCCTTCACTGTAGGGGCTACAGCCCTCCAGATTTTTCAAAAAAAAAAAAAAAAAAAAAGATTCAGGTGTTGAGTCAGCTTGTGGATCGATTGAACAATTGAACCACCACTCTTGAACTTGTAATTTGAAGTTTGTGTGGGATCAAGGAAATTAAAATAAAGAAAGGTATATATAGCATCAATCACGATAAATGTAGCCTTCGAATTAAACAACAAATGGATTTCTCATTAGTGAATTCCGAGACGAATTAACCCAATGGTACAACTGCAGAATCCTGATTCGTGCAGACAAATTTATTTATGCTTTAAATAAAATAGCTTGGCCAAACGGTTATCGCCGTGGGTGGCATGCCGTATTGCACGGACGACGGACGTAATGTGCATAACATGCAGCCTTTAACTGGCCTGAGCTGTAACCATGGAGATGCCGGCGCGACGTGCACCGAACCTTGCGACGGCGCAGTCGGTGGCGAAGATGTCCGAGGAGACGTAGTTGGGCGCGCCACCCATGACGGGCATCTTGGAGCTGACGCTGAGCTGGTTGACGTAGTCGGCGCGGTAGGTTCTGGCCGAGGACGCCGTGCACGTCGTCGGTGAGGTCGAAGAACTTGAAGCCCAGGTCGAAGTGCGCGAGGCAGTCGTCCTCCGTGACGCCGTAGTTGTGCACGCGCGAGTCCTCCTCGCTGATGGGCACCACGTTGGCGACGATGTCGAACACGCCCCTGAGCTGAACCCCTGACGCCGTTGGCGGTGGCGGTCCGGTGACGGTGAGCCCCGGCACGGCGGTGGACTCCCACACGGCGCCGGTCTCGGCCGGGACGGTGACGGGCGCGCCGTCGAAGGCCAGCTCCAGGCGGTCCACGTCGTTGTTCCACTTGGCGGTCTTCTGGGCGCCCATGTAGAGGCGGTGGCCGTCGGCGCCGCCGAATCGGATGCCGAGCGCCTGGATCCACGTGAAGTCGCGGCTCATGGTCGGGTTGCGCTTGCCGATGAAGTGCGCGTTGATGTGCAGGTTGGCGTCGGAGAGGATGCAGAAGTCCTGGTCCTTCTTGCCGTGGAAGTAGAAGTTGTTGCCGTCGCCGCCGGTGAAGCGCGGGTCACCGCAGGACACGCCGGGGTAGAAGTCGCACACTTGCATTGTGAATTATGAGTTAACGGGAATTGGATTAGCTATTTATCGGCAGCTGATCGATGAGAAAAGTCTGAGGATTTTGTGCAAGTAAGTAAGGAAAGTACTGCAGAATGTCTTGCATCCGGGGCAGAGGACGATGCACTGGTTGGGGCAGCGCTTGTCGCACTTGGCCATGCATTTGGGCTTGTTGTCCTTGGGATCGTCGCACGCCGTCTGCTGGTCCCTCTTGAACTTGCCCGGGGTGATCACCTGGTAGTTGGACGGCAGTGGGCGCGGCTGCGCAGCCACACCGAGTGCGGCTACGCACAAGGCCACCAGGGCGGCAACCACACATGCTGCGGCGAGCTGCCGGGCCATTGGTGGCGGTGACTACGTACAGGCCTCACCTGGTTGGTTCAGGTGAAGGCACCTTCTACGGCTATGATCGAGAATGTGAGATAGCTGTGTGTCTTGTGTTGTGATGAAGCAGGTCAGGGGAAGGTGCCAATTTATATAGCCAGGGTCCATCTGGTTAGCCTTGCCTGAAGCAAAGCAAGCAGCTCCCTGGCTCTCGGGCGCGGCGTTCGTCGCGGCGACGCCAACACATCGTGCTGGCCGCGTGTTGAGGTCAGGAACACTTTGCGTTCACCTGGACGCATCGTGCAAGCCGCCTATGCAGATGCAGGCATGCAGCTAGGTTGGCATGCATATCCTAGCTCATCCTAAGATGGAATGGGAGCCTTTGTACGTAACTGTGGCAGCTGGGTCGGTGCGATTATACTGAACAAACAAGTAATTGAGTTGACTACTCTACTGCTTAATGAGAAAACTAATAAAGCGCTCTCACCTTTTCATCTTTCTAATCAACCTCTGGCCAACTTCTGATGTATTAGTAAAGAAATTGATTTCCTTCAGATCCAGGTGATTATATTCTTTCGAAACAGGACAGAAACAAGCACAAATATCAGACACTGTTGGTGGCAAACGCATTCAGGCAGGAGTTCAGATAGCATCCCAATACCATCTTGTATTCTTTTTTTCTCGAATACACAAAAAGGTTTGTGTATCATTGCATTCAAGCAGAGAGTTATTTTACAACACGCTTAAACCCTGCAGACTTGAGGAAAAAAGATTTACAATAAACACTTCCTCTCGGTTTGGTTCTCTATGGTGATTACTCGCGATACAATCTTGTATTCTGATTTTGACATACCAGATACGAATATCCTTAAATGCAAATACAAAACGGCCGGACTATCTGAATTTAGGTTCATATATATATATATTCTCATATTTACTCGATTCAACTTGATGCATTTATCCTAAAAATTCAACCAAGACTAATAAAATTCAAGTGCAAGTTCATAGATAGTCAAACTGAACTAAATAAATTGAATTACAGTCCTAATGATTCCCCTGCAGGTCAAAATAAACTAAATTCATAAGGAATAATTGCATTTCATACAGTACCTACTGCCAAATAGAAGTGGAATAAAGTCAAACGTATGGCGTGAACTAAAATCAAAGTAGATTCCTAATCTCCAACATACGAAGTGAATTAAATTCATAGGGGATAATCCTCAATACAGTGACTAACCCGTGGTGGAATAAAATCAACAATGCTGGTCACATCGAGGAGAGGTTCATGATCAAATTACATTCATAAATGAATATTAAAGATAATTATGCTGGGTTAGTCTCACATCGGTTATTGATGGTGGGGAGCACAACGTAAAAAGGCGGGGCAATCCTTGCCTATCAAGCTAGTCTTTTAGATTGAGTTAGGCTCGCACCTTGATATGTGTGTGCTACGTGGGCCTCTCGGAGGCGCCAGCTTCAGCGTCTGCGAAACGAAGTCGAGTCCAGTCTCACATAGGCGAAGTCCACTACAAGTTGGGGCCGCCATTGACAAATGTCTAGGCCACACAAAAACTGTTAGTCAAAGAGTTGGGTCCAATGTGTGACTACGGGGGGATATTGCTTCCCATATTTGTTATTGATAGTGGGAGAGCACAACATATAAGGCAGGGTGGTCCTCACCTATCAGGCTAGGTTTTTGGGTTGAGTTAGGCCTAGACCTTGATATGTGTGTTCTACATGGGCCTGTGGAGGCGCCAGCTCGAGGATACGTGGGCTAGTGGAGGCCCCCAGCTGGGGGAGCCGATGTGTGACTACGAGAGAGATTGTTGGGGTTAGTTCCACATTGGTAATAACAAAACGATGAGATATATGATCAACTTGCATTTGCAATTATAATCTACAAGCAAGCAAGACACATCATCCACTAGCATTATACCATGCTACCCACTAACATTAACTTATAGTTGTTTATCCTTTTATATAAATAATCTTATTCTAAACCATCAAAATTTTTGTGGCAACGCAAGGGGGTATTGCTTTCTTGATCCTTGAGATCTTAAGGTTTTGTGTTGGAAATTCTCATTAAATAACTCACATGTCTATATCTTTCTTTCCATCATCAAATGATCAACTCACATGTTTGTATCTTTCTTTTCATCATCAAATGATCACTAAAAAACTAACCTTAAATTCCCATGACAACGCGCAGGGAATCCACCAGGTTATTGCTTTCTTGATCCTTGCGACCTTAAGGTTTTTGTGTTGGAAATTCACATTAAATAACTCACATGTTATATCTTTCTTTCCATCATCAAATGATCACTAAAAAACTAACCTTAAATTCCCACAAAGAACGCGTCTAGATTTTCTTGAAGTTACATATATTATTAAAAGACAAATACCGAAAGTATGTTGGATCATTAGCAGATTAATACTTTCTCAAATCTATTCTTACCACAAACTGATAATTTTTGTGTTGTACATTAAGTTTCAAAAAATTATCCTCCACAAATTAGTGACCTATGTTTTCTTTGAGGTTGAAGATCCAAGATTAAGATGATGTCTTTTCTTTAGTTTATTATTGAAATTATTTTTAAATTCCTCTTAGCTATATTAAATTTACTTTTGCATACTGCAGCAAAGCATGGGGAATTCACCTAGTTTTACCAAATACCATTCCCAAAACAGCTTAGCTTTATTTAGAAAGTTGTTGGTGAACTTGTACCATATATGAGAGACCAAATTAAAGTAGAGAAGTGCCTAGATCTCATCCATTCTTGATCAATGATTAACACTAAGAGTTGAGATGTTTGTGACGTTGAGGCTTTCTTGGTTGAGTTTATATTCATATATGATTGATTATGCTAATAGTTAACCGAAGGCATTGTGTTGTCCAACATGTCTCTTGGCTTGCAAATGTGTAGGTGTTGACTGCCAAGACAGTCAGTGGTAATGGACAAGGTTAAGTACGGAGTCTAGGTGCAATGGACTAGGAGTAGTGACGGATGGATGAGAAGGCTTGAGCCAAAGGATATTTGGCCGAAGAACAAAAATGGACAAGGTTAAGTACGGAGTCTGTGTGCAATGGACTTGGAGTAGTGAAGGATGGATGAGAAGGCTTGAGCCAAAGATCATTGGCTAAAGAACAGACCGTGTGTGGCTTACATTGAGCACATGAAGAGCAAGAGTACAGTACATAGGTGATGTAGATGAGGTTGACTGAGTTAAAGGGTGGGATTGTACCAAATCACAACGAGTGTTGCAAGCACTTGGTAGGTCGCTAGGCCAAGGACATGGATGTCAAACATAGTCACGCTTTGGTGAGACGTGCATAAGGGTTTGCTGATTTGTTGAGAAGTGCCTAGATCTCATCCATGCTTGATCAATGATTAACACTAAGAGTTGAGAGGTTTGTGACTTTAAGGCTTTCCTAGTTGAGTTTATATTCATATATGATTGACTATGATAATGGTTAACTGAAGGCATTGTGTTGTCCAACATGTCTCTTGGCTTGCAAATGTGTAGGTGTTGAGTGCCAAGACAGCCAACGGTAATGGATAAGGTTAAGTAGGTGCAATGGACTAGGAGTACTAAAGGATGGATGAGAAGGCTTGAGCCAAAGGATCATTGCCCGAAGAACAGACCGTGTGTGGCTTACATTGAGCACATGAAGAGCGACAGTACATAGGTGATGTAGATGAGGTTGACTGAGTCTAAGGGTGGGATTGGACCAAATCACAACAAGGTGTTGCAAGAACTTGGTAGGCCGCTGGGCCAAGGACATGGATGCCAAACACATAGTCACGCTTTGGTGAGACGTGCATAAGGGTTTGCTGATTTGGACGAAAGTGTTATATGTAAGGGCATATAGAGGAATAACCCAAGTACACTAAAAAAAATGGTTATAGGCACGCTTTCATGGTAGAATAGGTTGAAAGAGTCTCCTCCATCATGTGTCTATCTCTCACCCCCCACAAACCATCCACGAGGCTCTCAGGCGTACAAAGCTGGCTTGTGGGTGGTGTCGTGGTCCTGGCGCCCGGTGGTGCACGGGGAAGCCAGATCCAGGTGCACAAAGCTGGGTTGTTTGGTGGTGTTGGCGCTGACGGGCGCGCGCACGGTGGCGATGTGGGGAAGCCGAATCCCAGACGGCACCCCCCGTTTCTAATCGATTTTTCAGCAGGCGGGCGCAGGATCATCTAGTAAAATTAATTTGAAGTGATTAACACAATGGTTTTGTATGGGGCGGATGTGATACCTGCCTTAAAAGTTCAAAATTGACAGTATGTGGGAAGGTGTGTGTAGCGGTATGGATATCTATGCAAATGGAAAACTATCGCTGGGTAAGAAAGCACCTATGCAAATGGTTCTGAGCTTCTAACCGACTATACAAACTGAATTACTATTGTATGAGTGCCGTGGACCAGTTCTAAAGCCAGTTTGGAATTGTTTGTGTAAAGGACCTTACCCAATAGTGTAAAAGTGCAAGCACCGAGCATCTCCAAGAGACTCTGAATGTAAAATAAATCTCTCCAAATTAGATCGATAGTCCTCTAAAAAACTCTTGGAGAGATTTTTTCTGGAAATTATTATTGCCATGCTCTGGGTAATATGGTCGGCTAGGAATGACTTCACCTTCAGACACTTGCAGCACTCTTTGGCTTCAGTAAAACGTTTTTTCAGACATATGAGTTGGCCATGGCTAAGCTTAGGGCTAAATCTTCCCATTCAGTTCAGTTTGATCCATGGATAGACTTCTTTGTGTAATTTTTTTTTTTTTTTTTTGTGCCTTTTTTGTTTCCTGAACTTTGTTGTAAGAACTTTTTCTTGGTTCATTAAATCACAGTAGGGACCCCCCTCTCCAGTTTTCCTTTAAAAAAACGCCGGCCGGCGGCGAACACACACAGCGCCCTCTGGGGCTGGTCTGCTTCTACAAGCAGCAGACCGGCGCTGGCTGGCTCCCTTGCAGCAGTTGGAAACCAGCAGCACTCAAATTTAAAGATGCTGTAGCCGCCGGCCGGGCCTTCTAAGTTCTAACACATGCAGATCTCATCTTTGCGCTGTATCAGTCAACACCGGCATCCATGGCACAGCACTCGAAGATGTCTTAGCCGCCGGACCTTCTCGATCGTACATGTGGAACTCGTCGCAGTCATAGCCATGCATCGACGCCCACACGGCTGCCTTGCACGGGACGGGACTCTGTAGTACATTGGTTGACGGCCTTGCTTTGTTGCCGCTGCACACTATTTCGGATCTAGTCTAGATCCTGAAAGGACAATTAAATGAAGAAAGAAAAAAAAAAAAAAACAATGGAAAATTACTGTCTTCCGTTTCCCGTCAGTTCCAGTTTTCCCAACGTGACGTTGTTCTCGTCGTACTAGTTTGATCGCTCACGCAACCACCACCGTATACTGACCTCTAATCACCATTCTTAACAGCACACCCGTGATTACCTTGAGGACGGTGAAGAGGATGATACATGCATGCATGGGAAAAGGCCATCAGGAACCAAAAACGCATGATTGCTTTTGGTGGCCAATAATGTCATATCTACTCCTACATGGGCCGCGCGCCTCCCTCGACGAAGCATCTTTGCACGGCAGGGATCCCTGGCGCAGCCTCACGAGCAGGTACGGCGTCATCTCGTCGCCACCGCTGACGCCGACGCCGTTCACAAGGAGCTGATGGGACCACGAATGGCGAGCGAAGTGCGAAGAAAAATTCATGGACCCTAGTGCCCAAACTCCCTACCGTGCGCCCATGCCATCGTTGCGCGGCACGTGGCATAAAGACAAATCACATGGCCACTGCCTAACACTCACAGCCAGCCAGCCGCGTGCCATCGATGCCCGAATGATGCCCGAGCTGCCCGTCGTGTAATGGTTAGCTATTTGGTTAACTAGATATAACGTGATTAGAAAAAGGTAGAAGAGAGGGTAGGTACAACGAAATAACTAAACTATTTCACGTAACATAATATGTAAGAAGAACATATGGGTCTAATAATATAAAATACACATCGGCACAGACTACGTAGTTAGCGGCTAAATATTACCATTATAGACGCTCTAACAGTCTCTCACGAGAAACCAAAGTGAGCTAAAAGAGGACCAGGGTCCATGTAATTTTCTTCCGGCCATCTATAGCGGACTTGGAATTTTTGAAATTGAAGTAGCCATGCTGCTGGATGCACTTTCTCATTGAAAACTCAAAACTGAACCACATGCAACGTTTTACCGAGTCTCTTGGAGATGGTATTATTAAGTTGCATGTACCGACCAGTTTAACCCAAAAGAAGCTGATGGGGAAAGGTGGGCAATTCACTTATATTTCAACAGGTATGATTAGAGGTAATTTATTTTTATTTTATATGGATACGTGTGTAATTCAGATACAAATTTACCAGGCCACTTTAAATATGTTCTAGTGGTGGTGGTGGTGGTGGGGGGGGTGGTTCAAATAAAACCTTTTCAAATACAACCTTTTGGGGTTGCATCACTATATTTTCTTCCCATAACAGAAAAAGTTTAAATCTTTTAGAAGAATAATATCACTACAAGAAACTGGAATTACCTTGGTGGTCTAGAATTTTTGTGGAGGCCAAAATCAAACTGCCAAGGAAAGGATATAGTTTCCTTAGCGCTCCACACTCACGGAAATGTAAAGTCCTTGGAGGTTTAAGTAAACGCCATGGTATATGGGTGTTTCCTTGGCGGTTTATAGTTACCTCCAAGAAAATGACTCATTTCCTTTAGTGTTGTTCTTGACCACCAAAAGGAAATACCTATGTTCTTGGGTGTTATTTTAAACCATCAAGTAAATTATCATTTTCTTGGAGTTTATTGAATTTTCAAGGAGGTTGGTAACTAAGGAAATGCTTATAAGTATTTTGGTGGTGACTCGAAAAGAAAAAACAATAATATCTTAATGGTGTCTAAACATCCTAAAATCTGGCATGAAAAACAATAACAATTGTTACCTTGGCGGTCTAGATAATTTCCTTGATGGTTGTTGTCCCTCAAAAACTATTTTCCTTGGGGGTTGTTGGTCCTCAAGTCTCAAGGAGATCATCCTGAGTACCAAAAACCAGCAAGAAAACTAATTTCTCTTACCTTTCTTGAGTGTGTTTGTTTTTAACGGGGATCATTTGCTTAGCGGTTTTGGCACTCAAGGCAGTTCAAGATTGTGATATATATCCTCTAGCTACATAGGATTACCGATGATAATAGTATGATGGATTAATGATTGGATGCTCCTTTTTTTTAGGATTTGTAAGATTTATCTCTCTTTTCTAGTACCCTGTGTTGTAAATAGGATTAACATGAATATTCCCAAACAAAACATCCAATAGTAATAGTAAGATGTTTATATTATGCTATAACATAATGGTATTAGTTGATTTGCTATGAAATATACTCCCTCCGTCCAAATTGTAGTTCACTTTAGCTTTTTCTAGATACATTGATTTTACTAGACACCTAGTTATACATTACATTTAGATAATAGTAACAAAAATCGATCTAGAAAAGCCAAAGTGAATTATAATTTGGAATGGAGGAGTAGTATATAAATGTTGTGGTTTGTACTTCAACCACATATACAAAAAAATTATTAGCAGTCAGACTGCGGTGACGTAGTCAACCGTTTGTATGGATCACCAGAAAGAGCATTTTATCCCAATATCCCGCTTCCTTGTTCTTGGCTACCAAAAGAGGAGGATCACACCTGAGAAGAAGACGAAGAAGAAACTAGGACATTCTGAGAATACCACGAACTTGTGTTGTGGATGCGTGGAGGAAACTAATCTGCAATTTCCTATCACGCTATAACAGAGAAAGTCCGTGCCAAATGGCATATGAAAAAAAGCATGCATGCATGGCCAATAAGCCCAATATATAAGAAGTATATCCATAATCCATATGCATGCACACGTGTCCTAATTGCACCCTAATGCCTAATATATTCACTGCAGTAGGGATGCATGCATCATATCCATCGATTGGTTGCATCTAATTGAGTCCGCCCTCGTGCGAATTTGACCCATCTTCTCACCTTTTCGGCCACCCATTCCTCGATCCATCATATATATCATATAAAAACACCACTTGCCACCTAGCTTGGCCCAGCGTTTGTACATATATATACAGACGCTTACTGTGTGGTTAGCTCATCGAACTTGCTAAACCAGCATCAGAATCCTAACCAGTATTAGCTTTTCAATCAACCAGCAGCCTCGCCGCTTGATCGTCTGATCGATGGCCATCACCCATGACGACTACGTCTCCCTCTGCCTCATGGCTCTCGCAGCAGCCGCTGGAGGCGGTGGCCAAGCTGCAGCTGGTCTACCAACGCAGCACGCTCTGAACACGGTTGCCTGGACGGCGACGGCGGCGCAAGAGTCCGAGCTCCGCTTCCGGTGCTCCGTCTGTGGCAAGGCATTCGCGTCGCACCAGGCGCTGGGCGGGCACAAGGCCAGCCACCGCAGGCCGACGACGCTCCTACAGGCACATGCGTCATCGTCGTCGTCGCTAACGTCGACCTCGTCGGCCGGCGGCAGCAGCGGGCAGGGCAGGCACAGGTGTGCTCGGTGTGCCATCGGAGCTTCGCGACGGGGCAGGCGCTCGGTGGGCACAAGAGGTGCCATTACTGGGACGGGCTCTCGGTGTCGCTCACCGCGTCGGCGCCATCGGGGTCCGGCTCGAACGTCAAGGGCTTTGATCTGAATTTGGTGCCGGTGCCGGCGCCGACCACCGGTGCCACAAGGTGGGGGAGGAGGAGGAAGAGGTGCAGAGCCCCTTGCCGGTTAAGAAGAGGCGGCTATCCGGTCCGTCCTTGGAGCTTAGTTTATAGGGTACGATTCAGAGTTCCTTTCGATGAGGGATGTAGAGCTTTTCGTACATTGATTCTTTTATTTAGTTGGAATTTTGGTTTTGTGTTTGCGTGGTGAATATAATAAACTTGCCTTTTTCAAATTTTGTCATTACATCTTCATCTTTTATCCTGGTCTGTGTTTGGGGCTAGGTTCGGAACAAAAAAATTGAGATACCTCATACCTAAACCTATACCTCTATACTATATCTAGATAAACCAGCTTGTCCTCCACAAACTCAAGGTAAATTAAGGATGAAAATAAATAACCGTGATACCCGGCCTCAAACAATTACCAGGATTTACAGCGATAGAATTACTGTTGTCTTTCTATACCAGTGGCATAAATTGCACAAATTAACTAAAAAATTTAAATACCAAGATAAAATTTATGCAAAACATGCTTGCCACCAAAATAAGGATGCTACTAAATCAATTATGGCAGAGGAAAAGGGTGCATTATGCTAGCAGTGTTTACACAAATGTGTATAGATTATTTGAATGCTAAAAATTATTACACAAATGATATTACTTGTCTACAAGCTTGAATTTCTATTTTAATTCTTGATCGAGCAACAATCAACATTAGAATGAAATCTAGTGGTTGATCAGAACCAAGCAAGTATTGTTCTTCCTTTGTCCGGTGCCTTTAGGATCCGCGAGACACCTCGGTGGTGATGCCCACTATGTTCATATATACTTCCCTGTTGCATACTCCCTCTTGTAAGGAAAATTGACTTGGGCCCATTTTAGTTTGGATTTTGGTGTTTGATGACCTACATAACTAAATTGGACTAATAAGTTTTCTAGTGTTTATTTTGTAGTCTCATAGGATGCAAAACATGACTTGGACGAAGGCGACGTGTTGATCCGTTGATTAACACTTCAAACAAGACCTTAGAAGCTCAAGAAAAGACCTCAAAAGCAAGCATAGTCAAGGCATGAAGGTAAGACCGAGCCCAAAGCAAAGATTGCAAAAAAACAAGACAAAGGACGGGTCTCGGCACCATCGGACGTAGCCACCTGGAGCGTCCGGTGCTGCCAGAAAAATAGGGTGACATGACATCAATTCTTACCCACCAGCGCGGCCGATGTGTGAATGTCCCAGTGTCTGGTGCTTCATCGGCAACACCAGTGCGTCTAATGTGGTCTCAACAGGCGCGTCAGGTGCACAAAACGGCGCTCGGGAGCTCTCGTGAATGGGATCGGACGCTAGGAGGTGTGCATCCGGTGTTAGTAGTGGAGCGTCCGGTTAGAAAGGATAGGCTCCAATGGTCGACCGACCCTTTTCTGCTTTTTATTCTTTCCACGCCCTTACACCTTTAGATATGTGTGACATAGAAGTTGTTACTTTTACGCCAAACATGGTGACTTTTCCGAAGGTCTAAAAGACTAGGAATATAAATTAAAGGGTCTGTTTGGTTTCCATAAGTTAGGTGATTATAAGTCAAAAATTCAAAATAAGTGACTTTTTTTTTGCCAAAAGTAGGGACTTATAAGTCATGGGACTTATAAGTCACTTTGTAACTATTTTCTTTCTTTTTTTACCCTGACTTGTCGGTCCACCCATTTTCTCTTCTTTTTTCCACCCTTTACTTATAAAATCGATCTAACCAAAAGTATACATGACTTATAAGTTCACTAATTTTAGTCACGCTTAATAAAGTCACTTTGACATGGGAACCAAACAAGAGGGCGCGAGAGTTGTTGAAGAGAGATTTTTTTTCTCATGTCGCTAGAAAACAAAGACCAGGAAGGGATAACTCTTGCCTGCTCTAATCACCGAGCGAGCGTCTCTTCACTTTCTACTTTTTTAGGAACTCTTCACTTTCCACCTGGGCCATATGTGCGTGGGCTTTTCAAGCCGTCATCACGTGAACGCCGCCCAAAAGGTCAACTGCGGTACCTAAGCAGCCTTCACTCGTCCGCACCGAGCTCTGCTTCCTTCGTCAGACACTCAGACTGCGCTCCCAGAAAATCTGAGCTGCAGAGGTCGACCACGGCTTGCCAGGTCTGGGCGCGTGGGGGAGGAGGGACGGGGTATCGCCGGAGCATAGGTCGGGGCCGTCGGGCGGCCTCCAGACCTCGCCATATTGGTGGATCCTCCCCTGGACCGCCCATGGCCGTCCTTGCTCTGACCCCGCCCACGGCTGGCAATCTCAGCCTCGACGCCGCCCACCCCCGACGGAGCCGCGGCAGACCACCAGCCCCTGCCGAGGAGGGCTCTGATGCCCGACCTAGCAAGCTTGATCCTCTTGCTCGTATATGCATCGATCGATCCTCCTGGTATTGGTATACGGAAGGAAATGCTTGTGGTTAATTAGATAAATCCGCGTGATAGTGCCAGCAGCCAATAAGAATCCAGGGTTGGCCTACACCAATCCGCGGCACGTCCTAATGAGAGCCTTCGGATCAACGATCATGCAGGAACCGACCTAAGTCCGTTGTGCGTCTCTCGCGTACGTGCCTATATAAATAGCGCCCCCCCTACCCCCCGGCAAATTATATCACGGGCTCACGCGGCTGGAGAGGGACGGCTCTACGACTACAAGGCGTTCGTCATCAGTAGTGTAGCAGTACTAGCACACACGATCTGTCGAGAGGTAACTAAATTGACCCATCTCAGTTCCTTCATGTTTACTTACTTTGATTTGATCCATCTCGATCCTATTCTCCTTCGTGTTTACTTGTTCTCCTTATTGCTACCTTGATCCGTCTCCTTCGTGTGTTTACTTGTTCTCCTTATTGCTACTTTGATTTGTGCAGTACTTTAGATCTCTCTGTTTTATTTTTATATATATTTGCCTGTGCTGTAGGGGCTCTTCTTGCTTTGTCTGGTATCCATATACTAGCCAGGTATTGGCCATTGCCACATGCTTTGTTGTCTGTGCACTTCATTCGACTGGCTGTTCTTGGACGACCTTGGTTGTTGCTTTTATAAAATGTATGTGTTTCTAGGGTTTTAGTTTGTGAAATTATGGATTTCAAACTCTAATATGATTACGCTAGACAGTAATCTATATATCCCCACTCTCTTCTCAGGGTTTATTCATCATTTTTGTCGCAGGTGTGGATAAATTTGTTGCATGAGTACCGAGTACCAGGGTTTTTTCTCCCGCTCGGTTTATCAGCGTAAAACCGCGATTTACCGAAAACCGGGTCCGGTCCGATTACCGGACCGGCCGGTATAAAAGAAGCCAAATTCAAAATGTAAAATTTGAAAAAAATCGTTGAAAAAAATTCTGTAAAAATAGTTCGTGATTTATAGAAGCCAATGGTGTAAAATTTTTTTCAAATTTGAGTTCGTTTGGTATAAAAAATTTGAATTGAAGTTTGAAAAAAAGAAAAATACACAAAACCGCCCATTAAGGCCCATTAAATCATGAAGGTCGAAAAACATACTAAACACACTCAAATTTAAGTAATTTTGACATCATTGGATTCTACAAATCATGAAGTATTTTTAGGAATTTTTTTTAGCATTTTATAAAAAAAAATTACATTTTGAATTTTGAAAAACCGTTCAAAATCGCTCAAACCGCTCGGTAAACCGCTCAAAAACCGGGCGGTATAAATTCCAAACCGCCCGGTTTATCGGATTTTTACCGTTCGCCGGCGCCGTTTGAATTCAGTTGAATTCAAATTTCAAACCGTCCGTAACCGGCCGGTTTACCGAATCGGGACGGTTTACCAAAACCGGAGGCCGGCGGTTACCGGAATCCGGTCGGTAAAAAAAAAACCCTGCCGAGTACACATGCTTCTGTGTACTGTTACACCCTAATATTGTAATAGACAGGGAAAAATGGCAACACAATAATTAGAGATCCTTTAGTATTCAGGTGATGAATTAGCTAGTTTTCTGTTCAATAATGCTCGAAACATCATGATGCCCTTTTGCTGATTGGCCCTTTTTTTTGCGCTAGCTGTTTATGTAGTGCCCCATCTCAATTCATACATCTGTTACTCTGTACATGTCTTTATCTGCATACGTGATCTCAATTTATTTTCATACTTCCATTCATTGCATGATTCAGTTAGGCATATGGTTGTGTGACAGTATGTAGTTCTGTGCACATTTCAAATAGATGCAGGATACTATTGTTATATATATAATATATACATACTTATTTTTGTTCCGGTTTTATCTTTTTACATGATCAACCATCAATAACAAGATGGCCCGTACTAAGTTGACGGCACGTAAGTCGACCGGAGGAAAGGCACCAAGGAAGCAACTCGTTCAAAGTATCTTTGTACGTATATATGTAAAATTTGTATGATAAGTATCATCCTACTTGCATGTTGAAACTAGTTCTAACATTCGTATGGCTTGGCGATCATTTATAAGGTTCGCAAGACAGCGCCAATGACCGGAGGAGTGAAGAAGCCTCGCCGTTACCGCCCTGGAACCGTAGCTCTTCGGTAAGTACAAGTGCAACACTACAGCTGCCTGATTTTGTTTTATGGTTGCTTAATTTGCTATCAATTCAATTGTACGCCTGTAATTTTCATGCAAGTGACCTTGTCACAACTCACACAATTGAATAATCTGAACCTCACATTTATTTTCTTCAATTCCAGTGAAATTCGCAAGTACCAGAAGGGCACTGAGCTGCTCATTAGGAAGATGCCTTTCCAGAGGGTCGTCAGGGGGAGATTGCCCAGCTTCACAAGGTACGGTTGCTAATTTGATCACCACATGCACGATCTGCAATTTTTCCTTGTTTTTGTTCCTTTCGAAACATTTGTAATGTCTGAATAGAACTTCATACATGGCTATATGTATATGCATTGCAGAGTGACCTGCGTTTTCAGAGCCATGCGATCCTCGCTCTGCAGGAGGCGGCAGAGGCATATCTCGTGGGTCTCTTCGAGGACACCAACCTGTGTGCCATCCATGCTAAGAGGGTAACCATCATGCCCAAAGATGTTCATCTGGCTACCAGGATCCGTGGCGAGAGGCACTAAACGCGTCGCATCGTGAATCATTGGGGGTGCCGACAATAATCAGCTGGCTGCTGCATATATTAGTAGTTCATTTGGGAGTTCCTGGTCTTGACTTTGTCATCGAGAAGCCAGCGTTACCTTAAGTTTGTGTCAAAAAATTATATATATGTCGAATAACTAGCCAGATAGTGGGTAGCCTCCTCTAGGGTTTCTTTTGCCGGTGTAAGACATAAGTTTTAAGTACATGAAGTTATGTCAGACATATTTTTCAGCTTGTTTTCCTGGTTGTTATTTTCTTTTCTTTTTTACTTTTGCCCCTTTTTTAGGAACTACAGATATATCAATCACAGGTTTCTGCTTGCATTTCCGGGTGTTGAATTTCCTTTGGCCAAGTCATGACATACAAGAAACAATGCATAGGCGAGGCGAGTTTATCAAAATGCAGAGAAATCACCACATATTGTTAATTCTTTCTCCTCGTTTTAGGAATGGGACCTATAAATTTGATTGTAAGCACATACTTGTTGGATGGATAGACTTTAATTGTGGTCCTTTTTTCTCTTCTCAACTAGTTCCAAATTGTAGTTCGTTTTGGGTTTTCAAATGCAGGCCTAGAGTTTTTTTTTTTTTGAAGGAACACGCCCAGAGTTCTTCGCCAACAGGAAGACCAAGCGCAGAGTTGTTTCTAACAGCCCACGGCCCACCAACACAGAAAGTTCATTTTTTTCTGAAATATGTTCCAAATTCCAATGTTCCAATTGATAACGGGGATTGAGGATTCTAGCACGGTGTCTGTCAGCAGCTTGGAGATGCCAGCGAATGGTGAGAGCCAATTGAATCAGAAAATGAATGCGCTGCACAAACACAATAATGCAATTTGGATCGTTGTGACACTTGATGCCGTTGTCAGTTATCTTGACACATTTCTGTTCAGCTTATCATAAGCCAATAGTTTTTTCAACGAAATCACAAGCCAGCATGCCTCATTCATAAGTACCCCCTGATTGAGGGATTCTTCCATTATTCATAATCATAAATGAGGTTGCACATCTTACAGTAGGTTCAGGTTCAAACATTATTGCAGAGAATTCACTGTGCACTGGCACGGTGGCCGGCCGGCCATCTAGTTGTTGCACGGCGGGAGCGGGCGGTCGCAGAGGCACTTGTTGCCGGCGAAGTGCTTAGCACCAAACCTGTGCGTGTACCGCCCCTGCGGTATGGGCCCACACGGCTGGTTGTAGCTAACGTCGAACGCCAGCCACTTCCTCGCCGCCACGGCCGCCGGGATGCTCCCGTACACCATGTTGTGGTCGATCTCCAGGATGTCCATCGCCTCCGGCAGCTCGACGCGGCCGAGGTCGAACTTGAACAGGTTGCGCGACAGGTGCAGCGCGTTCAGCTGCTTCTTGGCGCCGAATATATATTCCCAAAGAAACATCCAATAATAATAGTAAGATACGATGTCTATATCATGCTATAAGATAATGATATTAGTTGATTGGGGGCGTATGTTATAAACCAACTTCGTATCAAAACTACGTAAACTCTCCATCAAAGCCGTTGGATGGGCATCCGATGGATGGAGACGGAGGTGGGCAAGTTTAGCACTTAAACCCTCCACTCATCCCAACTTTATCTTAAATTTTGCAAAACACCCTCCAGGACACCCCTCTTAGCCGGTTGCATTAGTCACGATCTCCTTTTGCGGCCGCGCGAGGCCGCCGCCGCGCCCTGGAGACCGGAGTCCGCGCCGCGGCCGCCGTTCCAGTCCGCCGCGCCGCCGACGATCCAGTTCAACTGACGACCTGAGACTCCATGGCGGCAGCGGGTGCGCCGGTCTATAAGGCACCGACCGCCGAGGCTCCTCTCTCCGTGATGAACAAACTGTACATACTGTAGTTAGTACGTACTCATCCATGCTATTTTCGTCCATCGTACATCTTGCTATCATGAGGCACTTGTTGCCGGCGAAGTGCTTAGCACCAAACCTGTGCGTGTACCGCCCCTGCGGTATGGGCCCGCACAGCTGGTTGTAGCTGACGTCGAACGCCAGCCACTTCCTCGCCGCCGCGGCCGCCGGGATGCTCCCGTACACCATGTTGTGGTCGATCTCCAGGATGTCCATCGCCTCCGGCAGCTCGACGCGGCCGAGGTCGAACTTGAACATGTTGCGCGACAGGTGCAGCGCGTTCAGCTGCTTCTGGCGCCGAACAGCATCGACGCGTCGCGCCCGTCAGCTGGTTGTCGGAGAGGTCCACGTCGCCGAAGACCGCGTCGGCAAAGGTGGCCGGGAGCGGCCCCGTGAGGGAGGTTGCCCACGAGGCTGAGGTCGAAGACGGTGGCCGTGGGCGGGATGGCGCCGGTGAGGCGGTTGCCGTCGAGCCGGAGGAACGTGAGGTCCGGGAGCGCGTGCGGGCCCAGGAACGCCGGGATGGTGCCGTAGAGCTGGTTGTAGGCGAAGTTGACGCTCTGCAGCGCCGTCAGGTTGGCGATGGCGGCCGGGACCGGCGCCGAGATGTTGAGCGCGCGAACGGTCAGGTCGGTGACGCGGCCCGTGGTGGCGTTGCAGGAGATACCGTCCCAGGAACAGCAGGCGACGGTGGAGTTCCACCCGGAGAGCGCCGGAGGGTTGCCCAGCGCCGACTTCACAGCCAGCAAGGCTGCCTTGTCGGTCTTGTCGCAGAGGGCGCCGTCCGGAGCGCGCCACGGCAGCGAGGGCCAGGACGGCGAGCAACATAGTCGTCGTCACGGCTTCGCGGCGGCGGCGATTCTTGAGCTGCATGATGGCACGCGCAGCGATCTTGTTCGAGGCTGCTTGGTGTGTGGAGCGTGCTCCCTTTGGTTTTCGGCTTTTCAAGGGCAACGAAGCTACGTAGTTGTAGGGATCGAACTAGCTGTACATAGTGGACTGGTCAGAATCGTGGACCATTATATCCATTATACGTGGTCATTTTCCAGACGGATGGCACCAACATGCGTCTTTGTATGTTCTAGATAGGCACGTGTCGTATTCAAGACCATGTATGGGCCGACATTTTGACATTAAGAGACGAAAGGTACCGTAGCAAATGGGATTAGAGACCCAGTAGTCCTAGCCATAAACCATGGATATATACTAGAGGTTGTGTTGTGGGCTTGACCCGCACAGTGTTGTAATTAATGTGTTAAGTATCCTGCACGCTTCCTCAAAGGACCGGCTTGTAGTCGATGGTAGGGCGGACGGCCCAGGACCTAATGCACCGCGGGGTTGAATCGCAGTGCTCTTCACCTTTTCGGGATTTTCGAAATTTTCCGGCGTTATTTATTAAGTGGTAAGCGGCGTTCCGTCGGCTTGACGGCGCCAATGGTGACTTAGAGAATCTCCCCGGATCTGCCCGGTCTGCGGTCGCCGGAGGTCTTCATGGGGGCTTCGGAAGGTGCTCATAGGGGTAGGGTTTGCCGAGGCGCCAATGGTGTGCCCAGTCCTTCGGAGGTGCTCATAGGGGTAGGGTTTGCCGAGGCGCCAATGGTGACTTCGAGAATCTCGATCTGCCGGGTGCCCAGTCCATAATTCCTTGATTGATGAAGTACACATAAAGGGAGCTCAAAATCTGATTACAAAATATACTTTTACTTTAGAGCATCTTGAAACCGCACCTAATAAATAAATCATATCACCTTGCAATAACATACGAGAGACCGGTTAAGGAGTGAGAAATCTTTCTACTTCTAACACTAAAATATACAGTCACAAAATCACATTTACATGCAACTCGTAAAGAAGCACATTAAAGTTCCTTTGCCACATTAGGTCTGACTTGTTTTGACCTACTATATTGTTCGTCGGTTCACCAAACGTTCGCCCTAGGGGAACCCATTGGGCAAAGCGCACGCTAATGTGCCCTAGGCTTGGTGGACCAAGTAGATGAGGGAAGATCATCACATAAGGTTGGAAAAGTAGGGCTTAAGAACTAGAAGTTATATAAAGAGTAAAAAGAGATAAAAGACAAATAAGGGCTTGATCATTTAAGGAGTTGGGATATTTTGTCTATTAGAAATCAAAACTCATACTAATAGTCTAATAATACTTGGTGTTTTAAATACGGGGCTATAAGGGCTCACACCAGCAAGAACAACATTGTTGTACTAAGTACTTGCCCAACTCCCCATCTCCCACTCCTGCAACTGGCCAGCAAAAACCTTCCTCTCCTACACGCCTCCTTCCTACCTAGGTCGATTGATCTCTAGCCCAACTGGCCGCTACTAGCCCAGCAGTGTCCGCGCGCCCTACCTGTGTCGAGCCCAACAACCACCAACAGGCCAGCCCACCTCCTCTCCTTTCCACCTAGCCCAATAACCAGCAGCAGGCAAGCCCACCTCCTCTCCTTTCCACCTAGCCCAATCCCGCAGCAGGCAGCCCATGCTCGCCCTCTCCCACAACATGCTGGCCTCGCTTCTCCTTCTCTCTCTCACTCACTGCTATCCATAGGGCCCCGCGTGTTAGGGCCTTCCCGACCTACACGTGGCTAGGCGCCACCGCCGCTGCCCTGATTCGCTTGAGCCGGACGTCATCCGCCCCAATCGCCCATATCACGAGGACCGAGCCCGCAGTATCATTCAAACCTCACCCGCCTACCTACCTCCCTAAATCGGTCGGACATTCTATACCCACCGAAGTAGGAAGAAAGAGGGGGAGAGCTCGTCGAACCCCTAGTTAGTCACCGTTGTTGTCATTGGAGGGAAGATAGGAAGGAGACACAGAGATGTCGATGCACGTATTAGACGCTCCACGAATTGGGTGATTGATGCCTTCATTTCACACTGGTGTACTATAGATTTATTATTGCCTAATAGTACATGTATGACAACTAAATGTGAGGAGAAACATTTGTTGGACCTATCACATTGTTATTCCCTCTTGGATGTTGGTCAATACCTATCTGGTTCCTCCATCCCAAATTATAAATAGTTTGACTTTTTTTTTTGAAGAACTTTAACAACTCGTCTTATTAAAAAAATTATAAAAAATATCACTTCTTTTGTCATGGCTTGCTTTTTATTAAAGAAAGTTCTTCAAAAACAACTTAAATTTGACTATATTTGCACAAATTTTTTTGAATAAGATGATTGGTCAAACTTAGGTAAAAAAAAAGGTCAAACGACTTACAATTTGAGATGGTGTAAATATTATTCTACTGCACTTGCAACCCTGCTCTCCGAAAGGGCAAAACTAAAAGTTCTTCTTGAATAACTTAAATTTTACTATGTTTGCACAAACTTTTTGAATAAGACGAGTGATCAAATTTAAGGTGAAAAAGGGTCGACTTACAATTTGAGATGGAGGAAACATTATTCTACTAAGCCCTGCTCTCCGAAAGGGCAAAACTGATGCAACACATTCTATTGTCATATAACGAGCTGTAAAACGTTACGAGTTGAACTTAAATAGGTGAGATACAAATGTGGCTAATAATTTTACAAACCTAGCCGAACTTAAATTAGTTTGACCAACGTGATAATACATGATTAATTGATTATGCCATTGCACTAGGCCACTAGCCCATATGTTTCTTTCAGTTCTGCTATACTATAGTGTAAGATAATGTAAGAAAGATAATAGTATAGGCATGATAACTAAATATGAGGAGAAACATTTGTTGGACCTATCAAGTTGCTGTTCTCTGCTGGGTGCTGTCAGATAATAAGGAGAAAATTGGACGGTCAATAACTATCTATTATTCTATTCTACTGCACTTGCAGCCCTGCACTCCGAGGGTAAAACTGATGCGACACATTGTGTTGTCATATAACGAGACGTTGCGGGTTGAACTTAAATAGGCGATATAGAGTGAGGACAAAATGTTGCCAATTATTGTGTTATTTGGAATTTATTGGCTAAGCTTATCAGCCATGGAACAATGTCATTTTCTCACAACAATACAACATCAGTCGGCTCATCAGCCGTAGAAACCATCAGCTGAACAATGATGAAGTTCAAATTTCAAGTATAAAGAGATAATATGTGAGAACAAGCTGCAGCCTGCTATAGCACTCTTGCAATACTTTTGTGCATTTTTTTTTCGTTTGGGGCTTATAAAAGGCCGTCAAAGAATATATAATAGAGATATAGATGGATACATATATCATTAAGTAGCATAGATAGCAGATATAGCGATATGGAAGAATATATTGTTATATTATTAAGTACTATTATTATATTATTAAGTAGTAGATAGTAGATATAGAGATATAGAATAATATATTGTTATATTATTAAGTAGTAGTATTATATTATTAAGTAGTAGACAGTAGACATAGAGATATATATAAGAATATTATAGATATTATAGATTTAACACACCAAGCTCTGGGTTAAGGAAGATATTAAGCATCAGTTACAATTTTGGCTAGACGTCTTGCTTATTTACTTTATTTCCTTTTATGCTTCCTAATGTTTGTACTTGGACAACTATACATTTACTGAAATAAAATCTCAGTATTGGGAAACCCCTCCTGTTTAGGTTAAAAAAAAAATTTCCGCCGAAAAGAGGTGGCCGGGGTGCCAAAATGCGATGGAAAAAATCGAAGAGGATCATGCAAGAACGCACAAATAAAGAAAAAATCGTTGTCTAATCGCCACGGCCAATTGATGGAGCGTCAAACATCGCCGGATATAGAAACATTATTATTAATTAGTTGATTGTTTCATGTTTAAACGCTCCCAGGTGCATAGGGAACGATGCAGTCTGGCTCATTGACAGCCAAAACAAAGACATCAGGGAAGAATTCTACTAGCCTTCATCCTCCTGATACATGTATCGAAGCACCTGACAGTATCATACAAGCCGACGAATCAAACTCCTTGCTCTTGTTCATGGTCTCCACATGTTCCTTGTCAGCATTGATCACGGCATCCACGAGCCACCAGGTGGTGATCTCCTCGAGCTCCGTCTCCACGAGCCCCTTCTCCTGGATGATGTCCGCCCACACGGGCTCCTTCCCGACCATGGCCTCCTCTAGCTTGAAGCGCTGGTCCTCCTGCTCGTACCCAGCCCAGCGCACACCGAAGTGGCTGGCCAGCATCGGCCACAGCTGCTTCCACTTGAAGACGTCCCCGTTGCCACAATTGAATGCCTCGTTAGGCCGCGCCCTCTCGGCCGCCCAGATCGCCTGCAAGGCGACGACCCACGCTGCCGCTGGCGTCGCTGAACCCCTCCCAGGCGACGAGGGACCCGGCCAGCGGAGGGCGGCACCCTCCTCCTTGCAGCAGATGGACCCGCGTAGATGCGAGGCTGGAAACCAAGTTCCCGAGCTCGCGGGGAGAATCCCAAGATGGTGGCGGGCGGTGCACGGACGGTGATGTCGCCCACGTGGCTAGCGATGCCGTCGATGAGGGACGTCCCTCGAGGTCCGGGTATCCTGGCGTGGGAGGTCCTCGGAGTAGGGCCAGCCAACCGTCCTCGGGCGAAGGCTCCCTCATGGGCGGCCGGAACGGGTCGGCGGATCGGGTTGCGGGCGCTACGAGCGCGCGACGTGTTTGAGATTCGGGGTGTTGCGACGACCGGCGGAGAGGACGGCGGAGAGCATGGCGTGGTTAACCGCGGGGCCTCGGCGCCACGCTCCAGCCATGGCGCAACCACGTGACGTAAAGATGTGGGTGACGCCGATGGAGAGGGGCGAGGGCCTTGGTGACCGCGGCGGCGTCTGGGCGAGGTCGACGTGCAGATGGATGACGGTGGCTTTGGGGTTGTCGTTGTTGGAGTAGGAGGACCCCACGGCCGTGAACCAAGGTGGCGGCGGGGAGCGCGTAGACCTTCTTACATGACCCCACGGGGATCTCGGGTGCTTTTGCGTAAGCATCGTCGACGAGGGCGGCGCCGCGATTCCGGTGGACCCGATGACAAGGGCGACCTTATCGGTCCTCGCGCAATCCATTATGTGCTTTACTCGATTAGAATCGAAATGAGGGTGGTGGTGGGGTGGGAGCGGCGCATCGACAAAATCAACAAGAAGAGCATGGTGGAGGTGGGATGCAAGGTACACCATGTCATCAAAATCCTACGTGCGGCAAAAAGAAGGAAGACAGAGAAGCGGACACTAAACTTTACATGGGGTGCATCACACAAAACCAGAGGCATGCACCGGTTTACGACCCATTGTACTGGTTTTTGGCGTGTGGAAAGCAACTCTCCAGAGCATTAAATGTTTGGGAAAATTGTGTTTTTGCCCTTGTTCTGTACTTAAATTGTGATTTTAACCTTGTTTTTTTAACTGTGTTTTTACTATTGTTATTTTGCAATGAACTGTTTGTTTGCCCTTGCTTTAGATAGCCATCAAATGGAAAGGAAATAGATGAATTAAAAAAGCGGAACCAGAAAAGTACACGCAAAATACCCACATTGCCCATTATCCTTTTCCGCCTCTTCCTCATCCAAATCATACCACATCGAGGGAGTGGGTGGCTCCTGATCGTCGGCGAGCCGCTCTATCAGCGGCAGCGCATCTGGCCTAGGGCACGCAGAGCGGCGGATGTTCTGAGGAACGAGGCATAGCTGCTGCTCTAGTCCCCGCGTGGTTAGCGGCGGTTCTAGGGCACGGGGTGGACATGACTGCAGTCGTTCACGTGCACGAGGCAGTGGGCCGTGCCCGCGGGTTTCCACGACCGACCCGTCTCCTCCCCGACGAGCACCTTGCCTCCCGACTAGCCCCCTCGAAGTTTGTCCAGCCCGGCCTACGAGGGCGTGGCTTGCCTCGCTAGCGATTGGCGCGCCAGCCTTACCCTAGGCAAGCAACGCGCCATCCCGGCATGGCTAGCTTCGGCAATAGGAGGATGAAGATCAGGTTTGTGCATGACACGTGGGGCCCACGTGTAAGGGAGAGAAGCCTGTTCTCACAGCACCCGTTTAACTCATGGTGATGTCAATGGGGGGGGGGGGGCTTTGGTGACCCCGCGGCGGCGTCGGTGAGGTCCGCTTGATCCGGTCACTAACGACATATTTTTAACGTCAACATTCTACCAATAAGGGGTGAAACTATACCTTACTACACACATATACATTTATTATTGACATAATTCCACTTGTAGTGCCAAAATAATGTTTTGCAGGATTTATATAAAAAACAAGTGGAAAATGCACCAAAAAGGCGCCTCCCGGAAAGTGCATTCCTAAAGAACATCAAGCCCAAGGGAGAAATGGACCAAACACGCTAGAATCAATGAGCAAACACCGCCACACAACTTTTCAAGCCCAAACACGCCAGCCTTTGCCAAGGCCCGCCCGAACCGAAGCCAGGAGACAGTGCGCACGCACCACTGATGCGCCCGCACCCATCCCGAGGCGGTCCGAGCCCCAGGTTTGGCGGGCGGTGCATTACCTTCCATGGAGGGCGTCTTGACGCGTTGGATGGCCTCGGTTCAAGCAATTTGGAAGGTGTCCAAGGGCGTTTTGGCTCGTTCCATGTGGGGAGACATTTTTTCAATGAGCCCCCTCTCCTCTACCTATAAAAGGAGGCCCTCTCCCCTCATTCAACACACACCACACAAGAAAGCCTCTCTCCCTTTCTTCTTTTTCTTCTTCTTCTTCCTCTCTTTCTTCTTCTTCTTCTTCCTTTCTTCTTCTTCTTCTTTTTTTAGTTTGTACTTAGGAGGAGTTTGGCAAGGATAATAAAAAGGAGAGCAAGACATTTTGGAGCTATTTGGTATGAGCAATTTAGAGTTCTTCATCTTGTTCTTATTCTCTACTTATCAATATAGTCATGTTAGGTCCTCATATTCATGCTAGGTGGATCTTCGAATCAATAACTAGTACTGGTACACGTAAACACATAAGTTAGTTCTCTAGATCTTCGAATCCTCTAGATCTTAACTAGTACTGGTAGATGTCAGCCCTTGAACGCACCAAACGCTGGTAGATGCATGTCAACATGTGAACGCACCACACGCTGGGATAGGCGAAAATTAACTGAAGGTAATTATTTGGGACCTTAACTACAGTTTATATAGAGAGAGAGGCTAGAGTAAGGTGCCATATGGAAATATGTTCCAGTCTCAATGCAATTTCATAAGACATTTTAGACATTAATTAGGGAAACACGTTCGAGTCTCAATTGTATTTCATAAGTATAGACCTTAATTAGGGAAACACGTTCCCGTTTCAATAGTAAATAAGGAAATACGTTAGCATAGAAAGAAATTTTTATGAAAATAGGAGGAGAGAGGGAATTTATTTCTGCTCTTCTTTGCTCTGGCACTTCCGGGATAGTAACCGGTACACGCCGCCGCAATTTTTCCCATTATGCCACCTCAGCGCCACCTCATCTTCTCCTTTTCCCATTGGTCGATCTCACCTCATTCCATTCGCTTGGTCACAGTTAAGCCACGTCGCCCCGAAATCCCCCTCCACACGTACATCGCCTCGTCTTCTCGATACTTCCTGTCGCCTCTTCCGCCCCCTCTGATCTGACCTCAGCGTGGCGCGCCGGCGCTGCCGGCCCCCTCTGCTGCAGGTTTGCCACAGGAGGAAAAAAGCTAGGCAGCGATAGTGCTCAAGTTGACTTTGCAAAGGCGTTCGTCAACTGGGACGGACACTCTGATGTTTTTTTTTGCAACAGATGGGTTTTGGCAATGCCTGGATAGACTGGATGTTGTTGCTGCTCAAGACATCAAGATCGCCTGTGTTGGTTAATGGATGTCCAGGCCCATGGATTTAGTGCAAGCGGGGACTGCGTCAGGGCGACCCTTTGTCCCCGTACCTTTTCCTGCTTGTAGCTGAGACCTTGCCGCCCGTGGTCCGCTCATATCGGGCGGACCGTGCCTCGGACCGGGCCAAAAAGCCAGGCCGGGCATGGCCGCGACAGCGCTGGGGAGCCCGGTCGGGGGGCGCGTGCCCTCGCCCGCTGGGAGCGGTGCGCCTGCGTCTGCCGGGTAAGCCGTGGGCGCAGCGCCAAGGTTGCTCCCGTCGCGCCGGTGTCACGCGGGATGTGGCCGGTGGTGGCGGTCTTCGCGATGCTCGCGTCGGCCCGGCGGCGCGTCACGCGGCGCCGCGGCCGAAATGTGGCGGCTTCTTGCGGGCGGCGAGTGCGGCGGCGGCGCCGCGTGAGCTTCGCGTCGGGCGGCAGGTGCTCCGCTCTCCCTCCGCGAGGCGGCGGCGATAGGGCGACGCAGGGCGGATCCGACGGCGAGAGGACACGGCCCGTGCACATACGACGAGGCGGGGGTCGGTAGTAGCAGGAGGCCTTGACGCAGGCTGGGGGCTTCTTTGTCGAGGGCACAGGAAGGTTCCAGAAGAAGGGTTCATTGAGTGGAATGGACGGCGGTGAGATCTCTGTCAATTAATCGGACAGCTGTTGACCATTTACTGTAGATTATTGTAGATTAACAGTGATGTTGACTCACCAGGATTAAAGGATCTATATAGATGGGGATGCCCTTGGTTTTAAAAAGAAAAAAAAATGGAAAAAATAACAAAAAGTTTGGAGTTTTTAGAATAATATATATCCTCTAGCTATATAGGATTAACGATGATAATAGTCTGATGGATTAATGATTGGATGCTCATTTTTTTTTTAGAATTTTTAAGATTTATCTCTCTTTCTAGTACCCTGTGTTAAATAGGATTAACATGCATGAATATATATTCCCAAAAGAAACATCCAATAATAATAGTAAGATACGATGTCTATATCATGCTATAAGATAATGGTATTAGTTGATTGACGGACGTATCTTTATGGAAACCAACTTCAGATGCAAAACTACGAAACTCTCCATCAAAGCCGTTGGATGGAAAGATCCGATGGATGGAGACGGAGGAGGTGGGCAAGTTTAGCACTTAAACTCCTCCACTCATCCCAACTTTATCTTAAATTTTGCAAAAACACCCTCCAGGACACCCCTCTTAGCCGGTTGCATTAGTCACGATCTCCTTTTGCGGCCGCGCGAGGCCGCCGCCGCGCCCTGGAGACCGGAGTCCGCGCCGCGGCCGCCGTTCCAGTCCGCCGCGCCGCCGACGATCCAGTTCAACTGACGACCTGAGACTCCATGGCGGCAGCGGGTGCGCCGGTCTATAAGGCACCGACCGCCGAGGCTCCTCTCTCCGTGATGAACAAACTGTACATACTGTAGTTAGTACGTACTCATCCATGCTATTTTCGTCCATCGTACATCTTGCTATCATGAGGCACTTGTTGCCGGCGAAGTGCTTAGCACCAAACCTGTGCGTGTACCGCCCCTGCGGTATGGGCCCGCACAGCTGGTTGTAGCTGACGTCGAACGCCAGCCACTTCCTCGCCGCCGCGGCCGCCGGGATGCTCCCGTACACCATGTTGTGGTCGATCTCCAGGATGTCCATCGCCTCCGGCAGCTCGACGCGGCCGAGGTCGAACTTGAACATGTTGCGCGACAGGTGCAGCGCGTTCAGCTGCTTCTTGGCGCCGAACAGCATCGACGCGTCGCGCCCGTCAGCTGGTTGTCGGAGAGGTCCACGTCGCCGAAGACCGCGTCGGCAAAGGTGGCCGGGAGCGGCCCCGTGAGGAGGTTGCCCACGAGGCTGAGGTCGAAGACGGTGGCCGTGGGCGGGATGGCGCCGGTGAGGCGGTTGCCGTCGAGCCGGAGGAACGTGAGGTCCGGGAGCGCGTGCGGGCCCAGGAACGCCGGGATGGTGCCGTAGAGCTGGTTGTAGGCGAAGTTGACGCTCTGCAGCGCCGTCAGGTTGGCGATGGCGGCCGGGACCGGCGCCGAGATGTTGAGCGCGAAAACGGTCAGGTCGGTGACGCGGCCCGTGGTGGCGTTGCAGGAGATACCGTCCCAGGAACAGCAGGCGACGGTGGAGTTCCACCCGGAGAGCGCCGGAGGGTTGCCCAGCGCCGACTTCACAGCCAGCAAGGCTGCCTTGTCGGTCTTGTCGCAGTGGGCGCCGTCGGAGCGCGCCACGGCAGCGAGGACCAGGACGGCGAGCAACATAGTCGTCGTCCTCACGGCTTCGCGGCGGCGGCGATTCTTGAGCTGCATGATGGCGAGCGCCGCGATCTTGTTCGAGGCTGCTTGGCTTGGTGTGTGGTGTGGAGCGTCGCTGCTCGGAAACGAGGCTACGTAGTTGTAGGGATGGAACTAGCTGTACATAGTGGACCGGTCAGAATCGTGGACCATTATCCATTATACGTAGTCATTTTCCGGCCGGTTGGCACCAACATGCATCTTTGTAGGGGCCACAAGTTCTAGATAGAGCACGTGTCATATTCAAGACCATGTACATCTTTTGGACCTCAACACAATAAGGCTATGTTTGGAACCTAGTGCTATATTAGCATTTTTTTTTTTTTAGCATTGGGGTCTAAACAAAAGTGTTAAAAGTGTCTCAAAGCTTACAATATGAACTAAAAAAAAATTAGCACCAAAGGAGGCCTATTAAAATTGTTGCCTTTAGTGCTAAACTTTAGGACATGGCAATGGACCAATCACCTTCTAGATTTTGACTCAACTGGTGTAAGTGGTAGAACAAACTTGGTAGAGTGTAGAATAAAAAAAGCGTTACTACATACAAAACTTAAACTCTAAAGGCTCCACGGTTCCGCGGTGCGATGGATCGGAGTCTCTGATACCAGATGCGCGCCGGAGGCAAGTTGCCTCTCTTCCTCACTCACACACGATAACTCAGTTCGCCGGACCAACGAGGTCCGGTTCTCTCTCGCTCTTTCCCCTTTCTCAAGTCTCAACACAATTTACAAAATGGATGATGGTTGGCCGATCTCTTCCCTCTTTTACTCCTCACTCTTGGGCTATGGTCCTCACACTGCTCACAAATCCAGTCCGGACCATGATTGAGACTATTGGGTCTGCGCTTTCTGCTTCCTCTCCTTGGCTTGATCTCTTCACCGGCCTGGCTTAGGTGGGGCGTTGTGACAGTCTATGGTGTGGGGTGAGATGTTGATCGAGAGCCTGAGAGGCAGAGTCAGCGCAGGCACAGACAGAGATTGGAGCGGTATGTTATTTTTTTTTTTTTAAGCTGCTTCCAGAAAAAAATGACCTCTTGCCTTTGATTTATCAGCTTTAACTAAAAAAACTGGATATTCTGACTCTAAAACTGATTGTCTTTACTCCTTGGGTAGTTTACAAGACGAATTAGCTAGTTCGATGTGGTGCCACATCGGCAATGAGGAAGATAAATTGGATAATGGTGACAGTTCGAAGGGGTTAGATAGACTTTATACATCTGATTTTCTTATCCATAGGGATAATCGAACCTGAGGAATAATGGAGCAGGGTCATAGGAAGATCATCCCACCTCCACCCCCACCCCCCTTTGAAAAAAAATTAATATTTTATAATAAAACTTATTTGGAGATACAAATGGTGGTAATAATTTTACAATAACCTAGCCGAACTTAAATTAGTTTGACCAACGTGATAATACATGATTCTACCATTGCACTAGGCCACTAGCCCATATTTGTTTCTTTCAGTTCTGCTATACTATAATGTAAGAAAGATAATAGTATAGGTATGACAACTAAATGTGAGGAGAAACATTTGTTGGACCTATCAAGTTGCTGTTCTCTGCTGGGTGTAGTTAGATAATAAGGAGGAAAATGGACGGTCAATAACTATCTATTATTCTATATTCTACCGCACTTGCATGCCCTGCACTCCGAGGGGTAAAACTGACGCAACACAATTTTGTGTTGTCATATAACGAGTTGTAATACGCTACTTTTTTTTTTTTAGTTGAGAGACAGGACAAAACCTTGCCAATTATTGTATTATTTGGAACTTATTGGCCCGGCTTATTAGCAATGGAACAATGTTATTTTCTCACAACAATATAACATCAATCGGCTCATCAGTCATAGAAACCATTAGCTGAGCAGTGATGAAATTCAAATTTCATATAGGTAATCAAGTATAAAGAGATATGTGAGAAAAAGCTGTAGCCTGCTATAGCAATCTTGCAATACTTTTATGCATTTTTGGTTTGGGACTTATAAAGGCCGTCAAAAGAATATAAACAGAAGAATATAGATATAGGTAGATACATATATTACCTAGAAACGTCAGCTCTTCATTTCTTCGGTCCAATGGATGGCTTTCGCATAGACATATTGGTCATGTTTAGTCAAAAACTTTTTTCTTTTGTTTCCGAGTGTGAAAGCTGTTATTTGTTTATAGCAAAAACCAAAGTTTTGTGTGGGTTTGTAATAATCGGTCTAATTCTATCATCGAATAGATGAAGCCGTTATATCCTTTATCTAAAAAAATGATAGTGTCCCAAACCGGATCGATTCCGTCGGGCGGTGACACGATCGGCGCATGCCTTAGGCGGCGCGGTGACGTTGACGTCAGGAACGGCGAGGTAGGTGGTGGTGGTGAGGGACGGGACGGCGACATCCAGGGCGTAGATGACGTAGACTTGCGTGACGGTGAGGTAGAAGGCGATGGAGATGACCGCGGCGCCTGAAGAGCCTTGAAAGTGTGGCGGCGTGGCCCGCGATGGCGGCGGCGCGTCGTGCGCGAGGAGGGAGGGCTAGGGTTAGAGAGGAGGGGAAGCTGTTGGGAGTTACCCCTTTATTTTCTGATTAAGATTCAACCGATTAACCCCTTGTATATTTATAGTCCGAGGGAGACTTGCACGATAAGAAATATCTAGAAGGTTTCCTTATAGATCGGAATATCTAGAAGGTGTCGATGTAGCCATACGAGTCCTCGTCCCATCACGTTGGCGCGAGGTTGATAATGTGGTCGCCATAGATGGGCAGCTTGAAGCCGCAAGGGAGACACCGTGTGGAGGTGTCCCGGTCCTTCACTAAGCCAGCCTGGCACGCATACATGAACCATAGGAGGACCGCCATTGTCAGGTGGATAGCGGCATACCTCATGTCGTTGTTAGGGCCGATTTTCCGTTGTCGTGGTGCTAATGGGGGCGCCTTTGGTGTCGAAGCCGTGATGAGATCCACCGTTAAACTTGTTGACATTCTCGCCATGGTGGAAGTCCGAGGGACGTCCCAGCGAGGTGTAGCGGCTTGTTGTCGCCGTCGATGGTCGGCGAAAGTGGACGAGTGTGTCGATGTCGGGGAGGTCGGCATCGACATTAGCGTCCCCCGATGGCGTCATTGCCATTGGTGGCGCCCATGGCGGCGTCGTCGTCGTTGGAGATGTCATTGATGCCGAAGGTGTCGTGTTTAGCGATGTTGATGGCGATGTTGTGGTCATTGGTGATGTCATTGGCGCCCATGAGGGCGTCATCGTTCCCTCCTATGGCAGCACCCGTAGGGATGGCGTTGTTGTCATCGATGGTGCCGGTGTCGAGGACGTCATGGCGGGCGATGACGACGTTAGGCGGCGTTGTTGTATCATGGGTGGTAGAGGTAGAAGCTCCATGTTGGTTGGGAAGGACTTGCCCGGTGACTTTGGAGCGTGTGATGTCCCGGGTCGGCGAAGGTGTTGCCGCGTTGTTGTTGTTCATGGCGCCGGTGTTGTCTATGATGTCGGGATCGGCGACGTCGATGTTGACGCGTCGGTTGACGTCATTGTGTCACCCATAGTGACGTTGGTGTTCCATGTCGAGATGACGTTGCTAGTGTTGTATTATCTTATCCGGAGTTTTGTTGGGGTCTCACGGCGTTGGCCTAGTTGGGTAGGCTTTTCGTCGAGTAGCCGGGTGGACATCGATGGTAGCCTCCGGATCTGATCTAATCTGGACCACAACAACGGGGGCGTCCTCGTGGTGGACGGTTCGTTGCTTGCGCGTGTCGGTGATCGTGGAGGGGATGACGGCGGCGGCGCCCGTGGGAGCACAATTGTCGTCGGTGGCGCCCATGGTAGGGGTAGCGTCGAGGAGGTCGTTGAGCTCACCGGTGGCCTTCATGCGGGCGAGGTGGCCTGTGGAGATGGCGTGGTGCGGGGATGGAAGGATGGAGTTGTACTTGACCTTGATGTAGTTGGAGATCGCAGCTTTGTCGGCGGTGTTCTCGGATCCAAGCGCGTAGATGGCCTCCATGATCATCTCTGGGTATGGCGGCAACGGAGCGGCCATTGAATCTTGAGGGTGGCAGGCGTGGGTGGATCGTACCAGGGCTCCGGATACTAGCTGTTACAAACCGGATCGATTCCGCGCGGTGACACGATCGAAGGCAGCCTTGGGCGGCGGTGCGGTGACGTTGACGCCGGGAACGCCGAGGTGGGTGGTGGTGGTGAGGACGAACGGCGACATCGGGGACGTAGATGACGTAGACTTGCGGTGACCGGCGGCGGCTTCGGGCGGTGGTGGCGTGCGGCGGTGCACGGCGGCAAGACGTGGGCGGCGTGGGGGCGGCGGCCGCGGCGTTTGGAGGCGGCGCCGCGTGCGCGGGGAGAGAGAGGGCTAGGGTTGGAGAGCTGATGTTGTTGGGAGTTACCCTTTTTCTGATTAAGATTCAACGGATTACAGCCCCTTTTATTTATAATCTGAGGGAGACTTGCACGCTAAAAAATATTTATGAGGTTTCCTTATAGATCGAATACCTCTTGACAAAGTAATCTATTTATTTCTTAAATATTTATTCCCTAACATTTATTTGACGAGATTTAGATGACGACGGATGGCGGCGGCGCCATGGCACGCGCGTGGCGGCCTGCCTCCCTCGGCGCCCATTCATGCCGCTATGGAAGATATAGCGATGGATAGATATATATTATTAAGTAGTAGACAGTAGATCTCCCTCAAAAAAAAAGTAGACAGTAGATATAGCGATATGGAAGAATATATTGTTATATTATTAAGTAGTTGATATAGAGATATGGAAGAATATATTATAGTTATATTATTAAGTAGTAGTAGTAGACAGTAGAGATATATAGAATATTATAGGTATGGATTTAACACACCAAGCTCTGGGCTAAGGAAGATATTAAGCATATGTTACAATTATGGCTAGACAGATCTGTGTAATCTTGCTTATTTACTTTATTTCCTTTTATGCTTCCCAATATTTCTACTTGGACAATTTACATTTACTGAAATAAAATGTCAGTAGGGGGCAACCCCTCCTGTTTACCTTAAACAAACCATTTCCGCCGAATAGAGGTGGGTGCCAAAATGCGTTGGAAAAAATCGAAGAGGATCATACTACGAGTGCACAAATAAAGAAAAATTCGTCATTGCCGGAAATAGAAACATTATTATTAATCAGTTGATTGTTTCATGTTTAAACGCTCTCCCCAGGTGCATAGAGAACGATGCATAGCTCTTTCCTCTTTGACAGCCAATTAAAAGAAAGACATCAGGGAACAATCCTACTAGCCTTGATCCTCCTGATACATGTATCGAAGCACCTGACAGTATCATACAAGCCGACGAATCCAAACTCCTTGCTCTTGTTCATGGTCTCCACATGTTCCTTGTCAGCATTGATCACGGCATCCACGAGCCACCAGGTGGTGATCTCCTCGAGCTCCGTCTCCACGAGACCATTCTCCTGGATGATCTCCGCCCACACGGGCTCCTTCCCGACCATGGCTTCCTCCAGCTTGAAGCGCTGGTCCTTCCCCTCGTACCCAGCCCAGCGCACACCGAAGTGGCTGGCCAGCATCGGCCACAGCTGCTTCCACTTGAAGACGTCCCCGTTGCCACAGTTGAATGCCTCGTTAGGGCGCGCCCTCTCTCGGCCGCCCAGATCGCCTGCAAGGCGACGACCCACGCGTCGCAGGCATCGCTGAACCCCTCCCAGGCGACGAGAGACCCGGGCCAGCGCAGGACGGCACCCTCCTTGCCACATATGGCCGCGTAGACGCAAAGGCTGGAGACCAAGTTCCGTGAGCTCCGCGGGGAGAATCCCAAGATGGTGGCGGGGCGGTGCACGGACCAGGTGATGTCACCCACGCCGCCGGGCGATGCCGTCGATGAGGGCGTCCTCGAGGTCCGGGTATCCCGGACGTGGGAGGTCCTCGAGTAGGGGCCGAGCCACCCGCCCTCGACGGCTCCCCTCATGGGCGGCCGGAACGGGTCGGGCGGATCGGGTTGCGGGCACTCGAGCGATGTGTTTGAGATCTGGGGTGTTGGGAGGACGACGGAGAGGACGCTGGAGAGCATGGTGCGGTTAACCGCGCTGGCCTCGCCGTCGCCCGCCCATGGCGCGGGGCCCACGTGACGTAGAAGATGTGGGTGACGCCGCGAGGGGGGCGAGGGCCTTGGTGACCGCGGTGGCGTCAGCGAGGTCGACGTGCAGATGGATGATGGTGGCTTTGGCGTCGTTGTTGTTGGAGTTGGAGGACCCCACGGCCGTGAACCAAAGGCGGCAACGGGCGGCAGAGAGAGCGTAGACCTTCTTACATCCCATGGGGATCTCGGGGTGCTTTTGCGTAAGCACGTCGACAAGGGCGGCGCCGACGATGCCAGGTGGACCCAATGACGAGGGCGACCTTATCGGTCCTCGCGCAATCCATTATGTGTTGTACTCGATTAGAATCAAAATGAGGGTGGTGGTGGAGTGGGAGCGGCGCATCGACAACGAACGAGAAGAGCATGGAGGAGGTGGGATGCAAGGTATACCATATCATCAAAATCCTATGTGCAAGAAAGAGAAGGAAGAGAGAAGCAAATCAGACGCTAAAGCTTACTGTGGGGTGCATCACACAAAACCGAGAGGCATGCACTGGTTTATGGCCCATTGTACTGGTTTTTGGCATGTGGAAAGCAACTCTCCCTAGCTAGAGCATTAAATGTTTGGGAAAATTATGTTTTTGCCCTTGTTCTGTACTTCAATTGTGATGTTGCCCTTGATTTTTAACTTTGTGTTTTTTACTCTTGTTATTTTGCAATGAACCGTTTGTTTGCCCTTGCTTTGGATAGCCGTCAAATGGAAAGGGAATAGATGAATTAAAAAAGCGGAACATGAAAAGGACAGGCGAAATACCCACATTGCCCATTATCCTTTTCTCGGCTCTTTCTCATCCAAATCATACCATATCGAGGGTGTGCGGCGCCTCATCGGCGGGCCGTTCTATCGGCGGGCAAAGACATCTAGCCTAGGGCATGCGGAGCGACGGATGTTCCGAGCACGGCGTGGCTACGTTCCTGCGGTTCTAGTCCCACGCGGTTAAGCAACTGTTCCGGGGGCACGAGGGTGGACGCCGCTCTGGATGTTCGTGCACATGAGGCACCGGCGGTGCCCGGCCGCGAGTTTCCACAACCGACCCGGCTCTAGCGTTCTCCACGAAGCTAAGGCGGCCCCGGCGGATGCGGGCGTGACCCTATCCTTCACCCAACTCCAAAGCCTCCCCACCCTCGTCATCTCCTCCCCGCCGCACCTTGCCCCCGCCTATCCCCGTCGAGTTTACCCAGCCCTAGCCTGCGGGCATGGCTTGCCTGCCTAGCGCGGCAGACGCGCCAGCCCTACCCGGCGGGCACAACCTACCCCGGGCGAGCACCGCCATCCCGGCATAGCTAGCTTTGGCAATAGGAGGAAGAAGATCGTGCATTGCATGACACGTGGGGCCCACGTGTAAGGGAGAGAAGCCTGTTCTAAAGGCACCCTTTAACATGGGTATTTCTGCCTTGTGTATAAAATTTAACATCGTTAAGTGAGGATGACGGAGTAGGGGCAAACTTATGCTTCATTTTAAAATCATAGGGTTAAATTCACAAAGTTAAAAAACAAGGGTAAAATCACAATTTCGATACAAAACAAGGGTAAAAATGAAAGAGCCCCTAAATGTTTATAGCCAACTCGATTATCCTTCTTATATACTGGTACACATACGTGGCACAATACCCCAACCTCCTTGCAGCCCGTTGTTGGCGTTTTCTATTAGCTTTGCTCTAATATACGGTGGGCTGGCTTCCGAGGGGAGAAAAGGTGGGGTGGAGGCTGCCCTCATATCAGAAAAAAAGGCAGAGAGCGTTATGTCAACGAGCCTCTTCTTTTCAGTCTATGTTTTCGATGTGTTGGAATAATAAGAACGTGTCGAGTTGATCCTTAGAGACAGAGTGAGATATCTCGTTTTTAGAACCATTTAAGTAGTAAAAAATAAATATCTTTTTTGCATAAAATCCTAAATCATATGCTGGGGATTTATAGTTTAACATACTCCCTCTGTTAAAAAAAAAAATCTATTCTTGTGCTTTCTAAAAGTCAATAACTTTTAAGTTTGACCAAACATATTTAACAAGATATTAATATTTATGAGATATAATTAGTGTCGTTAGGTAGATCTTTGAATATGTGTGTGTGTTATACCACAAGGGAAAGACAGTTCCTTGGGTATATCACTAAGAAGGTGCCGCGATTCGAACAGCCAGTCGCTTCTTCGGCGCACTGAGCTGACCGGTTACACCAGGAGAACATTGGCGATCTTTGAATATACTTTTATAATAAATTTATTTGAGATATAAAAAGTTAAAGATGTTTCTTACAACGTAGTCAATGCTACGAAAGTTTGACATCTTTTTTAGATGGAGGGAGTATGCTTGAAAGTATAATAAACATAAAACACATGCATATTTGGGGTGTCATCATCCCAGACTCTCTCTCTCTCTTTTTTTAGGGAATCCCAGGCTCTCTTGAGCGTAGGATGTGGACCCATCATCACTCACTCAACCATCATGCTCGAAATCGTAACTGGGCTACGCTGAAACTAAGACAATGGGCCATCCCGACCAGGCACGACGAACGACAAGCAACAAATTAGTTTTCTGAAAAAAAAACCCAAATTAGTTCAGCTGATGGGCTGGGCTTAATTGGGCTGAAGAAGACTGAAAAGAGTGAGTGAGTTTCTTTTTTGGAAAAAGTCTACTTTTGGTCCCCTCAACTTTTGTAAAAAAGTCCGATTTTTGGTCCTCAACTTCAAAACCGGACAAAAACGGGTCCTCAACTTTTCAAACCGTGCAGATTTCGTCCCTCGGGCGGGTTTGAACGGTGGTTTCGCTACAGTAACTCCGGTTTTGCTACAGTGACTGTGGTTTCGTTTTTTCTCTTTTTCTTATTTATTTCATTTTGAATCTTTCAAAAATCATAGTAAATCACAAAAAAATTCATAAAATAGAAAATCCAATTTTGTTGGACTCCACATGAGTAGACCTACGCAATGAATATATAATATGGTATACTTTTAGTACAAAGTTTTTTGCTAGAAGGTTTTGCCTTTTTTTCTTTTTTATTTATTTCAGCTCAATCTTTAAAAAATTATAGTAAATTACAGAAAAATTATAAAATAAAAAAATTCAATTTTGTTGGACTCCACATGAGGCGCCGCAATAACACAAGTATGTAGTTACTGTAGCTCTTTAGCTCAAGGTTAGCTAAGTTTCTTTGTCGGACTCGACCGATCTGACGCACGTCTGCCAGCCGTGAACATGATCGATGGATCCCGCCAATAAATTAAATAGTACACCTATATATCTTTATTGTGTAAATATGCTCATGTGGAGTCTAGCAAAATTGGTTTTTCAATTTTATGATTTTTTATAATTTATTATGATTTTTAAAAATTGAGTCGAAATAAATAAAAAGAAAAAGGCAAAACCTTCATAGCAAAAATTTTATATTAAAGTATACCATATTATATATTCATTGCGTAGCTCTACTTATGTGGAGTCCAACAAAATTAGATTTTTATTTTATGAATTTTCTGTGATTTACTATGATTTTTGAAAGATTCAAATTTAAATAAATAAGAAAAGAGAAAAAAACGAAACCATGGTCACTGTAGAAGAAACCGAGTTATCAGTAGTGAAACCACCGGCCCTCCAAACCCGCCGAGGACGAAATCTGCACGGTTTGAAAAGTTGAGGATCTGTTTTGTCCTGGGCTTTGGAGTTGGCGACCAAAATCGACTTTCATAAAAGTTGGGGGACCGAAAACACTTTTTCCTTTCTTTTGTACCGTGCCGTGACAGGTTGGTCATCCTGATCGTAAACGTAGAAAATGGTTGGATTAGAGGCGTTAGAAAATGGTTCCTGGTTCTTGTCACGTACTATACCCACAAATTTAAAAATACTGTAGACGATTGCCATGGACGCTTCCGAGCTTTTTATGTCCCTACGACATCGTTTCACCTACCAAAGTATACAAAGAGAGGTTGCAGTGAAGCGTCGCAGCGTCTAAATAAAACGATCGATGCACACCCTCCGCGTGCTCCACGTGTTCCAGCTGAGGGTTACACAAAACAAAGTCTCCTCCAGCGCGATCATGTGTCCTTGGGCGCACCAGACCAGATGGCAAGCAAGGCAACATGTGTAGCGCCGTGAACTGTTGGAGCCGCGTCGGATCCGAATCGGCTCACAAAAACAAACAAGGCAACCACCGCCGGGCGCCGCGCACGCACCGCCCGCGGCCCGGCCACGCAGCGCAACAGACCCCACCGCTGCCAGCCAGGCAGGCAACCTGCTCTGCTCCTCAACAAGGACAAGGGTCTCCCATCCCACCCCCCTCCACGCCTGCTCTGCTCCTCTTCCCCCTCCCCTCTCCCTCCCGAATCCCGATCCCACCCTCCCTCCCTCCCCCTCCCGCCGCCGCCGCCAAATCCATCCATCCCTCCTCCCCCGACCGCCACACCACACCACACCACGATGAGCTGGTGGTGGACGGGCGCGATCGGCGCGGTGAAGAAGCGTCAGGACGAGCAAGCCGCGGCGGCGGAGCCCTCCTACCAGAGCGTCGCCCTAGTCGTCGGATCCACAGGGATCGTCGGCACCTCGCTCCTCGACATCCTCCCGCTCGCCGACACCCCAGGCGGTCCCTGGAAGGTCTACGCCGTCTCTCGCCGCCCGCTCCCTCCCCTGGTCCCCACCGCCCTCCCCGCCGTCACCCACCTCCACCTCGACCTCGCGGACTCCGCCGCCGTCACGGAGGCGCTCCAGCCCCTCACCGACATCACCCACGTCTTCTTCGTCGCGTGGACCAGCCGCGCCACGGAGGCGGAGAACCGGGACGCTAACTCCACCATGCTCCGCAACGTGCTCTCCGTCGTCGTCCCCAACTGCCCGCAGCTCGTCCACGTCTGCCTCCAGACGGGGCGGAAGCACTACGTCGGGCCCTTCGAGGCCATCGGCAAGGTGGAGACACCGGAGCCGCCCTTCACCGAGGACATGCCGCGCCTCGACTGCCCCAACTTCTACTACGACATGGAGGACGTCCTCTTCGACGAGGTGTCGCGACGTGACGGCGCCGTCAGCTGGTCCGTCCACCGCCCCACCACCGTCTTCGGATACTCCCCGCGCAGCGCCATGAACCTCGTCGGCAGCCTCTGCGTGTACGCCGCCATCTGCCGGAAGGAGGGCGCCACGCTCCGGTGGCCAGGGTCACGGGTCACGTGGGAAGGGTTCAGTGACGCCTCCGATGCGGACCTTATCGCCGAGCACGAGATCTGGGCCGCCGTCGACCCCTTCGCTAAGAACGAGGCCTTCAACTGCAGCAACGGGGATCTCTTCAAGTGGAAGCAGCTCTGGCCGATCCTCGCCGATCACTTCGGGGTGGAATGGACTGGCTACCAAGGGGAGGAGAACAGGTTCAGGCTCGAGGACGCCATGGCCGGGAAGGAAGCCGTCTGGGCGGAGATTGTCAGCGAGAATGAGCTCATAGCGACGGAGCTCGACGAGATCACCAATTGGTGGTTCGTCGATGCCATGTTTGCTGTCGAGACCCAGCTTCTGGACAGCATGAACAAAAGCAAGGAGCATGGCTTCCTGGGATTCAGGAACACCGTCACCTCTTTCAACACATGGATCGAGAAGATGAAGGTCTTCAAGATTGTTCCCTGATTCGTCGTCCTCGTCCCTGCGGTTCACTTCTCTTCTGTTGCTTTGCAATCCTTCTGCTCCTTATATTATCTTGCCCATTTATCAACTTCCAGTTCTCTTTGTAATTTAGTTCAATTTCATACATTTTGCTGCTATATATTTGCCAGGTTGTATGTTGTATACTGTTGTACACTAGGAACAAATAAAGATGATCAGCACATTGCAAATATATTATTCTTGTTCAACCTCAGTTTGATTGATATTGTGTGTATGGATTTGAATCACTAACTTTCAAATGTTTTGGTTACGAGCATTGCTTTTTCTGTGAATCACTTGGTACATCAATCAATTTTGTTTTACACTATTTGTGGTGCATTCTGGTAAGGCACTGGCTCTTCTTTTCTGCTCCTTTCCTTGTATCAGATTCAGTAAATATGTTTTAGAGATCGGCACATTGCTCATAAGTTGTTCTTCCTTGGCTGCCAATAATTTCCCTGTAACTGTGTCAACATTGAATTATTGATGAAATGTTTTCATTACAAGCATTGCATTTGCTGTCAAAGCTCACTATCGATGTTGATTCTTTCCTATATCCTCATTCTTTTAAATCTGTACATTTTTTGTCTGCTATTGTGGTTCCCTTCCTCTCTTTCTTTTCAGTCACATTTATCTGGAGATGGTTCTACATGTTGAGAAGTCTCTTTCGTTTTGGGAGTGTTAATAATCAGTGTCTTCTTGCTTTCATATTTTTATCCTTTCTTGGTGATTAGCAAAGGATACACGACAGCCTTACAAGAAAACAGCTATTCTGATTCATGTCTCGTCTTTCCTTGTCTTGAGTTCTGAATCTGGAGTGGTCCAATCGAGTTAGTAGTTGGAGAGGAAGGCACGTCTTTCTAATTCTGACTGTGATTGGTGGTTGTCAGCATCTTTGACAAGTCACTGACTGGCTCTTAAAAAAATCTGATTTGGGTTCTGCTTCCTTCCGACGAAAGCAGAGAGAAACACGGCACAGCTAGGCTGCTCTTCAATCATGGACCTCTGTTCATTTAACTATTATCAGTGTTTTGCAACAGAAACTCACGTTGCGTGGTTGCCATTCTTCTTCCAATTCCGGGATGACTGATGAGTGATGACGAGGTCGAGGTGGCTCGTGTTCTTGTTTCCGGGCCTGAAAGTCGACTGGGTTGGGTTCGAAACATTTTCAGGCCAGAAAGGCCACTGGGCTGGGTCGAAAAAACTGGGCTAGATTGGTTTAGCCCATTACATGTGTGCGAGTTCCTTTTTGATTCCTGCCCCCACCCCGCCTTTTTACAATTCGGCCCTTTTTTAAAAAAATTACATTCAGCCCCCTAAGCGACATAAGTGCATCTTTGGACCCCGAGGGTCGGAGCCATGACATGTGGCGCCGAGGTTGAACATCTCGGCGCCATACCGCACGACGCCGAGGTATTTGGCCGCCGCCACGCGGGGCGAACGAGGTGGCATTGACGTGGCGGGACCCTGGGCCATAGATCACGCGACTCCCGAGCTCGGAGCCACGGATCTGGGCGCCGAGCTCTTTTCGTAAAATCGTGCGGACATGAACTTAGCAGGCGCCCAGGAAGTGTTGACTACGTTATCCAACTACGTTGTAGGAAAAAGAAATTATTGGTCGGCGCTGTTTAGATTCCTCGGCGCTGCTTGCCTTGCCTAGCTCGTTATCTTCCTTTTCAAAATTTATCCTTGCTTTGAAAGAGCTAATTCAGCTCACTTTTGTAACATCCCAGATGTTAATTTGTAATTAAAGTTTTTATCATGTCATCGTCATGCATAATCATTGAGCATCATGGCGTAAATGCATTATATATTTTATTATATTACTCATATGTTGCATATTTTGGTTGAGTTGAATTCAACTTTTTATTTAAAAGTGTTTTGGGAGAAAATTATTAAAAATAAAATTTGTGACTATGACTTGTGTAAAATTTTGTTTCATAAGTTGGTACACAGATTGTGTTTTGAAGAGGTGGTATATTTTATTGAGTTGTTTGAATAGTAATTTTTTTCCTATTTGAAAATCAAATTTAGAAAAAAAAGTTAAATATTTATTATTCCTACATTCAATAAATTTTTTGAAAATCTACTTTCAAAACTATTGAGAATTTGACGATGATCCCAAAAGCAAAAGTGTAGATCTTGTTAAATTGAGAAACTTTTGTTCTTGGAGATTTTCAACTTCTATTCAATTTTTGGGAGATCTCTGAAGAAGAAGGGAGAAAGATGCACTAGTACACTACTTCAAGAATCCACCGCTCCACCCAACTGCTTGCCTGCTTGTTTGTCGATGCACAATTTTACGAAAAGGACCTCGGAGCCAGATCACGGCTCCGAGCCTCGAGCCAAGATCTGTGGCTCCGAGCTCGAGCTGTGATTTGTGGCCCGGGTCCCGCCATGTCAATGCCACCTCTTTTCGCTATCGTGGCAGCAAATAAAATACCTCGGCCATGCGGGATGGCGCCGAGATGTTCAACCTTGGCGCCACAAGCCATGGCTCACCTCCCGGGTCCAAAGATGGACTTATGTCGCTTAGGGGGCTAAATGTAAAAATTTGTTTAAGAAAAAGGCTGAATTGTAAAAAGAGCCCAGCGATTTTTGGTCCAGTTTTTTTTCCTTTTGCAAGCTTGTTTACTTGAGAGCTTTCTCATTCATGTCTCGTCTTTCCTTGTCTTGGCTTCTCAATCTGGAAGAGGACCAACCGAGTTATTAGTAGTAGTTGATGAAGCTCAAGGAAGGCAGGTCTTCTTTGTGCGTTAATTCTGATTGCGATTTGTCAAAGTCACTGCACACTCGTGCGTATTCACAAAAAAATCTTTGTCAAGTCACTGATTGCCTCTTTAGAGAAAGCAGAGAGAGGCACAACACAGCTAGGCTGCTCCCGTCTCTACTGCAACACACACTGAACCGAAGCTCAAGGAAGGGAATTCTTTGTACGCTACTTCTGATTGCGATTGGTGGTTGTCAACATGTTTGACGAAGTCGCTGATTTTGTCAGCATCTCTGACAAGTTGATTAGCGAGCGCTTCAAAGTCAGAGAGAGCTGCTGCGTCAAGTTAACTGCTGCTTTTGTTCTACATACAATCCAATCCACGTTCAGTAATCAGTAAACTAGTGTTTTTGGCGCGGGCCCATGCGCGCGGGGTAATGGCCATTTCTGTTTTCTATGATCTTACACAACATATTTTAAACATGGTTGGGCTCATTTTTGTACCGATGAGGTGATCTGCATATATTAGCGCACTTGTGCATAAAAGTTAAGGCACATAAAGAGTCATTCATATTGTCCACGACGGTACATAAAAGAGAGTATGGCCATGTGGGATGGAAGGCAATGTCTGTGGCATGGTTTAATACATAGTATATCTTTCGCCACTATAGCAGTTCAGAGCTGTGGTGGCTAAGTCTCCAGTTCCTTTGCAGCACCAAGGAGCATCATCCGAGGCTCTGAGCCGTCGTCTAGCCTTGAGTATTGTATATACAGGTATTAGCATATTGTTTTAGCACTATCCGAGGCAAGATAATTTTACATGATAGTTTTATGACTATTTGATAAATGAAATAATAGATATACTTATGACAAAGGATAGATAAAGACATAATATTCTGATGACAAAGATATTACACTGATATATAATAGGTTGACATAAACACATGTTACATAGGGAACTTGTTATCAATAGGCCAACATAGACAAGACTATAGTTCTTCATAAGGTCGCACGTGGACACAAGAACTTGAATGGTAAATTGGTAATACTTTGTCAAGGGGAGCAGATCACATCAAATTCTGGACCATGCAGCTCCATAACATCCTGAACATATGATTCCTGTTTGGAATGACATAGAACATGATGACGACACCGCAAATGGGCCAAAAATATACAACATGACCTAACAGTGTCTAAAATCTTACAATATTGGCGCAACTTTTGGTTTGCGTAAGATTCCCTCTTCATTACCCATTCTATTCCAAAGAAAATAATCTAAATGTAACTTCGCTTTGCAGCTAAACAAAGGATTGGCTGATAGCAGCCAACACACTAGAGAGTTGACATACCATTTTGTTCTTCCATCGAGCATGTGAGCAATTTCTTTGACAGAGACTTAGATAAATAGTTTCCTTGTGTAAGAAAATCATGGAGCATTATATGTAAGCCAAAGTTTAAACCTTTTAGGTACCATATCACCCCTAATGTCTAAATCTTCCAGCTACCCGCATGAACCAGGGGCGATAGAGCTTACAAAAGACAACAACGTCATAGCTCGTGACAATAGTGAATTGGTGCTGCAAACAATATACCTGAAGAGTATTCTTCAAGCATGTTGTTTTCATCCGTTGAATATGGAATGCAGTAGTGTAGTGTAGCAGTACTATAATATGCAATGGCAGGGCATGTAAAGTGAGATTGAAGAGCTATAGTACCTCAAACTTTCATAGATACCTGCTAGAGCATGACTGTCCTAGGTTAAATTGCATGTTTATTCTTTTTTTTTTTTTCTCGAATACGCAGGAGAGCTGCGTATCATTGTATTAGTAGAAGAAAAATTAGTCATACATAGACCCAAACACAATAACTCACACCCACCGCCACCACTTTCCCCGTATCTAAGGCTACCTCATTGAAACCGGCAAGTACATCGACCGATCGGGCTAAGAAACTAAAAGCCCCTAGCGGTGAGCAAGGATGACCCTTAGCTCCCGCCAAACACCACCAATGGGCATCATCCCTAGCTAAACTAAGGGCCGTGTTAACATTTGGTACAGCCCCATTGAAGACACAGTCACACCGGTGTTTCCGGATGCTCCAGCGCCAAGGATGACAATAGAGTTTAAGCCTTTTCTCACATCCCCACCGGTAGCTGCCTCCACCTTTTCCCACCCGGTCATCCCGGACTGAATCCTCGGGCCGAGGCGTGAGGGAAGAGAGGCCAACTCGCTGCAAGAGATAGAACCAGAATTGCCTAGCAAAAACGCACCCAATTAGGAGGTGCTGAATGCTTTCCTGTTCTTGATCACGTAGCGGGCATTCGGGTGGGTGAGGAAGTCCTCGCCGAGCAAGTCTGTCACCGTCCAAAGACCGGTTATGAGCAACCAGCCACATGAAAAACGGCATTTGGGAGGAGCCCATGACTTCCATATTCTCTCATAAGGTCTGAAGCATACGGCACCCCGAAAGAGCACATCATATGCCGACTTTGCCGTGTATTCTCCCCGAAGCCGAGAGTCTCCAAGTGTGTTTGTCCTGTACCCTTCCCGTAGCTCAACATTAGATAATTTATCCCATAATTCCAAATATTCCATCGAGCTTCTACAGTTAGATGAACTGGAATGTCCTCGATCCATTTCTCATCGGTCCGGGGCCTCCATCACCGTACGCCGCTTTGCCTCTTCTTCTTTTTAGGGACCAAACAAAAATATTTGGTGCTAATTCCTCGATATTTTTCCCATCAATCCACCTATCCTTCCGAGCAGTGTTAGCTCCATCTCCTACCTCGCAAACACCGCCATAGAGAAGAGAGCATCCACCTCCTTGCTAACTTGAAGTGGCAGACTTGCCCAAGGTTTATTTGGTTCAGTTTTTTTCAGCCATGGCCACCTAGCTCTGAGTGCGAAACCTAGAGATTTTAGTTCCGCAATTCCTAGTCCCCCAAGTTCTTTAGAGCGACATACTTTGGGCCAGGCAATGAGACAATGTCCTCCATTTGCTTCCTTTCTGCCTCTCCATAAGAAAGCCCTTCTAATTTTATCAATTGCCTTAATGGCCCATGGTGGTAGTTCAATTGCCATAGCTAAGTATACTAACATTGCAGTCAGGACATATTGCACCTGCACCACCCTTCCCGCCTTTGTCATCGATCTGCTTTCCATCTTGGCACCGGGTCCGCTATTTTGTCAATAATTGGCTGAAATTGGTCTTTGGTCAGCTTCTTGATGGAGAGAGGCAACCCAAGATATTTGCAAGGAAATTCCTGAATACCGCAGGGTAACAGACTTTGAATAAGTCTCAGATTTTCTTCCGAGCAATTGATTTGCATTACATTACTTTTCTGCACATTTGTTTTTAGTCCAGAAGCTTCTCCAAAGAGCTGAAGTATTCTCAACGTCAAAGTGATATCCGCCGCTGCAGGTTGGAGGAAGAGAGCCACATCATCGGCATATAGGGAAATTCTGTGTTGAATAAGCCTTCTAGCCAGGGGTTGCAAGAGTCCTTCCTCATCAACCCGTGTGACCATCAAGTTCAGCACATCCATGACCAAGATGAAAAGCATTGGAGAAAGAGGATCTCCCTGTCGGAGCCCTCTTCTATGTTGAATGGTCTCTCCAGGACTGCCATTATGGAGGACTTGGGTGGAGGAAGATGAAAGCAGTCCGCAAAGGAGATCGCACCATCGATCACCAAAACCAAGTTTCCGGAGTACTTCCAAAAGGAATGACCAGTTCACTGAATCAAAGGCCTTTGTGATGTCCAATTTGAGGAGGATTCTTGGCTGCTTTTGGGAGTGTAGATATTTCACAGTCTGCTGCACTAACATGAAGTTGTCCTGAATAAACCGTCTTTTAATAAATGCGCTTTGATTGGGGGAAACCAATTCATCGAGACGACCAGCTAGCCGGTTGGCCAGGATTTTAGTCACTAATTTAGCAAAACTATGTACCAAACTAATGGGTCTAAAATCCTTTACTTGATCAGCCTCAGCGTTCTTTGGGATTAGTGTGATATATGCAGAATTCAGCATCCACAAGTTCCTGAAATCTTTTTGCCAAATGGTGTGCAGAGCAGACATTATATCCCTTTTGATTAGGACTTATAGAACTTTCCTGTGAACCCATCAGGGCCAGGGGCTTTATCTGATGGCAAGTCTTTGATGGTGTTCCAAACCTCCTCTTCCGTAAAAGGTATGTCCAAAGCCTCTAGATCATATCCTGGGATATTGAGTGCATCAAGATTTATGGTTCTTTCTCTGTCGCTAACTGTACCAATCAGATTTGAGTAGAACTCAAAGATTTCAGCCGCCTTATCCTCATGTGCAGTGATAATGCGGTCTCCTGCCTTCAATTTAGCAATGAAATTCTTCCTTTTTCTATGCCTTGCATGCATGTGAAACAATCTGGTATTAGCATCCCCTTCTTTAAGCCATCCTATTCGGGATCTGGACCTGGCTATTGTTCTCATTAGAGAGGCAAGAGCAAGCGAGTGCTTCTTTAGGCTATTGCCATGCAGCCCACAACTCGCTTGGTCGGAGAGCCCTACTGCCTTGGGCTATGTCTAGCGATGGATAATTTCTTTTGCTAGTGACAGCTTGGGAACCGATGTGGCCAATTTTCTTTTGACTCAAAATTGCAAACCTTTTGCATGTTTATTCTCAAACAGTATTCTCAAACTTGTTCATAGATACCCGCTAGATCCCAAAAAAGTTACGAAAGTATAGTTCCAAAGATCTAGACGTTACGCTTTTTAGTTGAAGTACCCGAAGTTACTAAAGTATAGTTCGAAAACCCGGAAGTTACATTTTTTAGTTAGAGTACCTATCTATTTACACGCTAAATAGTCTAGGTACACACAAAGGTGCAATTTACTCAAATACAAAGTATGAATCATGTTATATATGACAGCACTATCGGTTAGTGTAGTAGCTCCGAGTACCTTCATGCTCGGTCTGCTTTTGGTAGTACATGTATTATATAATCTGACAAATAGAATCACTACATATTTTTTCTTCAAAAGCATGCAGGTAAAGAAAAAAAAAAAAAAAAAAATAACCTGAAGGTAGGGAGGCTCCAAAACAAGGAATTCACATGTCGTACAATAGTGCCGCAGAGACAAAAAAGCAACATAAAACACCATCAAATATTTGCAAAACTCTAAGAGAATGGTGGGTATTTAATAGTCCTTGCCAATATCAGGAAGGCAAAATAAAAATATAAGGAGACAACAAAATGTAAGACCTGGAAAAACTTGAATATTAATACTTTGAAAGAGAGCTATATCGGGATTCAGAACATGGACAAAAACAGATTTGCCGAATATGACAACTTCATATAGATAGTAGATAACTTTTCACACTCTAAAAACTGAAATGAGCTATAACTATAGGAATGAAAACTAAACTTCCGATTATGTCATGGACACTGAAGTAAACATATTTCAATAGACTTTTAGAAGTCACGAGTCAAACCAACATGCGTTTGAAAAATACCATGTGAAGAGAATCTTACGATTATGCAATATGACCAACTTGATAGCGTTGATGTGGAGAAAGGCCCTCTGAATTTCCTAATGAGCTTCTTGTTGTCCCAAGCTGAAAAGAGCATTGAGAAATGGACTATGGAGTAGAACACTGAAGTAGGCATCAATGCATAAGGAAGTCACAAAAGCGAATCCCATTTTGTATTGGAAACCCGCAAGAGATGTGTACAGTTTTTACAAACATTTCTAAGGATGTGCAATCTTTTATGTGTATTCTCAAATTATTCAATTGCCAAAAATTACATAGTTTATCATATATTCAGAAAGTTCTTTCACATTCTGGGGTATCCATTTGCTTCTCTTGTGATAATCGATGACCGGACTGAAACTAACAACAAAAAGAGAGGCGGGAACATGATTCGAGTTTCCCGAACTTCTCAAATACAAGGCGACATAAATTATCATGTATCAAATTAATATTTACCAAAGGGGTTTATTTACTACTCCGTCCCACTCTAAATTATATACACTCGAGGATTCTTAATATATTGAAACATGTATGCAGGCATGACGCATGTATTAAAACTGAAAACAAGCAACTGTTCCCTAATATTTTGTATAAAAGCTGAAAACAAGCAAATGTTGCGGCATGGACAAAGAAGTTATTGGTCCATCTACACTATAAACCGAAGAAATGCTCAAATGACATGCAAAATAAAGAAAAGACCTGCAGTTTGGCATTCAGAATACGTAGGTGGCTAATGGTCTTTCAAAAAATTCCCACAACTGTTTGCTGCACCTACCGATCAACATGCACTAATTTCCATGTATAATATCTCATCTGTTTTATAGTCAATAGTCAGCATGCTAAACTTTCATGACTTGAGATGCCCACCATTCAGATGACAGGTAATCGATCAAAACAGTTGAGCACCGGACTTCTTTGACTATGCATCTTCTCGGCAAAGAGTGGTCAAAAATATTATGAGGTTGAGGAACAAACGGAAATGAAAGGAACAAAATTGCCTCTTCAGAGATGCCTTCGTGGGTCGGGCCCAGTAGCAAGCGTACCAATCAGAAACTCAGGACCAAAATTACTCAAGATAGATATTCAAAATCAATAAGTTGCATTGTTTTGCTGAAGTATCGGTTGATTTTTCCTGACCACTTAGATTAGGCCAAAGACATATATTTTCAGGAATTTATTTAAATTTACAGACCGAATGCAATACAGCCTCCATTACTTGGAAACTAAAGGAAACATTTAATCAATTATTATTTCTGAAAATGTTGAGTCCCAACTAACCAGAACGCGGTGCCGTGTAGATCCTTAGCGTTCAGCTCCTGAAACGACCTCTAGTGGATGTAGTTCTGCATGTGGAACCAAACAAAGTCAGTTAAGCAATGCATACTAAAATGCCTGGGAAACTTTCCCCAGGTGCAGGTGCAGGCAATATATGTAACACTTTCGATTTTTCTCCTGCTTTACTGCAGTGTCTTGGTCCACTGAAATGTGGCGGCAAGCAATATATATATATATAAAAAGCATGGAACATCATCAATCATGTATACAGACCTTGAGGGCCACTGAACTGTCAACAGATATATCAGCTCTCTTGTAACAAAAACTTCATGCTATCCTTCCCAATTTACAATAGCTCTGCTTTGACTCAAAACTTGAAGACACTTGGCCGCCTCATGCCGCCCATACTCATTTTCACTGATATTAATGTACTGAATAGAAAAGTTAGTACACCTCAATCAAACTTATTTATATTGATTTGTATTAGCTTTAGCACATCGGTTGGTCCCTTTTAAAATCACTCTGAAGATTATATACTCTAATGAAATTTGGTATTGACATCCTAATCTTGGTCTAAGCCACAGTATAGGGGCACTTAATTGCAAGAGTTAAATGGCAACTCACAGAGGTAGAAGACTCACCAGGGTGTCTATTGCTTTGTTAGAGTAAATTACCACCAAATGAATTGCTGATGGTGTTCGTAGGGGGAAAAAAATTGCTGCTGCAGCTGCCAAAAAAATACAAACTGATGAGTTCAAAATATGGGTATATACTAAGCAAGTATCAGATATTACCAATCCCAACCAGGAAGGCCATTAGTGTAGTCGAAGCCATACCTGCTACTGACTCTTGCCCCTTCCACTGCAGGCTGCGAGGCCATTGCTGCCAGCCGGGCTGCCGCCGTCATGTCAAACAAGAAAACCACATCACCGAAGCACAATAATTTGTTCAATAGGAAGAAGATGCAGAGCAGAACAAGGAGGGCGATGGTGTGATAACTGACCTGAGCGAGATTAACCCTAGCTGCCAGCTAGATCGACGGATCCGTCCACGGATGGGTCACCGGAGCAGCTCCCATGGGCTGCGAAACAGAGGGATGGGAGCCGAGGAGAGACGACGCCACGGCGCGCCCGCCGTTGGGGCCGCCGAGCCATTGGGAGGCCGTGCTTGGGGGCGCCGTCACCACGGGGTGCCGGAAGCGCCATTGCCTCGCAAAGATAAACAAGATCCATTGGTGTGAGATTTAGCATCAGAAATGCGTACATGCTGATTCAAATGTGTGTGGGCTGAATAAAATACTTTTGTATCTGTCGCGACGCTACAAATAACATTAGTTGAGGGTGCACACACACCCTGAAACTCATATTAACCGGGCATGCCCCCGCCAAGTGCACCAAATCAAGTACCTACAATAAACAAATTGAGCCCCAGTGAATGAACAAAGGAGTACATCATATAGTACAAAATATCTCATCATACACTATGGATCATCACTTGATCATGTTCTAGGAGCATCTGAGCATATACATGGAAAACTACGGAATGGACAAAAGTACAAGAAACTCATCAACTTATATCTTTCCTCACAAGAACTGATTGTTCAGTACCTCAACAGAACTAATCAGCAGCTCATATCTTTTCTCATCACATTCTAAGATAAACTTGCCATATTTTTTTCATCAAATCTCTATCAAATCGAACTTGTCTACCGATTCCACATAAACAAAATTATAGGTCAAATAAAAACCAATACACATGGCATAGAGATAGGTGAAAGAGGCATGGAGACCTGTTACCGGAAAGGTTGAGCAACAATGGCGGAGATCAGGTGAGGGGTGCGCCGTGCCACCACACCACCACGCTGGAGAGCCGGGTGCGCTCGCCGGCGCCGCATCCGCCGCCGGGGCGTGGCAGCCGCCGCCGCGTACGACACCTAGGGTTAGGGTTTCCGCCAAAGACGCCGCCGCCGTGGCGGAGGTTCGCCCAAGACGCCACGCCGCGAGGAGGAGCAGGTTGGCCATGGCCGTGGACCGCCCCTTGCCGGTGGCCTCCACGCCGGGCGCCGCCCACACCCGCGGGCAGCGGGGGGGCCCGCCCTAGCCGGCACGGGCGCCATGGGTGCCCTCACTCGCGCTGTCGGGAGAGAGCGAGAGAGAGCGCCTGAACGGAGAGAGGAAGGAGAGGGTAGAGGAAGAGGAAGCGGAGGCACGGGCGGAGGAGCGCGGCCCCGGCGACGCGCCTGGAGCTGCGGAAGGAGCACGGAAGAGGTGGAGGCGTGAGGTTTTTTTGTTTGTTTTTGTTTTTTTTTTTTTTTTTTTTTTTTTTAGGAGAGATGGGTGAACGGGTATATATTTGGCGAGGAGCACAAAGAGGAAAGCGATCCGAGCGTCAAGCAAAGATCGACGGTCAAAAATTTTTTTACTACCGTGGACATCCTGGGCGTGCGTTTGCTCCACAAAGAAATCTACTCTTTAAATGAACCATCGCTTTATGTTTTTTTTTGGGAGAATTAGGTAGAAGGCCTCAAAAAATTTCGTTTAGGTATTGGGCCCTTTTTTCGAATTTGGGTGGAAGGCCCTCACACAAAATTTTCTTAGCTAGAAGGCCTTCCGTCAGTTTTCACCAGTGTTAAGTAGGGGTTAAAATGACAATTTTACCCCTGAGTGAAAAAAATAAAAAATCAGAATTATGATTGTATATAATATTTTGAGTATATGTATATTTATATTATTCAATATATAATCACATATATATTTTTTTCAGCACATGCGTACATATTTTTCAGCACATTCGCGAATATTTTTCAGCACATATATGTGACCAAGTTGAACTATAATATATGAGACCAAGTCTGTTACGTGATATATGTGCTGAAAAATATGTACGCATGTTTCGGAAAAATATACTGTTGATGTGTTGAAAAATATGTACGATGTGCTGAAAAATATATATATATGTGATTATATATTAAATAATATAAATATACATATACTGAAATATTATATACAATCATAATTCTATTTTTTATTTTTTTTCACTCACTAAAATCATCATTTTAACCCTTACTTAACACCGCCAAGTGGTGAAAACTCGGCGGAAGGCCTTCTAGCTAATAAAATTTTGTGTGAGGGCCTTCCACCCAAATTCGAAAAAAAAAAAAGGGCCTAATACCTAAACAAAAATTTTTGGAGGCCTTCCACCTAATTCTCCCTTTTTCTTTCCCGGGTCCGAAAGACGACGGTCTGGTTTTAAAATTTTCAGGCCAGAAAGGGCACCGGGCTGGGTCTAAACAAACCGGGCTATAATGGTTTAGCCCATTACATGTGTGCCGGTGTTTTTTTTCTTCTACATTGTTCAAGGTTCGTGTGCACCATTTGCGTGCAAATGATCGCTTTCATGTTCTTGTTTCCGGACCCAATTACCCATCTAATCCCTAACAAAGCAGCTTTCATAGCCCAAACCACACCTTTCCAAAAAGGTGAGGCTCCTATTTTTTTTCGAACCGAGGCACCTTCCCATTCCCATTATGACATAACGGAAATACAAGCATTCAGAGAATGTATCGGGAGCTAGAAAGCGAGATAGCTACGTAAAACGTATTCATCCACTACCCAGCAAGCCATCAGCTAAGCAAAGTTTAACCACGACCTAGTACTCGAGGCCTATTACATCCATGTTCGGATCGGGACGTAACCGTAAACATCACATAATAGTATCACAAAAGGTAGACTTCAAGTTCTTCTTTATTCACAACCATCACAGTACGTCCCCTGAGTGGTTCCAAATTCCGAACGCCAACTTCCTCCCTTCTCTAGTTCTCCGACTGCCACCAGTTCCATCGCGACTCTTGTCCTCGCAAATCGACTCCCTTCTTGTTCTTCTTCTCCCGAAGTAGCTTGGTTGCAATCTTGAGCATTGCATCTACTCCTTCTTTGATGATGTCCTTCTCAGCCTCTCTCGAATACAAGCCCCGCCCAAATATTTTATTGAAGCACAGGCATGGCATATGATGGATAAAGGAGAGTTTATAATTTTTCCATCAAAACATGCTTTGTTACGGGCTTTCCATATTGCCCAACATATTGCTCCTATCCCCTGTGGTGTGAAATTTTGACTGTTATGTAACCACTTCTCACACCATAGCCAGCCAGCTAGAAAAAAAGAATTTGGTATATCATTAGCACCCACACATGTAGCAAATGTAGCCTGCACCACTTTTTTGCTATGTTACATTCAAAGAATAGATGTTGTAAACTTTCATCGAGTCACGTAAATAACATTTTGGGGAACCCCGCCATTTTCTTCTTATCATCACATCTTTAGTTAGTATTGCATTGTTGAGCATGAGCCACAAGAAGATTTTAATCTTTGGCCGGTATGCCACCTTTCCAAATTTTTTTATGATAGATCCCCTGTCACTCTCAAATCAAGATTTCATACACAGATTTGACAGAGAATGTCTTCTTAGGACCAAATCTCCATATTACCCGATCATCTTCATTACTTAATTGAAATGTCACTCAAAGTCTGTTTGTATTTGGATCCATTGGTCTTTCCATACATCAACCAACCATCTAGAAAAAGTGACGTAAGTACTATCTTTCAACACCTCTCGCTACATATATGTTTGGCTTATTGGTCATCTTGAAAAGATCCGGGAATAGATGAGCAATAGGATGATCATATAGCCATCCTGTCTTTCCAAAATGTGTTTTTTCCATTACCAATTATCATTTTTCTACCATACAGGTAAATCTCCTTTATCTTCATCGGATCCTTCCACATTGGTGAATCTGATTGTCTTTGTTTAGCAAGAGAGATAGATTCTTTTTTCGATATTTATGCTTAATAATCTCTTGCCATAGACCCTTTTTCTTTATCTATTTTCCGTGAGCCATTTGCATAACAGACTTAGATTCATCTTTCTCGATGTCTTTGATGCCTAATCCCCCTCTTTTTGCTTTTACAAATCTTAATCCACTTTACTAGGTGGTATTTCTTTTTGGTGCTACCTCCTTGCCGAAAAAGATCTCATATTTTGATCTAGCTTAGAGGTGATAGTTGTTGACGCTTGTTAACGTTAATATTAAATAATCAACTAAGCATAGAAAATGGCATAAATGAATATCAACATAGACTTAGGGGTTTGCTACTAATGAGTTCCACAAGTTTTGGTGTTTTGTTTATTTTAGAGAGTGATTCGAGAAGAATGCCATACAATTGGGCCAAATCTATAAGATAAATGGGCCTTGACATCTAGTCCTACAAGCACCAAATAAAGAGAAGCCAAATGCCATCACACAAGACGATGTCAAATGATGGATTTGAGTACACCACTGCGACGGGCTCGTCAAGACGATCGAAACGGATATATCATTTGCTATATTTGGAGTTCGTAATGAGAAGATATGAATTTACAAATAATGGAATATTCTAGAAACAAGAGTCAAGGGATTAATTGGGCCTAAACCAGAATTTGGCCCATAAAGGCTATGTGTATTATAATTAGATATGGTGGAAGGTTTAGTACCATATTGCTTGCTAAAGGTGGAGGGAGGCCAGAGACCCCTATATATGTAACCCTAAACCCCTAGGAGCCAGTACCTGATTGACTTGAGAGTTGTCCCATGAATGGATGGCCTCTCGTTAATATTAGAGAATTAGGTTTAGATATTATAATGTAGTAGAATAGATCTACTAGAGAGTTAGGGAGAGCGGAAGCTGCGTTCCGTTCTGGAGAAGTCTTCAGCGTTTGGTATGTCTTTGTATCTTTTCATTGTAAGACTTATGCTTTAATATATTTATCTTCTCTAGTTACTTTTATGCCTTTCATTTATTGATTAGAATATAGTTGTTATATATTTGCATGGGATCTTCGCTCGCATCGAGTGCTGTAGTTATAAATTGTGACTAGAGTAGTAATTAATAGTGTAGACGTGGTGTCTAGACTAGAGGTTACCTTAGATTGCACCCAAATTACGGATAGTTGTGGTAGCCCTGTGTAGTGACAGTCCTGACGGCCGACGTATTCCACCACGTTCGGATTGGTGTTGTAGGACCGTAGTCGGAGCTTCCTAGCCCCCTTCTCATCCCTTTCCGCGGCTAGTGTTCTGATGTCCCGAAGTGCTCTTATATGATCGCTATACCTTTTCATGCTTCAGTTATCATAGAACCAAAGTACTAGAGAAGAATACAGAACCTAGATCTCTCCCGTTGTCCTCTCGACCTAGCTATCTATTCTATATTATAATATTCTCCCAGTTATGTGCCATTAATTATCTTATCAAATATCATTTACCCCCTCACTTTAGTTTAGTTGGTATAATAAGTTAGTAGATACATGATGGTAATTTATCATAGTCTTTACCCTTGCTTCCCTTTGGAAAATATAAATAACGATACTACGGAATACTCCCGGTAAAAGCTACAATGGTATATGTTCTGTGGCGCTTGAATCCTTTTTTATATTATTTTTGCACTTAATAAATACCAACAATAGTTTTGGGCATTAGGTATATGGACATATGGTAAATGGTAGCATTGCTCATACTAGATATAATCAGTTCTCTCCTTGCAGCAATAGACATGGTGCCACCTTTCCAATTATCCAATTTTTTAGAACTCTTATCACATAGTGGTAACCAATCAAGTACATGAAGTCTACTGGGACTCACTGGGACTCCCAAATATTTAATTGGGAACATCCCGATTTCACAATTGAAAATGTCAGCATATATAGGTCCCAGCTCACCCTCATCATTAAGAGAGAACACTTCACTCTTATTGAAGTTTATTTTTAAACCAGACATTAGCTCATACAGATATAGCAGCATTTTAAGATTCCTTGCACCATCCAAGTCATGCTTGAGACATATGATAGTGTCATCGGCATATTGTAGGATAGCTACCCCTTTATCAATAATATGTTCAATTAAACCCACGAGACTTTTATTATTTGCCCGAGCTTTCAACATCATTCTTGATAAGCCATCTGCAACAAAGTTGAATAAGATTGGAGATAAAGGATCTCCTTGCCTTACTCCTTTGTAGCTCTTAATATAGGATCCAATTTGGTCATTTAATTTTACACTAACCGTTCCTCCAGTTACTACTTTATGAATCCAAGAGCACCATTGTTCACAGAACCCTCGAGCTTTGAGACATTCAAATAAGAAGTTCCATTTAACTTTGTCATATGCCTTCTCGAAGTCTAACTTTAATATTATTCAGGTTTTCTTACTTTTCTTTGTTTCATGTAATATCTCATGAAGGATCATTACACCATTCATGATATTTCTTCCCTTCATAAAGACTGTCTGATTCTGGTGTATAAGTTTGTCCACGACATGCTCAATTCTGATAGTTAGTGTCTTAGTAACCAACTTATATAGACAGTTTAAAAGGCAAATAGGACGATATTGCTGGATAATTGAGGCATCAGCTTTTTTAGGTAGTAAGGTAATAATGCCATAATTAATCCTGCTGATATCCACCTTTCCTGCATGAAAGTCTTGGAAAAATTGCATGATATCACTTTTTACAATTTCCCAAAGAAGCTTGATAGAATTCAATTGGAATCTTATCGTGTCCTGCTGCTTTATTTTTTCCATTGACATAAGAGCCTCCTTGATTTCTTTTTTTTCGTAAATGGTCCGATAGGAATTCATTCTCGCTTTCAGCTTACTTTGGGCAATTGCTCCATAGGCCTTTGTCAATGTGTATATCATGTTCTGTTTCTGGTCCAAATAGTCCAGAATAATACTCAGAAGCATGTTTTAGGAGGTTTTCATCACCTTCTATTAATTCTCCATCCTTCTCAAAAGAGATGATGGTATTTTTCCTTTTTCTACCATTGGCAATCTTGTGAAAGTAAGTGGTATTATTATCACCTTTTCAAGAGCCACTGCCGTGGCTTCAAGTTAAACCAAAGATGTTTCTTCTTGATCAAGCAAGCAATAATTTTCTTTAAGAAGTTCTGTTTTGGCTAGAAACTGTTCTCTGTCTAAACCACATGCTTCTTCTATTTCTTCAAGATTCTCTAGTTCTTGACTAATTTCTCTTCTCTTTTTTCCTCGCCGCTCCTTGCAAGTTAAAGCCCCAACCTTTAAAATATTGCTTACATAATTTCAACTTTTGTTGAATTTTATCAAAGGGCAGTAGGGGGCTCTGCAAGGTCTTAACCATATTTTATTGACTTCTTGCAAAAAATCTGGGTTACTAAGCCAGGATAGTTCAAATCAATTGAATATGTTTCATAGTCCGTGGTATTCCAAAGAGATAGAATTAAAGGATTATGATCCGATATATCCCTTGGTAATTTTTTGACAATAGCATTTGGGAAAAGATCCTCCCAATCTTTTGTTACCATGATTCTGTCTAATTTGACTAGAGTAGGGTTTTCTTGGTTATTAGTCCAAGTAAACCTTCCACCAGTCATAATTATTTCTCTAAGACCATGAAAGTTAATCATCCTGTTGAACAGCTCAGAATGTCTATGGACACCAGTAGCTTTATTTTTTTCACTAGCAAACCTTATAATATTGAAATCACCACCAATTATCATAGGTTCACTGTTTTTTGAGCAAAAAGAAGATAGTTCAGAAAAGGAATTCCAATTTGTGTTCCTCTTGAGGAGCTCCATATACAACCAACAAGTTCCATTTTTTTTATTACTTTTATCCCAAAGATTCAGCTGAATCATATATTCACCATAATGGTAGGTTTTAACATCATATAGGTATGATTTTATCTCTACAATGATACCACCAGATTTACCCATAGCAGGGATAGAAAACCATGAATAATCTTCATGTGGATCAAACTGTCTGTAACAAAGTTATCACATATCTCAATCATTGTTTCTTGTAAACCTATAAAATGCAGATCATATTGATACATGAGATCTTTAAGAAAAGTAGCAACCCCCTTCTTTGTGAGGCTCCTACAGTTCCAAATAAGTCCTTGTATCATTATTATTACTTTTTTTTTAAGTACCAACTCTGTTAGAGGTGGCTTTACAAGGCCTTCCTCTTTTTTTCTTGACAGGATCACTAATCAGTAAGTCATTCTTTTTTGACTTCTGACTGGGGGATAAAATGGTTTTCTTCCTACCCCTTTTTTTAATTCTTGATTCAATCAAGGTAAAACCTTCTGAATCTGAAGATTCATCATGTAACCATTCTAGCAGGTGAGGCTCCTATATCATTACAACAAAGGATATTTAGATTTGCAGTGTCATATTTATAATCAATGATATCCTTCCAGATACTATTATTAGTAGATGATATCTAAAGATCAAGCATTAAGCAAAAGAGAGGTTAAGACTCCTCATGTCCAGAATACCCAGACCCCACATGTCTTTTTCTGTGAAACAAGTTTCCAGAGCGCTGGGCAGATATCTGCAAAGGATTCATCGCCATGCCAAACATGCCAAACATCGAGCCAGTAGGTCTTTGGGCACGCACACAGACGGACAGACCTGTATCCGATTCCAGTCATGCAACAAGACACCTTTGCCGGCGAGGACCTGCTCGTTTGATCACCCCGACCAAAAAGTACGACGCTTCCTGTCCATTTGGTGTATGACCGGCAACTTTGCAGTTTGTACGGCCTTGTTTAGATTGCTAAAATTTGTAACCGCATGTCACATCGCATTACACTGTAGCACGTTTCGTTTGTTAGTGGTAAATATCATCCTACCATGAAGTAACTAGACTCAAAAAAATCGTCTCGCAATGTACATCTCAACTGTGTAATTAGTTATTTTTTTACTTATATTTAATACTCTAAACATATGCCTTTTGGTGTATTTAATGTGATGTGAAGGAGAGAAAGTGAAAAAAATGTTAGAAATTTTAGAAAAAAAAACATACTCCCTCCATATCGTGTTTAGAAGTCCTTCTCCGACTTTTTACGCAGAGCACAAAAGATGTCGTCCATCCCCGCATCTGCTGGTCCCGACGATTTTGCCCCCGCTTAATTGCGCTTTGGTATTCTTAATTATGCGGCAACAGCAAAAAAATCGTGCGGCCATGGGAATCGAACCTGCAACTTAATGGTACCGACGCCCACCACACTAGCGTAGCCAATCCACTCTTGGTTTGTTTCTGATTTGAAGCATACCGCAAATGCATTTAATAAGGGTAGACATGAAAAAATTACCTAAATTAATGACTCCTTGGTATGCACAATCATATCTTAAAGGACTTCTAATACCAGTATGGAGGGAGTACTAGTTGTAGTCTGTAGGCTACTCAACGCTTGAACAACGGTCAAGGATTGGTGGCCTCGTGCGTGGATTGGATTGGATAGCATTAAATACGAGATTAGTTCATTTCCTGCTTAATCTCATTGAATCCTCAACCATTGACTCCCACGAGCACTTTTCTCCATGGTGATCAAAGTGGTCATCTCCGTCGCCACTGCCTCCTTCCCGCAGGCCTACACTGTTATGGCCTCCCGAGCTAGGATCTCAACGACATCGTTATGGCCGGCGCTACACGAGCACTTCGCTGGTCCGAAAGTGTAGCGCCCGCACGATCGCCGCTTCTGGAGGAGGCCGGGCCTAGGGTTACAATCGCAGCTCCGCCCGCCCCTGATGCTGATGGAGAGGCGGGCTCAAACTAGGGTGGCCCGGCCGCGGGCGTCGGTGTGGACGGTGATGAAGGACGGCAGCACAGACGTCGACGCCGGCGCCACCAGCGGCGACGGATGCACCGCGGGTGTTAGGGCAATGTCCCCTCATCGTGAGTCGACCAACGAAGCTGAGGTTGACTTGCTGTCGGTGGCTTTGCGTATGGATGCGGTAGAGGGACGCGACCCTGCAGACGACCCGATGATGCTCGAGGCTTCCGCGACAGCTGGGTCGCCCCGCAGCCACCGTCGGTCGTGACGGCCCCATAGGATCCTCCCCAACACGGTTCGACCCTCGGTGACCCACAGTGGCGGAGCTAGTCAATTTTAACGCCTAGGGCCATTATGAAAGCTTATGTACCGTGCACCGGGTCAAATACTAATAGATAACAAAACTAGCCCACAAATACATAAGTTTAGATGATATCTCACTTCCATGCTAGATTTAATTGATCCAAATATGAAAATGGTTAAAATAGCTAACTAATTGTGGTTTTGTTCGCCCTTGGCTCTCAAATCTTCATCAACAGCATCACTATAGATAAATTTGGTATTGTAATGTGTCTTGATCCTCTTTGTCGAGCAACTCTGTAGATTAGGAAAATTGACAATTTGACACAATCTGTTAATCATTCATGGAATTCCTGCGGGATCAAGATGTGCTCAACACTAAAATAGAACTTAGAAATAAGAATGGAGAATTATCAATCCTCGATACAGTCGCTGCCTGGTGGCTGCTACGTTCTGCCTTCCTCTACGTGGACTGGGTGGAGGCGTGAGCCATCGCCGGGGAGAACCGGCGGCACTACAGGAGGCCGGAGGCCAGCGGCCGGCGAGAGGACCCACGCTACCGCGCCCTGGCGGCTTGGGTACCTCCAGAAGCGTCGCTGCCGAGAGACTGGAGTCCAAGAGAAGAGAGAACAAGAGTCACGATCTCGCGTCGCGGATGAGTTGGGGTCTTGCGGACGGCGCGACGCATTCTCTGCTTCTTTTCCTTCTTTGCTGGCCCAACACGTGAGACCAGGCCAGAAATCTGCATATACTATAGGGAGGATTTTGGGCCGCGACTAGGGGCCATGGCCCTAGTGGCCTTAGGCCCAAATCCGCCCCTGTCGGTGACCACTCAGCTGGGTCTGCCGGTCACGCCAATGCGGCTGTTGTTCGACGAACCAACGGGCGTTGAGGCGGCCACGGTGGACGATTTGGAGTGGCCACCCGGGTTCGGACCGATGCAGGCGGAGCCAAGTGCGCCGCTGCCCCCGCAGGTTAGCACGACGTCGTCGATACCGTGTCGACCCCTGCTGGCGTGGATGCGGTCGCATCAGCCGACTCCCTTACCGCGAGGATGAAGCGGTTCGCAGGGAAGGTGATGCGCAAGGTGTCGTCGCCGTTGTTGCCTCTTCCCGTGCAGAAGTCGCCATCGCCACCGTTGCCGCACCGGAGCAAGAGGATCGCCGCGCATCCGCTCTCGCGTCTCCCAGTTGCGAAACGGGGCGAGATATTGGCGATGCAGCGGATGGGGTTCATCGACCGTTGCAGGGAGCCCACAGCTGCGGAGAAGGAGGCGTATGACAACTGCCTCGTGGATCCTAACCCCTCTCATAAGGAGGCGTTGCGGCGGATCCTCGCTGTTGGGACGCCGAGGTGATCCGGGCGCCGCGCCTGATCGTTGGAAGCGTCTAGGTTGTTCGATTAGCGAGTAATATCGTCTCGATATCCTTCCCCTAGGGTGGGCTGAACTGATTGTATTACTCTTTTCCCCCTAGTGCGTCACTTGTGGCGCATCGTTGTAAACTCTGTTTCCTTCTGCTTAATATAAAAGATGCGCAAACCTTTTGCGTATTCGAGAAAAAAAACACTTTAAATTTATTTAAATTAATTTGACCTGATATTTATGTTATCGTCTGGGACCGAAGAATACCAAACAATTCTTTCATACACATACAATTGAACGAGCCTAATTTTACAGGTTCATGATTATATTTGACAATGCAAAGATACTACGGAGAACAAATGTGTTCGTCACAAGAAGGCATACAAGTGAACCTTTTTATTCCAGGGAAACAGTTGATATACCTGACCTTGCATATGGTAACGGAAAACATGTCGCAGCAAGCTATAGGGAAACAAATGAAGAATATAATAGTAAAATTCTCGAACGCATTCAAGGAACAATCTTGTAGGCCTTCATCTTGTCGATCCATGTGTTGAAGGACTTGACCGTGTCGCGGAAGCCGAGGAATCCGTGCTCCTTGCTCTTGTTCATGCTGTCCAAAAGCTTCCAAGTGGTGCCGTACTCATACACCATGTCATCCATAAGCAACCAATTGGCAACGTCATTGAAGTGTGTCTCCACGAGATCGTTCTCCCTGACGATCTCTGCCCACACCGCCTCCTTCCCGGCCATGGCCTCCGACACCTTGAACTGTTTTTCCACCCCGTCATAGCCGGTCCACTCAAGCCCGAAACGCGCGGCAAGTATCGGCCACAACATCTTCCAGCTGTAGATGTCTCCGTTGCTGCAGTTGAACGCTTGGTTCTTGGCCATGGGGTCGACGGCCGCCCAGATGTGCTGCTCAGCGATGAGGTCAGCGTCGGAGGCATTGCTGAAGCTCTCCCAAGAGCCGAGGCTCCCAGGCCAGCGCAGCGCGACCCCCTCCTTGCGGCAGATGGCGGCGTACACGCAGAGGCTGGAGACGGCGTTGACGAAGCTCCGTGGGGAGAAGCCGAGGATGATGTTGGGGCGGTGCACGGACCAGCTGACGGCGCCGCCGCGCCGGGAGACCTCGGCGAAGAGGATGTCCTCTTGGTCGTAGTAGAAGTTGGGGCAGTCAAGGCGTGGCATGTCCTCGGTGTAGGGTGGGTCATGGGTGGGGAACTTGCCGATGAGCTCGAAGGGTCCCAGGTACTGCTTGGTGCCCGTCTGGAGGGAGACGTGGACGAGGGCGGGGCAGTTGGGGATGACGACGGAGAGAACGTTGCGGAGCATGGCGGAGTTGGCCTCCTGGTTCTCCGCCTCGGTAGCGCGCGGGGACCAGGCAACGTAGAAGACGTGGGTGATGTTGGTGAGCGGCGTGAGGGCCTCGGTGACGGCGGCGGAGTCGGTGAGATCGACGTGTATGTATGTCAACGAGGAGGAGGATGGCAGCGACCAGGGCGGGGTGGGCGTCGGGAGAGCGCGTATACCTTCCATGGCCCTCCGGGGGTGTCTGTCAGCCGGAGGATGTCGACGAGGGAGGTGCCTACTATGCTGGTGGAGCCGACGATAAGGGCGACGCTCTGGAAGCAGGAATGCCGAGGCACGGCTGCGAGCTCATCCTTGCGCTCCCTGACTGCGCCGGTAGACCGTGCCCACCACCAGCTTAAGCTCATTGCTCCCCGCCGGCAACCCTGTGCAGGTTCAATGAAGGGTGAAGAGGAATTGCAAGTGCAGCGTGTAGTATATAGTAGATTTATTTACCATTTTCCTAATGGTCAGATGCCTGATCGAGATGTTCTAACGTCTGGAGCGATACCCTTGCTTGACTTTTTTTGTCTCAGGCGCGTGCTTCATGCGCAGAAAATATATGCCTGAGTTGTTCTAACTTCTGAAGCAGTTGAAGATTCGTTTCCTTGTTTATCAAAGGAAATGGTTTCAGCGCCGTAGGCTCAGAGCTCCAGCTGCGTCTGAGATTGACATTTTGTTTTTGGATAATGGTAGATTAAACAACCTGGTTTCTTCGTTCAAGAAGGAATCAGCCACTAGTTCAACATAGAAGAACAAACACGATAGCTGACCAAAACATCCAAGGCAGCACAAATCAAGTTTTTAACCAAAGACTAAACATTAACTCTATATAGGCCATCTGAAGAAAAGCAGAGCATTGCAGAGCCGCAGTCTCTAGCTTTCGGCACCCCTTGGACAATAAATTCCTTCATGTTTCCAATCCTTTGTAGCAGCCCCCACTTGCACAGCCAGTCGTAGCTCTGAATACGACCTGCAAAATAGATTTTGGACTGCATTTTGTTAACAATTGGCTAGCCAGTTGCTTGGATAATTGCAAGTCCTGATAGCCAACAGCATGGACGATGGGAAGAAAGCCTTTTTCCCTTTTTATTATGAGAAAAAATGCACGATTTCAAAAGGGCCGGTGGCCAAGTTGTAGGTCACTCTAATAGGATCCTACCTCACAAGGTTCAAATTCAAATCTTGGTTTAGCATCCTTTTTTTTTTTTTTTGGGATTTTTTCAGGAAAAGCAGCGTGCACGCACGCGTGCACGTTTGGTCATAGTGAAGGGTAGACAGTCTCCCAATCTCTTCTTTGTAATGAGAATCCTACATTCCATGTGCTTAAAATGTAATGAGAATCCTACACAACACTCCTTTTGGGCTCTCGAACTTGTCACAACGTATCCTCTAGGTCTAAACGAGCTCCAACAAAGTCCATATGTCGAGCTCTCACGTACAATCTACATGCTATCCCTCTCTTCCTAGCTCAATCTCCATCCAGGTCCAGCATCGAGCCCATCCGCCACCGCTCGCTTGGGCGGAACCACCACGTGACATGTGTCCGCTCATCGGAGCCGCGTAGGGGGCCACACTCACCGTTGTGATGGTCGACGGATTCCACCACTGGAGGGCTCCTCATATACGGCAACTTGCTTATCTCACTAGACCCACCACCGCCGGGCTCGTGCTCGCGGATCCGCCACCACAGTGCTCCTCCTCCCCACCCCACCCCCCCACCCCCCCCAAGATCCCTCGTTGGTTGGCTCGTCACACGGTAGATTATCCTCCGCCGCCAGGCTCGTGGGTCACCTTATTTGACACCGGGCGGACTCCTCTCGCCGGATCCACCGCTGGCTGACTCCTCCCCGCCGGATCTAGACGGAGAGGCAAAGGGAGAGGCATTGCTCGCATGTCGGTTGTTGAGAGGGACATGTAGAGGGAGGGGTAGCGCCGCCTTGGGAGAGAGGAAGCGCTGCATGCTGAGAGGTAGGGGTGTTGTATCTTGGGAGAGAGGGAGCGGTTGCGACCAGGAAAGAGAGAGCCACGGTATCGGGTAGAATAAAAACCATGGATATTCAGCTGATGGGTTATGCGGCTGATGAGACAGTTGATATGTTGTCTTGTTTTTGAGAAGAAAACGCTATACCATGTCTGATAAAAGATCATGTATGATAAAAGTGCCCAAGAATATAACAATTGCCGCAAATAGAGAAATGAACTTTTATATACATGACACTTACAAGCTATACACACTAAACATGGCGATTGACATGCTTTTTTCATGAACACACGGCACCTGACAAAGTTTGCACACGTGCTCACATTTTCTTTCGGATATCAATAGAAACCTATTTGGCCCTATTTTAGGACAGCATTGATTTTTTGTTCTATCCATCCAGTGCCGCACCCGACGATTGCCGTATTTGGGCTTCGCGTGACGGATCCGGTCCCCCTGTCAGTTCTAGGGCTCGGGGCGATGCGGCGTGTGGATGTTGGTGGTGCTCCTTCTAAGAACTCCATTGTTATGGATATGGTGGTAGTCTTCCTCGCTGGCTATCGGTGTAACAACATGGACTTTGTGGTACAGTTGCCGTGTTCAGACGGGCGGTGACGCCAGTGGGTGCCACTTCCTTGTTGGAGGTGTTGTGACTTCTTTTTCAGCACAAAGGCGCTATGGTGATCTTTCGGGTGAAAATCCAAGACCGGTAAATCTGGTCGGGCGACGATGGCATCTTCGTTTGCCACGTTCTCGTTGGAGACGTTGCTTTTAGAAGATTCCTCCTTGGTCGTAGTGTTGGTGCCAAAGACAGTTACCTCCCTGGATTCTTAGTATTGTTGCCATACATTTGGCGGTATATTCTCAGCTCGATGCAAGTCAGAATGTTGCGGAAGTTGCCTAGAGTTCCTAGAGTTTTTTCTCTTTCGTTTTTTCTAGCCTTGGCCTAATCTTTGTAATAATTGGGTTAATTCTAACTGTTGGTCGATGAAGCCGGATATGAAACACTATCTATTATCTAAAAAAATCCAAAAGATTTTAAACTACAAATTGCATCAAGTAACCAGAAAATCGCATTTCAATTTATCTGCCCGCTTGAGATCACTTCAGCAGGTATTGAAGACGCTCTGCTACATCTGCCATCTCAGGCCTTTGATCAATATCAGTACAAAGACATTGAACAATAATTTCTGCCAAACTATGAATAACCCCTGTGTTTCCAATCGCTGCTATTTCTGGGTGAACAAGCTCAATCACTCTCTTCTTCTTTGTGTAAATATCAAGGGAATTCCCCAGTATGTTGTTGTTATCAGGATTGTGTTGTTGGGAAATTTCCTTTTCGTTACCTAGGCATACCTATGCACTTCGTGAAGCTAGATAATAAAGACTGGAAAATTATTGAAGACAGGATTGAAAAGAAATTAAGTGGATGGAAAGGAAAATTGTTGTTAGTGGGAGGGCGATTGGTGCTTATAAATTCGGTATTGTCCAGCTTACCGATGTTTATGATGTCTTTTTTGAACTACCGAAAGGTGTTCTTGAAAAAATTGATTGCTTTAGATCGCGCTTTTACTGGCAAAATGATGAGCATAAAAAGAAATATAGACTAGCAAAATGGGAAATTTTATGTCAACCCAAAGATCAAGGAGGTTTAGGCATTCAAAATCTCTGTATACAAAATAAATGCTTATTAAGTAAGTGGCTTTACAAATTACTAAATGAGGATGGTCTGTGGTAAGAATTAATCAGAAATAAGTATATAAAAGACAAGACTTTGAGGAGTTGTTACAAAAAGCCAACAGATTCGCATTTTTTTGGAAAAGCTTGATGAACATCAAGGATTGTTTTTTAGATCTTGGCTCTTTTAAGGTAAAAGATGAGACTCAAACCAGGTTTTGGTATGATACTTGGTTGGGTAATAAGCCTTTAAAAGATAAATTCCCTTCGCTTTTTAACATTGTTAGGAGGAAAAATGATTCTGTTGCACAAGTACTTAGTTCACCCCTGCTAAATATTTCTTTTAGACGGAATTTAGTGGGAGAAAACCTCAATGCTTGGTACAGAATTATTGCATCCTTGCAAGATTTAAATTTAAGTGAACAGAGGGATATTTCTTGGGGTCTAAATGCATCCGAATTTTTACAAATAAGTCTATGTATGCTGCGTTAATTAACAAGTGGTGTGAGAGTGTCAAAAGATATTTGGCAAATTAAGGTTCCTATGAAAATTAAAATTTTTTTCTATGGTACCTAAAAAAAGGTGTGATTCTAACTAAAGATAATTTAGGGAGACGTGAATCGGAATGGTGACAAAAATTATTCGGTTTGCCACTTTCCTAAAACAATTCAACATCTTTTTTTGAGTGTTATTATGCCAAATTCTTATGGCGCGCTATACATATTCTTTTTGGTTTAGCACCTCCCACTAGTATGCAAGATTTATTCATAAGGTGGTCAAAAATTGCAAATAAAAAGTATAATTCATTGTTATTAACTGCAGTACTGTCGCACCTTGTTGGGCAATTTGGTTGACAAGGAATGAAGTAGTTTTTGATAAATTAAATGCGTACCAAAATCTTTCTTGCAGGTAATGTTCACGGAACGCATTGGTTACGCCAGGTGGGCAAGTCTACAAATGCATGACGATCAACGGAAAAAATCGATACATGCGTGTCGATTCCAGCTAGATTGGGCCGGAATTGACACTTGAATTGGGGAATCGGGAGGAGGAAGAAGGGAAGGACGACGAAGAAGAGGAGGTGGTGGTCGGCGGCGGCGGTTGCTTGCTGCCCCCGAGGGGCGCGCGCATGGGCGCTGGCGCCGGCGGGCGGCCTGGCGGCGGTGGTGGCGCGAAGGGAGATGAGATAGCCTCTTGCACACCAAAACACCTAAAGATAATCCTAGATAGATAATTTCCTCCTTTTTCTCCGGATTAGTTGCCGAAGAATCCGCAGAAGGGAGGAGACGGGCGGCGGGGCGCGCGCGAGCCCAGGGGGGGGCGGCGCCGGCGCCCCCGAGCCCGTCGGGCCCGTCCTCCCGGGCCCTATCTCCGGATCATGACATCTCCCCCCCTTCTCCGACCGGTGCGTCCTCGCTACTGGATAAAAGTCCATTCGGTGACGCCTGGAGGGGGATTTGCTGCCCCTAGGAGAATCGCCTTGACTGCAAAGATAAGACTACCTTGCACCGGGTTCCCGAGGATCATGTTCTCCCTAGTTCACTTGGGGTCGAACTCAAGAAGGTAGTGAAGGTTCTTGATGTAGCCGTGGTAGATGTAGCGATGAACTGTACGGCCCTACTGCGAAGCTGTCTGACGCCGGGCTGCCAACAGGAGATCCCTTGGGACGCCCACATTGAGGTCCTGTTGCACCACGTCGCGAGGGGGACTCTCCAGGAACAAGAAGCGCTCATTGGGTGGAGCGTGGACGAAGAGCGGAAGTAGACGCCAGATAGTGATGTCCCGGCGAGTAGGAGGAGTAGCAGCCAAGTTCAACATCGTACCATACATGAAGGAGCCGACGTCGAAGAGGGAAGGTGATAGCTGGTGCGTGGCCCTCTCTCGGATCGTAGGCGATGTGGACGTTGTCGGCTGTGAGGAAGAGACGATCCATGCCGTCGAGGAAGACGACCCTGGCAGGACCGACATGGTGGCGCCGTGGCCATATGCCGCCCAAGAGGATGGCGGTTGGTGTAGCTGAAGTTGGCTCCGCCAGATAAGCTCCCCAAGGCGAAAAGTTCGTCCCCGCGAACTCCGCCCTGAAGCAAGGCCTCCGGTAACTCCGGCAGCAAATGGAGAGGAGGCGGAAGGTAGAAGCGGCCGTCGAAGAGTAGTAGGCCGTCCTCGAGCATCCAAGCCAGAGCAGCGTCACCCGTGGTGACGTCGAGGGCGATGCGACGTAGATGCTGATCTTCCAAAGTAGCCTGGCGAAGCTGGACGAAGATGCCGGCTGATGTGTCGTAGAGGTCCAAGGCAGTCGCATGCCTTGAACGTTTCCCAAGTCGAAGTCGCCGTGTCACGGATACCCGTGAAGATGCCTGACCGGAAGGAGGCCGGGGCCAGGGGCGCCTTTGTGTTGGGGTGGTGGAGCTGAGGTGAACGTGGACGGGCGACCCTCACGGTAGTACCGGGCTCGTGAGTCGCGAAGTCCCACGCCACGTGTCCCAAAGCTTGCCCGCCAAGGCATGCCAAGGATGACGTCGACATCCTCGCCCGAGGCATGACGTGGCGTCGATGTCGGCGGTGCCGGCATCGAGGCGTAGTGGCACGCTTGAAGGTGGCGGCACGCGGCATGTCGACGGGCGCCGGTGCCGGTTGTGATCGCACACGCGACCGGCCGAGTCCGAGGCCTGCCGTGGTCACCACACGGGGTTGATGTAGTTGTGCGTTGCTCCAGAGTCGACGATGATGTTGACGCCCGTTCCTGTGATCATACCGACGAGGTAGAGAGAATGAGCGCCACATACCGGGGAGTCGGGGTCCCCAGTGAGGACCTTTAGATCACCTGGCTCCTCTTTGACGTCCGCTAGTGGGGCGTTCGTCGTGTCGTCGTTGTAGTCGTTGAAGATCGTGATGTCGAAAAGGTGCTTGCACTTGTGACCCCGAGAGAACGGCTCGTCACAGTTGAAGCAGAGACCAGCCTTGCATCGTTCGGTCATCTCCTTCCGGTGTCACCCGTTTGAACGGCCGAGGCGGTCTTCTTGCGAGGGGGCGCTGAGGGGCGTGTGCCAGCAAAGGCAGGGGCATAGGGGCCCCGCCCTTTGACCGCGGCTGGCTTGCTGTTGTTGTAGAGGATTGCGGGCGTCGCCGTACGCCCCGGGCGAGACATGGCTGCCTCCATGTCCTTGGGATCTTGCATCTCGACGCCCTGCCTTGAGCGGTTCGCCCAAGCCTCTTTGTGTAGATGTTCACCGCCGCCTGTCGTCGAGGTGGCCTGCGCTTCGTGCCACGTGTGCCGTGAACTGCCCGTGTACTCATCGACGGTGCCTGTCTTCCTCGGGGATGCCACTCACCCAAATGGATTGCGCCGCTCACCGGACCAAAGCGCTCGTTGACGTACTGGGCGAAGCTTGCCCAATCTGCCACTGGTTTCTCCTGCGATAGCCTCATGTACCATTGTTGGGCCCCTCCTGTGAGGTGATAGGAGGCATACCAAACTTGCTCTGAGTCGGGCGTACCTTGACCCCCTGAAGAATTGCTCGCAGCGGTTGATCCATGGGAGGGGATCTTCCTTGCCATCATAGGTGGGGAAGGATAGCTTGTGCAGGCGGGGAGCGAGACCTGGGAAGGTGTCAGCCGGAGATGGAGGGGGGGGCACATGTGCCCCTGCTGAGGACGATCCTGCCGACATTGGCTGTGGCTTCAAGTAGCACTTCATCAGATTATTCGATCGCTTGCTGTCACCGATTATCCCGGGTCCTATTTGCCATCCGTCTTCCTCTTGATAAAATCCTTGGTCGCATCCCTCGAACATCGCCTTCATCTCGATCTCAATTGCACGGAGTTGTTGGCGGCGCTTGAGTTCTCAGTAGGATCCTCACCGGTGACGGTGGTGATCCTATCATCGAAGCCGATCAATCCCGCCGTGGATCCCGGCGACCTCGCTCGTTAGGGTTCTTCAGCAAATCCTTGATTCAGCATCCATGGTGGTGGGTGGATCGTAGTGGTCTCCGGATACCACCGCCGATTCCGCCTAGATTGGGCCGGAATTGACACTTGAATTGGGGAATCGGGAGGAGGAAGAAGGGAAGGACGACGAAGAGGAGGTGGTGGTGGCGGCGGCGCTGTTGCCGCCCGAGGGGCGGCGCTGATATACGCCACCATGGGGCGGCCCAAGGCGGCGGCGGCGGCGGCGCAGGAGGAGGGGGGCGGCGCGTGGAGGAGAGGAGGAGCAAGAGATTGGGATAAAATTTTATTTGCTTGTTACCCTCGAAAGATTACAGACCCCTTGCTTATATAGCCCGGCTATTGAGACTTGTATCTCAAGCAATCTCTCTAAAGGTTTCCTTATAGATTGGAATACCCTTTACAAGCAGGTCCTATTTATTTATTTTCTAATAAGGGTCTCCCTTATAGATGAGATAGCCCCTTGCACACCAAAACACCTAAAGATAATCCTAGATAGATAATTTCCTCCTTTTTCTCCGGATTAGTTGCCGAAAAATCCGCGAAGGGAGGAGACGGCGCGGGCGGGGGCGGCGAGCCCAGGGGGGGCGGCGCCGGCGCCTCGAGCCCGCCGGGCCCGTCCTCCCCGGCCCTATCTCCCGGATCATGACAATGCGGCACGACATCTTGAGACATCGGCGTTACAATTTTTCTCTTCTAGTGGTTGGTCATCTACAAGACATATCGGTCATGTTTAGGATAATCGTTATTTCATTCTTGTCTCGCAGAAAATTGTTGCAGCCCACAATTTTTGTTTTTTTGAGACAGTATGTAATAATTGGCCTGATTCTATCTTTTGATAGATGAAGCCGGATTTTTAAATCCATTATCTAAAAAAAAGGTCCTTCTATCACAGCCCTGAAGATCTCCGGCGGCTGTGGTGGCGCCCCGACGGCGATCGGTGGCGGCTTCGGCAACAAGGCAGGTGTCTTTGGTCTCACATGCGTTTAGGGTGAAGGGTCGAGATGGGGACTAGAGGGGGGGGAGGGGGTGAATAGTCCCTTTTAAAACTAATTGCGATGGCTAACCGAATACAATTGCGGAATTAAACTTATCGGTCTAGCCAAGACTTCACCCCTCTAACTAGGACTTTAAATCACCTCACAAAAGATCCTACACAAGAAGAGTGAGGTGACAAGCCTAGCTTGAGCTCCTAATCAATTCTAATGCAAGATCACACAAACCTAAGCACTAGTACTTTCAAGCACGGGTGAGCTCCTACACAATTCTAGTAAGCACAAGCACAAAGCCCCTAAGCTCACTAGATGCACAATGGACAAGGCAACACACGCCCGACCCAAAGGCTAAAATTACCTAGCTACACAAGCTAAGAAAAGTAACTAAACAAGCTACACAAGCTAGATAGATACAACTATTCTACTCAATCACAAGCACAATATATATACAAATGTAAGAACAAAGCTTGTGATGAAGAGAATGCAAACCACCGCGAAGTGTGGACACAAGATGACACCGGTGATTTTTTACCGAGGTCTCGGGAAGCTTGCCAACTTCTCCCTACTCCTCGTTGTGTCGACCAACACTCTTGTGGTTCCACGGTTTTGGCGAATCACCCTGATGATTCTCAAGCTTAATGGCGGCTGCCAAATCCCACAAATTGGGAGCTCGATCGAGTCCCTCACACAGTGTGAGTCCTCTAGCCAATCCCTCGGAGGGTACCGTGTGAACCCACTCACAAGTGTGGTAGCTCAATGACACGCTCCACTAGAGTTGCTCTTCACGATCCTCGCGAGGTGAGCACGAACCTCTCACAATCTCTTCTTCGAGCACCGCACAAAGGTTCCTTGCGTGCTTCACAAAGTCTCTTGCCACCAAGCCGTCTAGGAGGTGGCAACCTCCAAGAGAAACAAGCACACCGGCTTGCAACACGATCACCTAGTGCCACACGATGCAATCTCTCAAAGCAATCGCACTAGAATCGCTCCTCACTTTGATTTGGATGAACTCTATCGATCACAAGTGAGTGGGAGGCTCTCTAGCACCACAACACAAGCCACCAAGGCTAGAGTGTGCTCAGCACCAAACAAGTTGGGTATGTGGTGTATAAATAGCCCAAACCGAAAACTAGCCGTTGGGGACGGAACTCACTTTTGCCTTTGCCGCGACGCCAGACGCCAGCGCTATCCGCCGACCGCCAGCGCCACAAAACAGCCCCCGAGCAACTAGCCGTTGACAACTTTTCTACAGCGCCGGACGCGCCAGGCGCAAAGTGCGGTATAACATATTCTAGATTTGGACTCAACTGGTGTAAGTGGTAAAACAAACTTGGCAGAGTGCGGTATAAAGAAGCACTACTGCATACAATACTGAAATTCTACGGGCTCCACAGCTCCAGCGGTCGCGATGGATCGAGTCTCTCGATACCAGATGCGTGCCGATGGCGAGTTGCCTCTCTTCCTCACTCACACACGATAAACTCGGTTTTGGGACCAACGAGGTCCGGTTCTCTCTTGCTCTTTCCCCTTTCTCAAGTCTCGACACAATTTACAAAATGAATGATGGCTGGCCAGTGGCGATCTCTTCCCTCTTTTACTCCTCACTCTTGGACTCATGGTCCTCACACTGCTTACAAGTCCGGTCCGGACTGTGATTGAGACTATTGGGCCTGCCCTTCCTGCTTTCTCTCCTTGGCTTGATCTCTTCACCGGCCTGGCTTAGGTGGGGTGTCATGACAGTCTATGGTGTGGTGTGAGATGTTGATCGAGAGCCCGGCGAGGCGCAGGCGGGCCTTAATCTCGCTCGCCCCCCATGCGCCGCTACGTCCTAACGTGGGCCGCGCCCGGCCGAGCGCCCACGCGCGTGCGACGCGGCAACTCCCATGTCCCATGCGGCCCCGCAATCTGAGTAGATGCGATCGTCCACTCCCGTTATTAAGACATGCTCCGGCGACCGTATCGTGGGCCGGGGAGATCCTGAGAGCCAAGGGAGCGAGCGAGGTGGAAGGGTTCATCTTTGATATGCTGGACTTGAGACCCTCCCGGCACCATCGATAGCGACAGGGGCAGGCGCACAGAAGGGTGAGGGAAGTAGTGAGGCGGGACTCGCTGTGGGGAGCCGAATCAAGCTTGGTCCGAAGGGGAAGGGACGTTCGCCAAGTGCTCGTGGAAATGCATGTAAAGCGTCGCGTCTGTTTGCCTGTGCTTCATTCCAAAGTTTAAGACGTTTCGTTTTATAATTTGTAATGGAGGTAATGGTATATTACTTCTGACAACCTTGGATTGATACTGCAATTAGGTGCCTTCTAGGTCTCACGTGCAAACTAAGATGAACCTCTTCTACATCTTTAGGGCACCAGCAGTGTATAGGAGCAACCTTGGTTCTATATAGAACCATGCTTTACTTTGTTCAAAGTCTCACAGTGTATAGGAACAACATCATCATTGAGTCGTGGGCCCATAACAAGAAAAAAGTTGCAATGTCTGAGAGAGAGTAAAGAGAGTTGGGAGAGAGAATAATATATTTTATTTGATGGGAGCAGGTTCTATCTATAGGACCTGGTTCTTTGTTTTGGAGTATGGAACCGATCTGCCCAGTGTATAGGATCGGGTCATACTGTTACAGAACCAAGGCCTTGTTTAGATGGCTAAAATTTCTAACCTTTTTTCCACTTTCTCTCCATCACATCACATTAAATACACCAAAAGACATATATTTGAAGTATTAAATGTAGGTAAAAAAAATAACTAATTACACAGTTTAGATGTACATTGCGAGATGATTCTTTTGAGCCTAGTTACTCTATGGTAATGCGATAATATTTACCACTAACAAACGAAACGTGCTACAGTATACGATGTGATATTCGGTTACAATTTTTAGCCATCTAAACAAGGCCCAAGGCAAACAACCACACTGCGGATGCTCTTATCGCTTTGTGTATCTAAACTACGCCCATGCTTTTACTCTTCCTATGACTGGTTGCGAGTCATTTCATCGTTCCCTGCTTCAAGTCAATTCAATACTCCATACTTCGTTGCTGCTGACGCAAAGGAACAAAGATCATGCTCCGGACCACACAATCCTTCTCCCCAGAAGAACGCGCACGGCCATATTTCCTAGTAAAGACTAAAAGAAAAATGAGAGATGTAGAATAAAATACTATTTGCTTGTGGGGTTCACATGATGAGGTAGCAGTGACATAACTCATATAAGATAGCACCTGACTCAGTTGTTGAAGACACTCTTAGAATGATGCTTACTTCCTAGCAATGAAACAATACATAGCTCTAATCTTGTCTTGTATGATCCATTAATGATTAGAGGAATAATATATATGAGCAGCAGGAGTCACATCATCCTGAATGCGATTCCTGAATATATTGCCGCCCAAACTACTAGATTAACAATTAATTAGGAGGTAAAATATTGTATGCTAGCTGTTTTAGAGCATTATTGTTCGTAACACCTAGTCTCTAATATATAAGTAGCAGTATACTCCAAGGACTTCAGGCTAGTTCTCGCGGCACACGCGACGCACCACTCGCGCAGAGACGAAGATGGCATCGGGAGGTAGCACGGCCGCGGCGGTGCCGGCGGAGGTGGCCCTTCGGTTCGGCAACGCGAGGCCAATACCGGCCGTCGGCATGGGCACGGCGCTATCGGTGCCCATGGATGCCATGGTAGCGGCCATCGAGGTTGGCTTCCGCCACATCGACACCGCCTCCATGTACGGCTCGGAGAGGTCTGTCGGCGAGGCCGTAGCCGAGGCAGTGCGGCGCGGGCTCCTCGAGTCCCGGGAGGAGGTGTTTGTGACGTCCAAATTGTGGTGCACGCAGTGCCACCCGGACCTCGTGGTCCCGTCCCTCCGAGAAACCCTCGAGTAAGCAGCTAGTAGATCGAGTCCCCTGAAGTGATCATTTTCGTTCCCAAGTAGCTCGATCGTATGATCAGTCCCATGATATGTGTGGGATCGTCGTGTGTGTGAGAGCAGGAACCTGCAGATGAAATATGTTGATCTGTACCTGATCCACTTCCCGGTGTGCATGAAGCCCGGGCCAATGACGTTCCCAGCCAAGAAGGAGGACGCCGTCCCTTTTGACTTCGAGGGTGTATGGCGAGCGATGGAGGAGTGCCAGCCGCTGGGGCTTGCTAAAGCCATCGGCGTCAGCAACTTCACGTCCAAGCACCTCGACAGGGTCCTGGCTGTCGCCACGATCCCGCCTGCAGTGAACCAGGTTGAGATGAACCCGGCCTGGCAGCAGCAGCGTAAGTTGAGGGCGTACTGCGCCGACAAGGGCATCCACGTCATGGCCTACTCGCCGCTGGGAGGGCAGGACTTTGTGAAAGCCAACGGCGTGCTGGGATCCCAGGTGCTCGCGGAGATAGCCCAGCGAAGAGGGAAAACCATCGCACAGGTACGTGCTTGTCATTAGACAGCAGCTTTGATTTGTGACGTCCATGCGTTCATCTAACAGTGCCGCTGAATTCAGGTGTCGTTGAGGTGGATATATGAGCAGGGAGTGAGTTGGATCGTCAAGAGTGTTGACAAGGAGAGGCTCAAGCAGAACCTAGAGATCTTCGACTGGGAGCTGACTGAGGAAGACCGGCTCAAGATTAGCCAGATTCCACAGAAGAATTATGTCACAGCTGCAATCCTGTTCTTGACGGAGGGTGAATTCACCTCGGTCTCTCTTGCAGACATGGAAATTGTTGAGGAATAGTTTCGGTCGCGAAGCAAGAATCAGTGGCACGCCTCAGTCTCTCTACATCTGAATCAAGAAGTCAGCGCCACCCAACAAAATCAATGAAAAAAAAATAGATGCGCCCTAGCATTCATCCTTGTGAAACATTGTGATGTGAAAGTTTAGTCAAGATCTGTAATTGCCACCCTACTATTTTACCATTACACTTCCTCTTAAATTACTCCTCTCTATGTGATAATGGTATTAGCTGCTGCTGTGATAATTCCTTACAAGATATAGACCTCCTAATTGCTTATTATGAAAGTAGCCGTGTGCATGCATGTTTGTATTTAAGTCATTAACTTTGTTAAAATATTTCAATATAGTCAATTAGCTTTGGACTTAATGTACCTGTTGCGTTACCACGGGCAATATACTACTAGGAATAATCTAAATCAATGTATACACGTACACATATGACACTTATTATATCAAACGAAATGTTGTATACATAGTTAGTTAGGATTGGAAGCTAAGATAGTGCTAGATTTCAATATTGTGGTGGATTGGATCATAGCAAATGATGAACCAATTGATGATTCTATCAACTTTGGCTAGGCTTATGGTGGATTCAGACCGTATCAACGTGGCAGTGTTCGGTGGTAGCCTGCTGGTGCCCCACGGCAACGAGGAGGAACAGGACAGGGACAACGCAGGGAGTGCAGAAATCTTAAGTGCCAATAGGCATCTTTGTATTAGAATAGAAAGGGGCAGTTGGATGGAATTTTAAATTGGTTTCTACCTTATTGTGCTCTACATATATAATGTGGGCAGGTGGGGGCTATTAGCGAATATGCCCCATGGCAAATCTCTCCATGGACCCAACATGCTAAGGTTGTCGTTTGCCTTTGCCATACCTTGCTCGTAGGGCAGAACCTTGACCATCAAAAAAACTTCCTCTCACCCACGCATGAATGCAGATAACCATCGTGTTTTTTTTTTTTTTTTTTTTTTTTTTTTTTTTTGACAAACCATCGTGTGCTTTGGTCTCTCACGCATATTCTTTAGTCTATGCCATGGGAAACGAACAAGGAGGGAGAGAGGTCGTTGATGGTCACTAAATGCTCAATCCGACCATCCATCAACGATCGAAGGTGAAATCGACATCAAAGTCATTGGGCGGAGCTAGAGCAAATTTGAGGGGGGTGCAGTTTGTCTTATGGGTGCAAGAACCTTTTAATTGTGGGTGTAAATATGATGAAAATTTGCCTTTTTCCATTGTTTTTTTTTTTTTTAAATTATGTGGGGACTGGAGGGACGCCACGTAGATCTCCTACATGTGTTGCACGCAGCAACAACGGGTCCCCCAATGATGAGTCGGGCCCCACATGGAGGCAGGATGGCCCCAGCGTGCTGTAGCAAACTGATGACCGCCAGCGCCCATGGTGATTAGCGCGACGGCAGAAGACCTCGCAACAGAGGCCGCATGGGACATGAATCCCCTCCCTATTATCGTCGTGGATGTCGCAAATGGTCGGCAGCGACACGTCGTGCTTATCTTCCATGTAGATGACGATGACTTGGGAGGTGGAGCAGGTTGAAGACGTGGCGGAATCAAGACACCGCCTGGTCCTTGATCTGCCTGAGCGGGCGGCAAGACCGCGCGCTGCCCTGGAGCTTATGGGGACAACATGGATGAAGCCATGCTGCAAATCCCCTCCGCGACCACCTCCTTGAACTCGAGCTGGTCACACACCCCAAGTGTTGCTGTCGTGATGCTTCCTCGACCCCCACCGCCATTGTCCGTCGTTGCGAGAACAGCCGGGATGCCGGGATTTTGGATGGAAATCCAGCAGTCCGTTAACGCAGCAGGCTCGAACACAGGGGGCGACGAGCATGGCATCTCCACTGTGTTTGTGCACAACATGTCGAGGTCGTCAATGTTGTTGAAGCTGTCGCTGTCCATGCCACCCAGACGACCTGAGTGCAATGAAGGAGGAAGCACAAGATAGTAGGGCTTCATTGGAATAGTCACCACATCATTTTGGAGGAGACCCTGCCAGTCACCATGACTACGAGCAGCCCGCCCGCCTCCGGAACACCGACGATGAGGAGAAAGGTCGTCAAAACACCCATGGCAGGGCTTATTCCACTAGTGAATATTACAAGGAGAAGAAGAAGGGGGGAGGGGAGGAGGAAGGGGAACCGTCCCTCCCTACCCTGTCGCCGATGAGGTCGACGGAGAGAAGGCAGGTGGCCGACAGCGGGACCGGTGATGAGGGGTCAGAGAAGGGGAAACAACATACGCTCGATACTACTGAGAGCAACTTTCGAAGTGGGGATCGGTACAACTAGCTTTGGTTCCAGAGGATGGCTGTGGCACGGCCACGGCAGCTTCACTTATGCTTTGAAGTCTTCGCCTTGATACAAGGGCTTGTATGATTAGATCGGTGCATTCCATTCAACGGTCAAATCCCAAGGGTAGTAGGTGGCTGCATCTGACCTTATCATACTCTTATATATTATTAGAAAGAAAAATAAAAGACCTCGATCATTTCCGGTCTAGGTCAACCTACCTCTCAAGTGATTGAGATAACTCATCGATCTGTATATATGACACATATGCAGTGCTATTTGTGGTACAATCAACAAATGTATGTGTAGGTAATTATGGTGGTGTGCATATGCATTCACTGATTGCTACCATTTGCATAAGTAAGTTGCTCTGCAAAATCCAAATAAATTGAAGCACGCCACGCGTTGGTGATGGCCACAGTAGTGGCGTTGCGATGGGCGACGACATGGCTTCTTGTTCCTGTCGCGGCAGCGATCCTGCTGTCCTACTATGTGAATGTGAGCACGACGAGGCAGCTGCCGCCCGTGGTGGTGGTGCCCGGGTACGCCACGAACGAGCTCGACGCGCGCCTCACGGAGCTGTACCGCCCGTCGTCGTCACCGCGCTGCCACAAGGGCAAACAAGGCTGGTTCCGCCTCTACCTCAACTACACGGCGCTCCAGGACGCCGCCGACGTGCGGTGCTTCGCCGAGCAGATGACTTCGGTGTACGACGCGGCGTCCGACGACTACCGCGACACCCCGGGCGTGGAGACCCGCGTGCCTTTCTTCGGATCCACCCGGGGCTTCCGCTACCCAGACCCAGACCGGTGGAACTTCTCGTACATGGACAAGTTCGTGTCGCGGCTGGAGGGGCTTGGCTACCGCGACGGCGAGACCCTGTTCGGCGCGCCCTACGACTTCCGGTACGCCGTCGCGGCGCCGGGCCACCCGTCGAGGGTCGGCGACGCCTTCTTCGGCCGCCTCAAGAGGCTGGTGGAGAGGGCGAGCCGGATCAACGGCGGCAGGCCGGTGACCATCGTGGCGCACAGCTACGGCGGCACGCTGGCGCACCAGTTCCTGCTGCGGCGGCCGTTGCCGTGGCGCAGGCGCTTCGTCCGGCGGTTCGTGCCCGTGGCCGCGCCGTGGGGAGGCGTCGTCCTGGGCATGCTGACGCTCGTCGCCGGCAACAATCTCGGCCTGCCGTTCGTTGACCCGGTGGCGCTCAGGGACGAGTACCGGAGCCTGCAGAGCAGCCTCTGGCCGCTGCCCAACGCCAACGCCTTTGGAGCCGAGCAGCCACTGGTGACCACACGGAGCAGGAAGTACACGGTCCACGACGTCGCGGACTTCCTCGACGACATCGGGATGGGCACGGCCATCGGGCCGTACCAGTCCCGCGTGCTGCCGCTGTTCCGGGAGCTGCTATCTCCGCGGGTGCCCGTGGCCTGCGTCGTCGGGGTTGGGGCGGACACGCCGGAGATGCTGGCCTACCCGGGAGACGACTTCGACGTGGCGCCGAGGATGGTCATGGGAGACGGCGACGGGCTGGTCAACCTGGCGAGCCTCCTCGCCGTCGACCCGGCGTGGAGGCGCCCTGCAGCTTACTTTAGGATGCTCAAGGTGCGCAACGTGTCACACACTGGCCTCTTCGTGGACGATGCTGCTCTCGACGTTATCATCAGTGCTATCCTTGCAACCCAATTAACAATTCACTCAGGAATGTGTGCCAAAACTGTTCTCGAACTTCACCGAAAATCCAATCCCACTATAACTAGTTAAAAAACAAAGTTGAGAAAATAAAATTGCATATTATTCTAAGAGATGTGTCATACAAGGTGTAAACACAACGTGTCAATGTGTTACACCTAAAAAATGGTTTGGTTTAAGTCATGGTAAATTTTCAGACTTATCCAAATTTTCGAGGAAGAGCAAACAAGCTTCTCTGGAGGCGACCAGACGCTGGCGACGGACCGTCTGGTCATTCTTCGTCTTGCGTCTGGTCGAGCATCCGGTCCGGGCGTCCAGTCGGCGGGTGCGAGGGACTCGATTTCAGGGCTTACTTGAGTCGACCGGACGCTAGCGACCGGTGCGTCGGTCAGACTCATGCGTCCGGTCGTGAGTCCGGTCGAAGAGTCTGGTCAAATCTGGTGTTCTCGGTGCATTTTCAGTGCTTACTGGAAATCGATCGGACGCTTCGCGACCGGTGCGTCGGTCGGCCAACGTACTGCACATACAGAGATTGGAGTGGTATGTTATTTTTTTTATAAGCTGTTGCAGAAAAATGTCCTCTTACATTTGATTTATCAGCTTTAACTAAAAAAACTGGATATTCTGACTCTAAAACTGATTGTTTTTACTCCTTGGGTAGTTTGCAAGACGAATTAGCTAGTTCGATGTGGTGCCACATCGGCAATGAGGAAGATAAGTTGGATAATAGTGACAGTTCAAAGGGGTTAGATAGACTTCATAACAACTGATTTTCTTATCCATAGGGATAATCAAACCTGAGAAAATATTAATATGTTATAAGAAAACTTATTTGGAGATACAAATGGTGATAATAATTTTACAATAACCTAGCCGAACTTAAATTAGTTTGAACAACGTGATAATACATGATTCTACCATTGCACTAGGCCACTAGCCCATATTTGTTTCTTTCAGTTCTGCTATACTATAATGTAAGATAATGTAAGAAAGATAATAGTATAGGTATGACAACTAAATGTGAGGAGAAACATTTGTTGGACCTATCAAGTTGTTGTTCTCTGCTGGCTGTTGTCAGATAATAAGGAGAAAAATGGACGGTCAATAACTATCTATTATTCTATATTCTACTGCACTTGCAGCCCTGCACTCTGAGGGATAAAACTGATGCAACACATTGTGTTGTCATATAACGAGTTGTAATATGTTACGAGTTGAACTTAAATAGTTGAGAGAGAGAGAGGACAAAACCTTGCTAATTACTGTGTTATTTGGAACTTATTGGCCCGGCTTATCAGCTATGGAACAATGTTATTCTCTCACAACAATATAACATGAATCGGCTCATCGGCCGTAGAAAACCATCAACTGAACAATGATGAAATTCAAACTATATATAGGTAATCCAAGTATAAAGAGATATGTGAGAACACAACCAATTATTACAAGTAGAGGTAAGAGGATAAAAAAGAAGAGCGGAGCAAAAAAAAAAAAGAAGAAGATATAGATAGATACATATATTATTAAGTAGTTGACAGTAGATATGGCGATATGGAAGAATATATTGTTATATTATTAAGTAGTAGATAGTAGTAGATATAGAGATATAGAAGAATATATTATTGTTATATTATTAAGTAGTAGTAGTAGACAGTAGAGATATACTCCCTCCATAATTGAAAAGAAAGATGTTTTGGAAAATATTTGGGTCAAATATTGGGAACATAAATCATGAATAATTTTTAAGTCGTTGAGTTTAGAAATGTGAAAATCACATCAATAGATTTGTCTTAAAAAATACTTTCATAAAAGTATACATATATAATTTTTTAATAAATATTTTTATAGAAAAGAGAAGTCAAAGTTGCGTTTTAGAGACCGTGTCGCTGTCCTAAATGTCTTTCTTTTCGACTATGGAGGGAGTATAGAATATTATAGATATGGATTTAACACACCAAGCTCTGGGCTAAGGAAGATATTAAGCATCTGTTACAATTATGGCTAGACAGATCTGTGTATTCTTGCTTATTTACTTTATTTCCTTTTATGCTTCCCAATGTTTGTACTTGGACAATTTTACATTTACTAAAATAAAATCTCAGTAGGGGGCAACCCCTCCTGTTTACCTTAAACAAACCATTTCTGCCGAAAAGAGGTGGGTGCCAAAATGCGTTGGAAAAAATGGAAGAGGATCATACTAAGAGTGCACAAATAAAGAAAAATCGTCATTGCCGGAAATAGAAACATTATTATTAATCGGTTGACTTCATTCCAAAGAATGCCTAAAGAAAGGACAATCCCAGTGAGACTCCTCTCGTTCTTTCATGTACTCCTCCTGCTCCCGATGGTACATCTCTTCTTCATATCTCTGCTGCTCCCTGGCAAGTTGCTGATCTCTACGGTATTGCTTCTCTTGCTGTCTTTGCCATTTGTTCAGCAAAGTATACGGGATGTTACCTTTGGTTTGGAGGTTTTCTCCTTTCTCTGTTCGGCTATTTGGAAACCGAACACGCTGCTGCTGGAGCTCTACACTGGACACTTGCCGACTAGGGTCTACCGAACCACTTTGTTTTGCACTTTCAGAAGTCAGCACTTTTATTGGGGCCATGCCCTTAGGATCACTAGCGTAAAACCATGCACGAATCAAAAGCAATCATATTTGTAGGAAAGGGCTCCTTGTCCACCTTCATACTGTTATTGAATTTGAGGAGACCCTGCTGTATTGCTCTCTGAATCTGTTGCTTGAAGATTCGGCAATCAATAATGTTGTGAGTGATCATGTCATGGAGGCCACAAAGATATCTGTCGGTCTTGACCCAATCTGGGCGCTTCATAGAGTGATTCTCCGGTAGCTTGATGCGTCCTTCTTTAACCAAGAACTCAAAGAGCTTTTCGACTTGGAGACGTCGAAATCATAGGCTTCCTTGAGTGTCTTCATCCAGCGTTGGTTGACTTGGATAGGCTCCTTACCCCAAGCAAACTTCGGCAAATGCTATGTCCTCCCCGGACATCGTCTTCATCTTCAACTTCTTCCGAAAAGCGGTTGTATGTCCGATAAGATACGTTGCCCCCTTTCTGAATCGAGTATCCTTCTTGATGCTCAAACCGACCGCCATGAGTGACGAGGCGTCTTGAGAGCTGTCCAAGATCATCAAACTCTATGCCGGCTAGCTTTTCTCTAATAGCTGGATGCATGCCACGTACCGCTACAGCCGGCAACTGATGGTCTGGCAAGTTCAAAGAATAACATGAGTTCTTTGTCTCCCCGAACCTACGCAAAGAACTCCCCGTGGTGTCTCATTGTATTTCGTGTCAACCCCATTAAGTCAACGAGCTCTTTTTCATTAGAACATTTGTAGAAGTATGAATGGAATTTGTCTTCTAACTTCGGCCCGTGTTCCAATAGAATTGGCCGGCAATCGTGACATATATTAACGTATACTTTTACTTGTCAACTGAATATGAAGAAGGACTAAAATATAATTAGATCACCTTATTAGGGCTTACACCGACAATTTCCATGAGTTTTGGTGAAGTTGTGATTTTTCGGGGACTAAACAGGAAAACAAATGAGAGTTATGAAGACATACGACTCCAAGGCGTGTCCCAATCATACTCGATCCAACTCCTACAAAAGAGCAACATAGAAGTACTTCAAATGAAGAATCAAAGTACAACATTGCGAAGAGCTCGTCGAGATGATCGAAACGGATATATCATTTGCCATATTCGGAGTCCGTAATCGAAGATATCGATCGCGAGAGCGGGGTTCGGTAAAACGGGCATAACTCCCTCATCCGGACTCCGTTTGACGCGAATTAATACAATTCGGAACGCACGCGGCGACATGCACGCAGCCACAAAATCTCAGCCCAGGTGGGGCCCATCTTGGGCCGACCGCCTAATATTAAGGCCGGCCGGCCTCCCCCCCACGTCATCGGCCGCGCCGAGAAGCTTCCTCAACCGACATTGACACGCGATCTAAACCACATGTTTAATGTCGGTTTGATCCGACGGCGACGGGAAGAGTACGAGTTGTAATCCAAGTCCAAGGCGTGGCACCTCCTTCCGGACTATATAAGCAGCCCCAAGGCGCCCCAAGAGAGATCATCTCCTCATTAGCTATCGACAGAGAAAAAATCTAGGGTTTCATATTAGAAGAGAGAGGTCCCTCTAGTTGTCTAGTTCATCTAGTTCTAGTTCTAGTTCTTCTAGTTCATCTAGTTGTAAGATCAAGAAGAGAGGCGAGGAGAAAGTGGAGATCCGGACTGTCGGATCTTCATCATCATTGTACTTCCGCGCAACAAGTTCGTCTTCAGCAATCTCCGGGTTCTTTATTTATTATTTCTATTTATTCTATTTAATTACTTTCGGTTCTTACTTTACTATATTTACCGGATCTCCGCTCGTATTGAGTGCTCTAGTTATCGTGCGTGGCTAGAGTAGTAATCGATAGTGTAGACGTGGTGTCTAGACTAGAGTTTACCCGAGTTTGCGCCCAATCCTACACGGTTAGTTGTGGTAGCCCCTGGGGTGACAGCCTGTCGGTCTTTGTATTCCACCACGTTCGGGTTGGTGATACGTAGAGCTTTTTGGCGGCCTTCCCCCGATCACCCTTTCCCAGTCTTTTTCGAGGATCGGGACGGTACCGTTGCTCCGACGTAAGTAAAGTAGAGTGAGCCTTTGATCATATAGATCTCATTAGAATACTTAGAAAACTTAACCCTCTCTTCCCACATCATTACCATTATTATCTTAGGACGTTCTAAACCTTTCTAGTACACTTCACGTTCCCCGTGGAAAATCGATACTCTGAAATACTCCCAGGTGAAAGCTACATCGGTATCCGTGCGCTTGCGGATTTCTCTGTTCGCGTTAATTGACACCAACAGCAACGTAGCAAACCAAGTGAAAGCCGGCCCTGTAAGAGATGATGGAAAGAAACGAATTCTCCACGCTTCGTCATTGGCAAGCTCTCCCAACTGAATCAAATACCGACTGATATGTTTGGTAGTAGAGGTGTCATCTTGTCCGAGAACTTGGTCAAGTCGGTTGGAGGCTTCAATCTTGAGGGAAGTGTCACCCTGTTGTACCAGTCTGGATAAGGTGACTGATACACATAAGGCCGATTCTTGGGCTTGATCCCAAATTGGTGCTGCATCATGTCGGCCATGCTCGCTAGGAGTATATCCATATTTGAGTTTTGTGGTCCATAAGATTGTCCTGACTGTCCAACTGGCTTATACCCAGGATTTGGCAGAGCATGAACTGTGGAGTAGTCAACGAACTCTGTGTAACCAGGGCCAAAGGGATTTCTCTGCAACCCACTGGCCATTGGAGCTATTGAGTAAGTGTTGTATACTGGAGGGTTTCCAGGTGTACCGAATGTCGCTTCTCCATGCGTTTTGCCTCCGGATCCTTCTGGTTTTTCTGGTGTTTTGTTTTCTCCTCTAGATTCTTGACGTGTAGCTCCTTTCTTTGGTGGTGGCTTCGGCACATTAACATATCTTGCCCCCGAAAGCTCACCAAGCCGAGCCTCAAAGTGATGATCAAACATGGGTCCAAAGCTAGCCTTCATGATGTCGCGAAAAGTGTTGAAGAACACCATGTTGTGATTGGTCATTGCATTCCCAACGGCGGCTTTGCAACAATTTCTTCCGGTCGGCGGATTTCTTCGAGGACTTGGTTCCTCATCATCTCCCTTCTCTGCCCCGAGTCTTTATCAGATACTTGTTGAGCATATCCTTTGTCACCGGGCATCAATATCTTTGGGAGTTCCGTCTTCTGGATGATTGTGTCGTTCTTGTGCTTGGAGAAACAAGACATGCACTTTTGCGAGAAGGCTAAGCATGTCTCTCTCACTGCGACCTCCATGTCGGTGGAAGGTCTCCCATCCGGAGTTGAATGATGTTGTTCGGGTTGACTTCCTCGGGCATCGTGATCGATCTTGGCGTGTCCCACCTGGCGTGCCAAAAAGTGTGTAGGCACAAAGATCCTACTCCTTGCTTTGCCGCACCGACAAGCCGGGAATAGCTAGCTTTACCACCCGCCGGTGTCTTGAATCGAAGGCGTGCCGATCAATTTGACCTGTTAATTGACAAGGAGGTAAGCGTGAGATCTGGAACATGCCTGGTGAGACCAAGACAGTTCCGCATGTATGGCTCTAAGGCGGATGTAAAGACACATAGCTATGAGAGCTATCTGTCGATGACCAATGAGTGCATTCGGTAAGCGAATAGACAAATGCAGTGTAATAACAAGTAACCGAATGATCATAAAAGACATGTTGCGAGCGGGGTAAAAGTCGATCATTACGATGTGCTAACGTAAAGCTCTATTGCATGGATCGAATCAACTGGCGGCATGGTAGATAAAATAAAGATAAACCATAAACATCATTAAAGACATCCATGATGCATGAAAACGTAACCGTGTTCGGCGGGCTTGCCGAATCGGGTCCATGAAGAAGGAACTTATACATAAAAACCTATCGAGTTAAAACCGGCCTCTAGTCCAGCTTGGATGACAAGTTCTTGAGTAACCCGGAGATTTGTATCCACCGGATGACACCGATCTGTCAAGATCTAAACGCATACGAACCTGCAACACGTGACAACCTAGATTGATCTAAGCTCGGCTATGAAAGCACGAGATAGATCTAATGGCAAGCTAATGATGAGCGTAAAAAGAGCCGATGACAACTAGATCTAACAAAAGATAAAACCGAGCCACATCAATCTAGATTGGGCAAAAGGTGTGTGCAAACATAATTAAATAAATAAATGAAGAGCATTGCAAACACTTGGTAACTTAATGAATTCATTAAATCTTGCCGAGAATCTAATGAAGCCGATAGCTAGCTCTAAGCCGGATCTTAGCCCACCGGATGGCTCATGATCGACAAAAGAACCCTCTTGCCCTCGATAGCTTAAATCCGCCTAACGATACTAAGGCGTGAACAAGACTTCTTGCAATAATCTAAATCCGCGTGAACAAGACTTCTTGCAGCGCAACGCACACGTATTTAGACCACACCGCTGCTAGGCAGGCAACACGCGGACACCCAATCCAACTACAAGAGCTAATTTCTAACACAAGGCAACCCTTTGCCGGGCGCCGCGCGCACTCCACCGGCCGCCAGCGGCCCCGCCGCAAAGCAACGCCTGCGTATTTAGACCCCACCGCTGCCAGGCAGGCAACACGCGGACCGAAGTGCGTGATGTGCGGTAATCCCCTTCCCTTCCAAGCAATCATCAGTACTGGATTGAGTAAAGCACCTCGGTGGTCGGATCCACGGGGATCATCGGCACCTCGCTCCTCGACATCCTCCCGCTCGCCGACACCCCCAAGCGGTCCCTGGAAGGTCTACTGTCTCTCGCCGCCCGCTCCCTCCACGGTCCCCCCGCCCCCCCCGCCGTCACCCACCTCCACCTCGACCTCGCCGACTCCACCGCCGTCACGGGAGGCCCTCCGACCCCTCACCGACATCACCCGCGTCTTCTTCGTCGCGTGGACCAGCCCGCGCCACCGAGTCCGAGAACCGCGAGGCCAACTTCGGGCATGCTCCACAACGTGCTCTCCGTCGTCGTCCCCCCAGCGCCGCAGCTCGTCCCGTCTGCCTCCGATGGGATGCAAGCACTACGTCCCGGGCCGTTTGAGGCTATCGGCAAGGTCGAGACACCCGGAGCCGCCGTTCACCGAGGACATGCCGCGCCTCGGCGCCCCAACTTCTACTATGACATGGAGGACGTCCTCTTCGACGAGGTGTCACGACGTGGCGTGTGGCACTGCCGTCGGTAGTCCGTCCACCGCCCCCACCACTTCGGATACTCCCCACGCGGCGCTATGAACCTCGTCGGTAGCCTCTGGCGTGTACGCCGCCATCTGTCGGAAGGAGGGCGCCACGCTCCCGATGGCCTGGGTCACGGGTCACACAGGGAGGGGTTCAGTGGCGCCTCCGGCGCCGACTTTATCGGCCGAGCACGAGATGCGGGCCGCCGTCGACCCCTTCGCTAAGAACGAGGCCTTCAATTGTAGCAACGGGGATCTCTTCAAGTGGAAGTAGCCGTGGTCGATCCTCGCCGATCACTTTGTAGAAATTAGGGGAACGGGATGCCCTGTCTAGGGTCCCGGCTACATGTTATATACGCACGGGAATACGCCCTACCCCGGCTTGGCTTACAAGTCAAGTTGTTACAATGGAGTCCGGCTCCAATACACGTGTTACATACGTGAGTTACAAGTTATGGTTACAAGATACTAACTAACCAACAGCTAGCATATCTAACTAACCGTAGGGAGAATATCTATCATCTAATACTCCCCCTCAATCTCAACCACCTGAAAGGTTGAGATTGAACCGAAATTGCTTCATCTTTGCGGCGGTAAGAGGTTTCGTAAACCCATCGGCTAGGCGATCATGAGTGTTGATAAACCGAATATCAAGAAGCTTACGTGCAACCCGCTCCCGGACAAAATGAAAATCGATTTCAATGTGCTTGGTTCGGGCATGGAACACTGGATTCGCCGAGAGATAAGTTGCACCCAAATTATCACACCATAACCGTGCCACCGCGAAGGTGTGCAATCTTTAATTACGTCAACAAGCTGTTGAACCCACATAAGCTCGGCAGTTGCATTGGCAAAGAGATTTATATTCGGCCTCTGTCTTTGGACCTCGAGACGGTAGCTTGCTTTGCGAGCACACCAAGAGATGAGATTACTGCCAAGAAAAACAGCGAAACCACACGTGGATCGGCGATCGTCAACACACCACCGCCTTGTCGGCATCCGAAAAAGCACTCACTAATCTGGAGCTAGACTTTCTGATCATAAGACCAAGATTGATAGTGCCTTGAACATAACGAAGGATGCGCTTGACAAACTCCGGTGGACCGTCGTGGGAGCATGAAGGTACTGACACACCTTATTCACAGCAAAGGAGATATCAGGTCGAGTAAGAGTAAGGTATTGCAAGGCTCCAACCATACTGCGATATCGGGAGGAGTCCTCCGGCCCAAGTTTACTGCCCATAGTCAGACTCAACTTCTCAGAAGTGGACAAGGGTGTATCGACCGCCTTGCAGTTCTTCATACCCGCTCGAGAGAGTACATCAGACGCATATCTCCCCTGTGACAGTAAGAGACCGCCCTCCATCCGCTTAACTTCAATGCCAAGGAAATAGTGAAGATTTCCTAGATCCTTCAAGGCAAAATCATGCTGCAAATCTTTGAGAAGAGCATCGGTGGAAGCGAGGAGTCGAATCGCCACAATAATATCATCAACGTAGACCAAGACGAATATCACAATGCCACCCTTGTTATAATAGAATAACGACGCATCAGCTTTAGATGGGACAAAACCCAAACGGACCAGCTTGTCACACAACCGAGCATGCCACGCTCTAGGAGCCTGTTTGAGACCATAAAGTGCCTTCTCAAGTTTACACACATAGGTAGGACATCGCTTGTCGGTGTATCCTGGCGGTTGATGCATATAGACCTCTTATTCAAGTATGCCATGAAGAAACGCATTTTGGACATCCAACCGGCGAAGAGACCACCCATTTGATACTGACAATCGACAAGATCAATCGTATAGTAGCAGCCTTAACCACGGGACTAAACGTGTCCTCATAGTCAATTCCATAGCGTTGCTTATAGCCTTTTGCAACAAGACGGGCCTTGTAGCGATCAATACTCCCATCTACTTTCTTCTTGATCTTATAAACCCACTTACAACCAATGATGTTTTTGCCTCTAGGGCGTGGGACAAGACGCCAAGTCTGATTTCGCGACAAGGCTTGATGCTCGGTGTTCATTGCAGCAACCCAGTTTTTATTCCCAAGAGCTTCATCAACTGTCCTTGGTTCGAGTGTCTCGAAAGATGCAAGATTGCACCACCGGACTGTACCATCCGTGTACCTCTTAGGCTTCTTGATGCCTTGCATGAGCCTTGTAACCGGACGAGGAGGAGAAGCCACGGGGAGACGGGAGCGGTCGTTGGAGGCATAGCCGGAGACACAGGGATCACGAGAGTTGCGAGGCGATCCGGAGCAAAGATCTCGTGGGCACCCGGACTCGAGATCCGGATGTGGCACGAGTGGCGGTGTGGCCGACGTAGGAGGGGTGACAACAGTGTAGAAGATCCAAACGCCTTTGCTCCCGAGTCCGATCAAATAGCGCCCGGCGGCGGTGGATCGACTCCGTCCCGAAGATGATACCTCGGAGCCTGACATTCCCGACGCAGGCGAATCAACATCCGAAGCCGTGCCGCCCTTGTCATGACCTGGACACATGAAATAACGGCTGGGATGATTGAAAAACGGCGCCGTTTTCTCCTGGTTTTTGACACTGCACCGTTTGGCACCTGTTCATCAATGCACGAGGGATTAGTAGACACAGGTGGAGAAGAAAATTGATCACTGATACATGCATCCCCAAAGCTACTGGTAGGGTCAAGGAGACTAGGAGGAAGAAGCGCTATTTCTGCCCGGAGGCGAGCACCTGCATTGGGTCTCATGTTTGGCGAATGGAAAAAGGTTCTCATCGAACACGACATCCCTAGATATATAGACACGCCCGTCTGTGGGATCTAAGCACTTGAACCCTTTATGCATGTTACTGTACCCCATAAACACACATCGTTTGGATTTGAACTGAAGCTTGCGCTGATTGTAGGGTCTAAGATCGGGCCACACCGCACACCCAAAGGTGCGCAAGAAACTATAATCTGGTGCTTGACCATAAATGCGCTCATAGGGAGTATCCCCATCTATTACTTTGGATGGAATCCAATTTATAAGGAACACGGCAGTGAGGAAGGTTTCATCCCAAAATTTTAAGGGAATAGAAGCATGAGAAAGAAGAGAAAGACCCATCTCGACAATGTGTCTATGCTTGCGCTCGGCGCAGACCCGTTTTTCTTTGGTGTGCATAAGGACATGAGACATGATGATCTATGCCTACACGTTTGAAGAAAGTGTTCAAGGACTGATATTCGCCTCCCCGCTCTGTTTGGATGGCTCGGATTTTTGTGTCAAATTGCCGTTCTACAAGATTTTGGAAGTCTCGAAAAGATTGAAAAACCTCGAATTTGTGTCGCAAGAGATAAATCCACACAAATTTACTATAATCATCTATAAAGCTCACATAATAATTATGACGACCAACTGATGTAGGGGCAGGACCCCATACATCGGAGAACACAAGATCCAAAGGTTTGGATGACACACTAGTAGACCGAGGATAGGGTAACTGGTGACTCTTGCCTTCTTTGAGATGCATGGCATACACTATTATTGGACTCTCTAACAAAAGGAAGCTTATGATGATTGATAACTTGCTGGACGGTGGTGGTGGAAGCATGGCCGAGCCTAGCATGCCACAAGGAGTTGGAGGGCTTGATGACGCCAAGGACTTGTTTGCCGGAGAGCTTCAAGGGATAGAGACCTCCTTCACATCTGCCTTTGTGGAGGATTTTCTTCGTCTCTGTTCCTTGATAGAAAAATGATGTGGATGAAATTCAACGAACACATTATTATCACGGGTTAGGCGATTGACAGAAACAAGGCTTTCATTTGTGGTAGGAACATGAAGAATATTGTGTAATTTAAGACTACCAAAAGAGGGGAATGTAGCGTCTTGTGACCAATAGATTCAATCTCCATACTGTTCCATTGGCGGCGTGCACTTGATCGCCACCGTTGTACCGATCCCTGATGGTCAGCTTGTCGAGCTCTCCGGTGATATGATATGTGGCGCCCGAGTCAACATACCAATTTGTGTCGACCCCATAGGAACTGGTGGCCGATGCCACACTCTTCTGGGGAGGTCCTCCTTGGTAGGAAGCATCATTGCGCTCGAAGCAGCGCCAGGCCGGATGTCCTTCCTTGCCGCAGATCTGACAGATCAGACCCGGCTGAAAGGTCCCCATTGGGCGAGCACCGGAGCGTCCACCCTAGCCACGCCCGAAACCACCGCGGCCTCCATTGCCGCTGCGTCCTCCACCGCGGGAGGAGTTGTTGCCATTGCCACGACCTCCCTTGGCCACCGAGGTTAGAGGGAGGACCGTTGTCCCCACTATGAATCTCCATGCGCTGCTCAAAAGACACGAGCTGGGTGTATAGATCTCCCACGTTGATTGGCTCCACGCGTGCTGATATTGCCGACACGACCGGATTGTACTCAGCATCAAGCCCGGTCAAGATGTACGACACCAACTCTTCATCATCAAGTTTGCGGCCAGCTGCCGCCATGTCATCAGCCAGCGATTTCATCTTGGAGTAATACTCTGCGATGGTGGACGAGCCTTTGGACGCCGTAGCGAGCGCCATCCTTGTCGCGATGATGCGCGCCCTTGATTGGGACGCGAACATCCCCTGGATGATGGCCCATGCATCCGGCGCAGTGATCGCCGTGGTGACATGACCAAGCATCTCTTTGGAGAGATTGGTCAGCAAGTAGCTCAGAACTTGCTGATCCTTTGCAACCCACTTGGTATACTCGGGATTGAGAACCGGCGGCTCCTTCTTGCCGTCGGCTGAAGTGGCTTCCTTGGGAGGAAGAAACTTCTCAGGTGGGACGGCCATCGGATCGATGACCTCTGCAACTTCAGCGCCCCTTAGCGCCGACAGGATCTGAGCCTTCCATCCTTGGAAGTTGTTGCGGTTCAGCTTCTCGGTGACGGGGAAGAAGCCGAGCGCCATGACTGCAGATGCAGCGGAAGTAGATTGGAACGCCATGAGAATTTTCCGTGAGGAATTTTGGCTCTGAATACCATGTAGAAATTAGGGGAACGGGATGCCCTGTCCAGGGTCCCGGCTACATGTTATATACGCACGGGAATACGCCCTACCCCGGCTTGGCTTACAAGTCAAGTTGTTACAATGGAGTCCGGCTCCAATACACGTGTTACATACGTGAGTTACAAGTTATGGTTACAAGATACTAACTAACCAACAGCTAGCATATCTAACTAACCGTAGGGAGAATATCTATCATCTAATACACTTCGGGTGGAATGGGCTGGATACGAAGGGGAGGAGAACAGGTTCGATTTCGAGGAAGCCATGGTTGGGAAGGAAGCCGTGCAGGCGGAGATTGTCGGCGAGAATGAACTCATAGCGACGAGCTCGACGAGATCACCAATTGGTGGTTCGTCGACGCCATGTTTGCTTTGCCGAGACCCAGCTTCGGACAGCATGAACAAAAGCAAGGAGCATGGCTTCCTGGGATTCAGAACACCGTCACCTCTTTCAACACATGGATCGAGAAGATGAAGGTCTTCAAGATTGTTCCCTGATTCGTCGTCCCTCGTCCCTGCGATACACTTCTCTTACATTTGCTTTGCAATCCTTCTGCTCCTTATATTATCTTGCCCATTTATCAACTTCCAGGCCTCTTGTAATTTAGTTCAATTTCATACATTTTGCTGCTATATATATTTGCCAGGTTTGTATGTTGTATACTGTTGTACACTAGGAACAAATAAAGATGATCAGCACATTGCAAATATATTATTCTTGTTCAACCTTAGTTTGATTGAAATTGTGTGTATGGATTTGAATCACTAACTTTCAAATGTTTTGGTGACGAGGATTGCTTTTTCTGTGATTCACTTTGTACATCAATCAATTTTGTTTTGCCCTATTTGTGGTGCATTCTGGTAAGGCACTGGCTCTTCTTTCTGCTCTTTTCCTTGTATCAGATTCAGTAAATATGTTTTAGAGATCGGCACATTGCTTATAAGTTGTTCTTCCTTGGTGCCAATAATTGCCCTGTAACTGTGTCAACATTGAATTATTGATGAAATGTTTTCATTACAAGCATTGCATGGCTCATTGGCTGTCAAAGCTCACTATCGATGTTGATTTTTTCCCCTATATCCTCATTCTTTTAAATCTGTACATGACCTTTGTCTGCTATTGTGGTTCCCTTCCTCTCTTTCTTTTCAGTCACATTATCTGGAGATTGTTCTACATGTTGAGAAGTCTCTTTCGTTTTGGTATTAATATAATCAGTGTCTTGCTTGCTTTCATATTTTTATCCTTTCTTGGTGATTAGCAAAGGATACACAACAGCCTTACAAGAAAACAGCTATTCTGATTCATGTCTCGTCTTTCCTTGTCTTCAGTTCTGAATCTGTAGTGGTCCAATCGAGTTAGTAGTTGGAGATCAAGCAAGGCACGTCTTTCTAATTCTGATTGTGATTGGTGGTTGTCAGCATCTTTGACAAGTCACTGATTGGCTCTTAAAAAAAAAATCTGATTTGGGTTCTGCTTCCTTCCAACAAAAGCAGAGAGAAACACGGCACAGCTAGGCTGCTCTTCAATCATGGACCTCTGTTGTTCATCTAGTATTACTAGACTATTATCAGTGTTTTGCAACAGAAACTCACGTTGCGTGGTTGCCATGTTTTTTCCATTCGACGACCCATCCTGATGAATGATGACGGAGGTGGCTCATGGTAATCCTAGGAATTGCTGGTGTCTAAATGACGATCCTGTGATTGGATTGGCAATCGGCATGTGAAGAATTCTTAGAGTACTCGGGACAATCACAATGCTAGAAACTATCATGATTTCTATAATCTTGGACATTGTGTCAAGAAACTATCTTCCACAATGCATTTTTCTATCATGATATCACCCGACCCACTTGTCACTCTCACATATTGTCTTGGTTTACGTGAAGACTTGGTTTTTTTAGTTAGACTTGGTTTCTTGTGTTTTCCTCTCTATCATCAATAAATACAGCGCCACATCAGCAAAACGCAATAAATACTCTATTTATTGCGTTTTGCTGATGTGCGCCGTATTTATTGAAGTGAAGAGAAAAACACTAGAAACCAAGTCTAACTAAACCGATCTCAATGGAGAGTTTCATCTCCCGGTTTTTCAAGATGTGAAACTTTGACATGAAATAGACGTCTCTCTCAATGCACAGTTTCATAGGCTTAAGGGTCCCACAACCTCTCTCTCATTGCATGGTTTAATTGCATAGTTGCATGGTAAAACTGTATTTGTGTGTCTCAATGAGGGTTTCACACGTTTTTCAACGCATGTGAAACAATTGCCCAAAGGTTTCACCATGGTGAAACTTTTCCTTCTCTCTCTCCTATGGGTTTCATGCAAAAAGTAAAATTTTGCTTTGATGTTGCGTTGCATTTAATGTGCATGAAACACTCATGAAACCCCCATTGAGACTGGCCTAAGAAACCAAGTCTTCACACAAACCAAGACAATGCGGAGAGTGATAAGTGGACCATGTGACATCATGATAGAAAATTGCCTTTGTGGAAGATAGTTTCTAGCTATCCCGTTTTCTAGCATTGATAGTTTTTTTTTTTTTTGAGAATTACACAGACAACGCATACGCTCACACACGCGACGCACACTCACCCCTATGAACACACGTGCGCAAACCCTACCCCCCGTGAGCACCTCCGGAAGGGGCTGGGCAACCCGGCGGATCTGGAAATTCTCGAAGTCACCATAGGCGCCTCGTCGTCGACGGAACGTCGCTACCACTTAATGCATAACGCCGGTAAATCCTGGGAAAATCCCAAGAAAGGTGCGAGCACCGGGATTTGAACCCCGGTGGGTAGCGTCCCACCGAATCGTCTTACCATTGGACTACAAGCCAATTCACAAAGATTGATAGTTTCTTGACCCAAAGGAGACTGGGCTGAGTTTAAAAATTTTCAGGCCAGAAAGGCCACTGGGCTGAATCTAAAAACTGGGCTAGATTGGTTTAGCTCATTACGTGTGTGCGGGGTAATGTGTGCTTCTTCTTCGTGGAGAACCTGTCTCCAAAAACTTATAACATGGTCTGCCTTTCATTTATGAAAATCCGTGCATTCCTCGTCTTCCACAGCTTTTTTTTTATATGGAAATTATATTTCCGGCTTCGATCATCCGAGGATGCATCGGGCCAACAAAATTACAACTGAAAAACAAGTACTACAGGTAAAGACAGATCACCCGAAAAACACCGGTGCACTTTAAAAAAATAAAATAACTAAAACTCAACCACCATTGGAGACTTGGATCATGTAACTTGGCATCAGCATAAGGCCCTATAAGTGTGTGCAATGAGCCACCACCTTGATGCCGGCGCCAGCCGACATCCAAGAGATCTTCCACCAGCGACGTCTCCAGCGAGAAAATGCCATCCAAAGACGCTATCGTCGCCCACCAAACTGGTGTAGGTTTTCACCGTGAGATCCACTTGAAAGACAGGCGCCTCCGGCGAGGAAAGTGGCGCCCTCGAGCGTCACCGCCGTAGTAGTGAGAGACCAATGCCATGTCCCCGGGGCCACGCCGATCGCCAACCGCCGGGCGACGTGCACCATCGCCGAACTACAGATCTGGAAAACAAATGCCGGCGTCCCACGCCATCCTCGCCGTCCCTTTCCACGACTCATCCACCACGGCGAGCGTTGTGGAAGCCACCATGGCCGCCACGGGTTCATCCTAATACGGCCAACCCGATTGCTTCACCATCGCCCGCCCAAGAACACCACCACCATGGTCGGCGTCTTGCGGCGTCCATCGTTACCGGGTCGCCGGATCAGCCCGCACCCGGGTTCTCCAGCGCCCGGATATGGACCCGTCGGCTGGCGCCACCATGGGATAGAATCGCCTTCCACCCAAAGCCCTGCGCACCATTGCCGTCGCCACGTCGTCCGCGCACGCCTCCAAGGAGATCTCGCCGCTCGCCGCGGAACCACGAGCCGCCCGGGAGGTGGAACCTGGCCCGAGCCCGTCTTGCCCAGCGCCGCCATGGCCGGCGCCGCCCGGCTGCGCCCATCGAGTGCTGGATCAGGCCGCCCGGGCGGCGGATCCGGCCGCCCGGCTCCAAGAGAGCCCAGGCCGGCCCTCTTCGGCACCACCGGGCAAGGAGAAGAAGGACGCGGGGTAGAGCCCGACGCGGAGTTCGCCGCCCATCGCCGTCTCGCACCTGGGTCTATCTGGGCTTCCACAGCTGCCAGCATGACAATGCAATGAAGTCTGAAAATCCATCATTCGGCACCCCTCTAGGAGGTGTAAGCGTGTGCAAGTTTGATGTACCAGTTCCAAGCATTTGGGTCATGTCCAGTTTTTGCCAGAATAATTTCCAAGCTAAGCACGCAGCCAACAATGATGTGCTCCGGGGTTTCATCTTCTTCATGGCAGATCTCACGCACAGATGCTGTCAAGAAGCACATGCTTCCTTTGCAGCACAGTAAAGCGCTGGGTAGATATCTGCAAAGGATTCATCGCCATGCCAAACATCAACCCAGAAGGTCTTTGGGCATGCACACAGACGGACAGACCTGTATCCAGTCATGCAACAAGACACCTTGCCGGCGAGGACCTGCTCGTTTGATCACCCCGACCAAAAAAGCACGACGCTTCCTGTCCATTTGGTTTATGACTGGCAACTTTTCAGTTTGTACTAGTTGTTCTTCTGAAAAAAAAAAACCATACTAGTCTGTAGGCTACTCAACGCTTGAAAAAAAGGTAAGGATCGGTGGCCTCGTGCGTGGATTGGGGGTCTTGTTTAGTTGGCAAATTTTTTTTAATCTCTCTCCATCACCTCAACATCACATTAATTTTTGGACACATAAATGGAGTAGTAAATGTAGGTAAAATATAACGAATTACACAGTTTGGTTCTAAATTAGGAGACGAATATTTCAAGCTAGTTAATCCATGATTGGATAATATTTGCCACGAACAAACGAAACGTGCTACAGTGTCAAATTCTAACTTTCTAACATTTTCCTTAGAAATATTTGCCAACTAAACAAGGCCTGGATTGGACAGCATTGAAGACGAGATTAGTTCATTTCCTGCTTAATCTCATAGAATCCTCAACCATTGACGCCCACGAGCACTTTTCTTCATGGTGATCAAAGTGGTCATCTCCGTCGCCACTGCCTCCTTCGCGGCAGGCCTACACTGTTATGGCCTCCCGAGCTAGGATCTCCTTGACAACCTGGTTGGTTATCAGTGCAAACTGCAAAGTGGCCACATGAATTTCTTGCTACAAGTTGTCACTTGCAAGTGGCACGTACAGGGAAGAGTTTACAACTTTGTGAGATATCGCTGAAATTTCTGAAATATCGCCTTTTTCACTAAGCACAGAAAAAAAATGGATCGGTATTTTCGAGGCACGACGTATTACCGCGGCTCTGCTCCCGTGAGATATTGTGTTATTTCATCGATATTATATAAATTTGTGATGGATAATGGGAGGCGCGGAGCCAGGATGACGCCTGGGGGGCGCTAAATATAGGAGATTTAGTAACAAGTAAAGGCTTAAATGGTAAATTAATGGATTAAATACAACAATTATAAGGGAAATTAACCTCACCAGGGGCTGTACCCCCCCCCCCCACACACACACACACCCTCAACCCGATGATGGATTAGAGAGTTTTTGAGTGAACTGGTGCCAAACTTTTTGAGCGAACTGGTGCCAAACTTTTTGAGTGAACCGGTTGCGGCGTTGGCAGCGTCGAGGAGTCAACCGGGGCCGGTTCTCAACTTGGTCGAGTGTAGCACCGGCTCGTATCGTCGCCTTGAGGAGGCCGGGCCTGGGGTTACAATCGTAGCTCCGCCCGCCCGGCCTGATCTTGATGGAGCGGCGGGCTCAAACCAAACCGGCCCGGCCGCGGGCGTCGGTGTAGGCGGCGATGAAGCACGGCGAAGCACAGACGCCGACGCCGGGCGCCACCCGGCCGGCGACGGATGCACCGTGGGCGTTAGGGCAATGTCCCCGCATCGTGAGTCGACCAACGAAGCCGAGGTTGACCCGCTATCGGGTGGCTTTGCGTATGGATGCGCGAGGACGCCGACCTGCAGACGACCGATGATGCTCGAGGCTTTACCGCACTGGGTCGCCCGCAGCCCACCGTCGATCGCGGGCGGCCCCACAGATCCTCCCCCAACACGGTTCGACGCCTCAGCCTTCCCCTTCCCGTCCCGCCTCGACCTCGGTGACCACTCAATTGGGTCGCCGGTCACGCCAATGCGGGCCGGTGTTCGACGAACCAACGGGCGTTGAGGCGGCCACGGACGACGGAGTGGCCACCCGGTTCGGGCCGAGCGGCGGAGCCAAGTGCGCCCCTGCCGCAGGTCGGCCGCGACGTCGTCGACACGGTCGACCCCCGGGCGCGTGGATGCGGTCGCATCACCGACTCCCTACCGCGACGATGAAGCGGTTCGCGAGGAAGGTGATGCGCGGGTGTCGTCGCCAAGTCTTTGCCTCTTCCCGCGCGATGAGTTGCCATCGCCACCGTTGCGCGCACCGAGCAAAGGATCGCCGTGCAGCCACTCTCGCCTACCAGTTGCGAAACGGGCGAGATATTGGCGATGCAAATGGATGGGGTTCATCAATCGCTGCAGGAGCCCACAACCGCGGAGAAGGAGGCGTCACGACAATCGCCTCATGGATCCTGACCCTCATAAGGAGGCGCCGCGGGCGGATCCTCATCGGGGCCGCCGAGGGCGATCGGGCGCCGCGGTAGCCGACGCCCCTGATCGTCGGAAGCGTCTAGGTTGTTCGATTAGTGAGTAATAGCGTCTCGATATCCTTCCGCTAGGGTAGGGAACTGATTGTATAACTCTTTTCCCTTAGTGCGTCACTTGTGGCGTCGTTGTAAACTCCGTTTCCTTCTGCTTAATATAAAAGATCGCAAACTTTTTACGTATTCGAGAAAAAAATAATTTAAATTTATTTAAATTAATTGACCTGATATTTATGAAATTTCACATTTATCGTCAGGGACCGAAGAATACCAAATAATTCTTTCATACACATACAAATGAACGAGCCCTAACTAAATTTACAGGTTCATGTTTATATTTGACAATACAAAGATACTACGGAGAACAAACTTGTTCGTCACAAGAAGGCATACAAGTGAACATTTTTATTCCAGATACCTGACCTTGCATATGGTAACGGAAAACATGTCGCAGCAAAGCTATAGGGAAACTAATGAAGAATATAATAGTAAAAATCTCGAACGCATTCAAGGAACAATCTTGTAGGCCTTCATCCTGTCAATCCATGTGTTGAAGGACTTGACCGTGTCGCGGAAGCCGAGGAATCCGTGCGCCTTGCTCTTGTTCATGCTGTCCAAAAGCTTCCAAGTGGTGCCGAACTCATGCATCATGTCGTCCATAATCAACCAATTGGCAACGTTGTTGACTTGTGTCTCCACGAGATCGTTCTCCCTGACGATCTCTGCCCACACCGCCTCCTTGCCGGCCATGGCCTCCGACACCTTGAACTGCTTTTCCTCCCCGTCGTAGCCGGTCCACTCAAGCCCGAAACGCGCGGCAAGTATCGGCCACAGCATCTTCCAGCTGTAGATGTCTCCGTTGCTGCAGTTGAACGCCTGGTTCTTGGCCATGGGGTCGATGCCCGCCCAGATGTGCTGCTCGGCGATGAGGTCGGCGTCAGAGGCGTTGCTGAAGCTCTCCCAAGAGCCGAGGCTCCCAGGCCAACGCAGCGCGACCCTCCTTGCGGCAGATGGCGGCGTACACGCAGAGGCTGGAGACGGCGTTGATGAAGCTCCGTGGGGAGAAGCCGAGGATGAGGTTGGGGAGGTGCACGGACCAGCTCACGGCGCCGCTGCGCCGGGAGACCTCGGCGAAGAGGATGTCCTCTTGGTCGTAGTAGAAGTTGGGGCAGTCCAGGCGTGGCATGTCCTCGGTGTAGGGTGGGTCATGGGTGGGGAACTTGCCGATGAGTTCGAAGGGTCCCAGGTACTGCTTGGTGCCCGTCTGGAGGGAGACGTGGGCGAGGGCGGGGCAGTTGGGGATGACGACGGAGAGAACGTTGCGGAGCATGGCGGAGTTGGCCTCCTGGTTCTCCGCCCTCGGTAGCGCGCGGGGGACCAGGCAACGTAGAAGACGTGGGTGATGTCGGTGAGCGGCGTGAGGGCCACGGCGACGGCGGCCGAGTCGGTGAGATCGACGTGTATGTATGTCAACGAGGAGGATGATGGCAGCGACCAGGGCGGGGGTGGGCGTCGGGAGAGCGCGTATACCTTCCATGGCCCGCCGGGGGTGTCTGTCAGCCGGAGGATGTCGACGAGGGAGGTGCCTACTATGCCGGTGGAGCCGACGATGAGGGCGACGCTCTGGAAGCAGGAATGCCGAGGCACCGCAGCGAGCTCATCCTTGCGCTTGCTGACTGCGCCGACAGACCGTGCCCACCACCAGCTTAAGCTCATGCTCCCCGACGGCCGGCAACCCTGCAGGTTCAATGAAGGGTGAACAGGAATTGCAAGTGCAGCGTGTATATTTAATTAATTTTAATTAACACTTGAAACGGCGACGCCTTCCCGGATGGTGGTTCGGGCCACGTCCCCCAAATTCTTCCACCTTTGCGCCAGCTCACCTACTCCTCCTCTCATTGGTCCACCTCAGCCACTTCACCCTGATTCCGTTCGCTTTGTCGTCGTTCAGCCACGTCGATGGAATTCTCCTGTCCAGATGCTTCTCACACGGCAAAATATCTCTTTCTGAGACTATCTCCTCAACAGACAGCGATACTCTTCCGGTAAAGAAATCGTCTAAGACATTGATACTGGTCTTAAAAATACAACTTTGACTCTTTATTATTATAAAATATTTATAGAAATATAATATATGTATACTTTTGTGAAAATATTTTAAGAAAAACTATTTATATAATTTTTATATTTACAAACTCAGCGACTTAAAAGTTATTGATAATTTATATTCCCAATGTTTGAACCAAACTTGGTCGAAAAACGACTTCCTTTACCAATATAGTCCAAATTCAACTTACAACACAAGCAGACCAAAATTGCATACCATGCCAATTGAGAGGCAAAAAATAAGCGTCCTCGAGAGGGAGGGTCGCAAAATCTCCGGCGTCTTGCAGATGGGTGGGCCTCATGGCAAGGCGAGGAGCGGCCGCCGGTATGGCAAGGAGCAGCAGCGACAAAGGCGAGCCAATTGGGGGGGAAGACAAAGACGGAGTGGGGGTGGAGGCGGTCGACGCCCGCCGCTTGCCCGCAATGATTGCTCTTACGGAGGCCGCATGCGACGCCACGCCGCTGGGGGCCGCGTGTCCACCCGTGGGTCCGTGCGCGAAGGGTCGGGCATCCACCGCACGGCGGCTCGCAAGGCCACACAACGAAGGGGCCGCGTCCGCCGGGTGGTGGTCATCCGCCGGCGTTGCGCTGAGCCATAGACGACGACTAGGCGACGGGGTCGGAGCGGGCGCAACCGTTTTTGGGTACCGCGCTGCGGTAGCTATTGGAGAGGGAGATATTTTGAGGGCACTCACGGTCGCGAGACTTTATGATAGAGTCTAAGCTAATTTATTACCTTCATATTTATTGCATTTTGATGATGTGGCGCTGATGTGGTAGTATATTTATGGAAAAAAATCAAGACTCCAAGACTTATTTAGACTCCAAGTCCATAATACCCGAGGTAATAAATAGTCTTAGACTCGATAGAGTCGCATTGTGAGTGCCCCCGAGGGTTGTCCATTTTACTATGCCTCACAAGCCTAAGAAGCCTCTCGTTCTCCCAAAAAACACATCTTCTCTATCGCTTCCTGCTTTGCTCGCCCGCTTGCCTCCAAGCGGTGCATTGTGCCTGAACGCTTAACCCCTTCCCTTCCTTTCCCTCTCCTATCTCTTTCTCTCATGACTCGGGCGCACGACCAGCGACGCTACCGGACGGCCACCGGCGCACAAGAAAAGGGAAGAACCAAAGCCTTTGTCATAGCCCAAGCTGGGCGCCGCCGCTAGGGCCCAACGCCTGCGCGCGTGCGCTGCCTGGTGGCCGGCCGCCACCGCCGCCCGCCCCACCAACACGTCATCATCATCTCGCTTCGCAATTAAGTAATAAATATTTAGGAAATAAAATACAAATAAAATAGGAAATTGAGTCGAGGATTTCTTTAGATGCAAGTCTCCACCGGGACTATAAATACAAGGGACTTGTAATCGTTGGATCAATTAGAAAAATTAAAGGGGGTAACACCCAATAGCTCCTCCTCTCCCACCGCTCTCTCACGTGCGCCCCCAACCCTAGCCGCCGCCGCATGTGCCGCCCCCCTCCTCCCCGCCCCGCTTGTGCCCCTAGGGCAGCTCCGCCCCGGCAGCCGGCCGCCGCCCCCCCCCCCTGACCCCAAGGTCGCGCCCGGTCATGTCCCCTCGATGGCGGCCGTGGACAACCTTACAAGAAAAGGTGGGGTAGGATGCGAAGAATCGATAACATTGACTTCGATCGCGGCAAGTCTTCCTACACAAGAAAAGGGAAGAACCAAAGTATCTGTAGCACTTTTCGCTTGTTTGTGGTAAATATTATCCTACCATAGGGTAACTAGGCTCAAAAGAATTGTCTCGCAATGTACATCTAAACTGCATAATTAGTTATTTTATTTACCTACATTTCATATTCCGAACGCACGTCTTTTGATGCATTTAATGCTTCGATGTGATATTTTGGAGAAAAGTTGGGGAACTAAACACACCCTTTCCCCTGGTACACAGTTTTCCTGGAATTTGATGTCTAAATTTTACTCACACTGTTCGAAAAAAACATGCAATTATGGGAGCATGTCACCCAACTTATTCAACTTTGACCAAGTTTATAGCAAAAAATATTAGGATTTATGTCTCGAATAAATTTATTATGAAAAATATATTTCATAACTAATCTAACGGTACTTAATAAGTCTTAATATTTTGTGATATAATTTTAATAAAAGTTTGTGGAATTTAATTCCTTGGGATGTGAGAATTGTATATTTTCCTGAACGGAGGGAGTACTTGTCTCATCATTCGAGACCAATCTTTCCTCGGATGCCCTCAAATTCTTTGGCCAAGTCGGATGGGGAAGCTCGTTTATTTTAGAGCATACTCCCTCCGTCTCTAAAAAAACATGTAATTATAGGTTTTGGCATGAAAACCAATGCACTTGGCAAATTACAAAAATGCCCTTGTCATGTCTTGTCTTCGCCTGTCTTGAGTTCTCAATCTGGAGTGGTCCAATTGAGTTTGTAGTTGAAGCTCAAGGAAGGCACGTCATTCTACTTCTGATTGCGATTGCGATTGGTTGTTGTCAGCATCTTTGACAAGTCACTGGTTTGCTCTGATTTGGGTTCTGCTTCCTTCCGACAAAAGCAGAGAGACACGGTACAGCTAGGCTGCTCTTCAATCACGGACCTCTGTTGACTATTATCGAGCGGGTACAATAATACACCTCCGAGTTGGAGCTTTATACCAGCCCACATCATCAAAAGTTGAAATTTGGATGAAAGAGAAAACTGAATCGCCCAGCTGCTTGGCGCCAGACCCAGCGCCGAGCGCTACCACGATTCCCAAGTTCTACGGGCCCGCCACTAACTCATGCAACCGGTTCCTAGTTAATGCAGGCAAGGGTGCGGTGGCCTCTGGCCAATGATGAGCTTGGTGGACTCGTGATAAAGCTGAACATGTAAATAAAAAATAGTGGCATTTAGGACCCGCTAAGGAAAGAAGAAATATTTTAATTGTAGGAGGAGCCCGCTTATCAGATCACTTTGCCTACAACTTCGCTTCTAAATACACCGGCCGCTTAAAGCAACAGATCAACTTATCGCTTCCTCGGTGTTTTGCAACAGAAACTCACGTTGCGTGGTTGCCATTCTTCTCCCAATTCCGGGATGACAGATGACGAGGTCGAGGTGGCTCGTGTCCTTGTTTCCGGGCCTGAAAGGCTACTGGGCTGGGTTCGAAACATTTGCAGGCCAGAAAGCTCTTGGTCTGGGTCGAAAAAATGGGCTAGTCTGGTTTAGCCCATTACATGTGTGTCTTTTGTTTTCTTCGACATTGTTCAAGTTTCGTGTGCACGTTTTGCGTGCAGCAAAAAAAATCCATCCGGTTTTTTTTTTTTTAAATCCATCCGGTTCATGGTGCACGGCGCACGCTTGAGTACTACGGAGGGAGTATTAAGTTTTTGAAACCATAAAATCTCGCTGTACGGATCGGGACATATCAGTTTCCATTAAAAACAAAAGAAACAACGAAATCAACTTGTTTTCAGGGAAAAAGGAGAGAAATAGGCTGCGCTCCGGAAATATTTCGTTTATCTGCAATTGTGGATCCCTTCCTTCAGTCACATTATCTAGAGATGGTTCTTCATATTGAGAAGTTCTGCCGCTGTTTTACAGGCTCCAAAAACTTGTACGATTGGTCTGCCTTTCATTTCTGAAAGAAACTCGCCGCATTACTCGCCTGCCACAGCTGCCAGCATGATAATGCAATGAAGGCTGAAAATTCATCATTCGGCACCTCTCTTGGAGGTGTGAGCATGTGCAAATTTTTGATGTATCAGTTCCAAGCATTTGGAACATGAGATGTGCAGTTTTTGCTGGAATGGCTTCCGGGCAGCCACCGGTGACGTGCTCCGGGGTTTCATCTTCTTCGTGGCAGACCTGACGCACAGATGTAGTAACTGATGACATTGGCTGCAGCAAGTGTTTTCCTGCTACACATTTTTTCCTCGAATTTTGTCTCTGAATGCGACATTTCTCAGTCATTCCAGGCCAATCTTGATTCCTGCCCCCAATATTTTTTGGTCCAGTTTTTCCTTTTGCAAGCTTGTTTACTTGAGAGCTTTCTCATTCATGTCTCGTCTTTCCTTGTCTTGGCTTCTCAATCTGGAAGAGGTCCAACCGAGTTATTAGTAGTAGTTGATGAAGCTCAAAGGAAGGCAGGTCTTCTTTGTGCGTTAACTCTGATTGCGATTTGTGGTTGTCAACGTGTTTGACAAAGTCACTGCACACTCGTGCCTATTCACGAAAAAGATCTTTGACAAGTCACTGATTGCCTCTTTTTAAAATCTGATCAGGTTCTGCTTTAGAGAAAGCAGAGAGAGGCACAACACAGCTAGGCTGCTTCCGTCTCTACTGCAACACACACTGAAGCTCAAGGAAGGGAATTCTTTGTGCGCTAATTCTGATTGCGATTGATGGTTGTCAACATCAACATGTTTGAGAAAGTCACTGATTTTGTCAGCATCTCTGACAAGTTGATTAGCGAGCGCTTCAAAGTCAGAGAGAGCTGCTCTTACCTCCCGTCCCGTTTCTACTGCAACTGCAACACACGCTCGTGCAACAACATCACGAGCGCTGGCTGGCGCTCATCTAACCGCTTCGGCTTCGCCGCCCTCCCTCCTGCCTCAGTCCATCCGCCTCCGGCAGTTTGCGGCGGAACCCACACCCACGGACCAGCATCACGTGCTCTCCCAATCCACTCATCTCCTCACCACGTTCCCCCACCTCCGTTGCACTCACTCAACTCTTCTCCTTCTTCCGTCGCTTCTCCTGCGTCGTGCTGCTCGCCGCCTTGAGCAGCCCGGCCCGAACAGCAGCCTCTCTTGAGCCCTGCAGTAGGCGACGCAGGTAACCCCTGCTCCTTTCCCACTTCTTCTTCTTTCACCAATTCGCCAAGGTGAATCGGAAATGTCCATTTCTAGTGTTATGAAATCTCGCCAAGCGGATTGATTTATTCTTATTACAATTACAATTTCAGCAGTCGATGGCCTGTTAATTCTTGGTGGATTTCCTTCAGTTTTGGGGGACGCATGCATAATGGAATGTACTCTTCAGGCGTTCCTTTGTGAGACCTTGGTGGGCTCGGAGCAGAGCCATCAGATCAACTGTTTAAGCTAAGACTCTTCTCTCCAAAGGTATACCAACTGCTATGACTTTTTTTTTCGAGATCACGCCGAAGCGCGTTTTTTAGATTAAAAAAAAGAGTTTTTACCGAATACAATACTATCTCATGAAAGGTAACCCAAAGTTACCTCCCATGAACCTACCAACTACTGGATCTAAAAGATCTAACGAAGACACAGGCACCTACCTCCTCCTCCAAGCCGGAGAGGTTGAGGTCCAACATACCACATCAAAGCCTCCCGCCAAGAAAGCCTTATATGACTTTCTCGCTTTCGGAGGTTTGAAACGTTGTTACCACCAGTGATTTTTGTCAAACCATTTGTATTGTATCATGCCAATATCATGATGATCTCTCTCCTGGACCTGGCTTTGCATATTCTTTTGCCATCGCATTGTGCTTTCAACTTTTCATGGCCATGGAGTTTTTTTTGCAAAGTACTCCTACATAATATTTTTATTCATATAGTACTTGTTATTTTCCCTCCACTTTGAGGTCACCAATACATATGTGGCTTGAATGTGTTTTGTGTAATCAGCGTGCCATTGTCAAATTCAGTTAATCAGTACCTTGTTACCTTTTATTGTTTCTATTTATTACTCCTGCAAATATTGTTCTAGAGATAATTTTTCACCTTGATATCATCCTATCAAGTGAATATAACTACTGCAAAATTACCCACTTTTTAAGTCTTGTACAGCTATCTCGTCGGTGCTAATAGAGTGCTTCAATCTCCGTCAGTTACTAATTTTTTATACATGGTTAAAAAAACGTTTGTGGTAACACTGACCCTAAATATTGATATGTCATGATGGCTCCAAATCCATTTTTATGACAGTTTTGAACCATCACTGATGATGGCTTCCGACAAGTTGGAGGCTGCCTTGTACTTCTTCTTGACTAAATAGAACTGCTCATGATCGAATAAGGGAATAATTAGTTGGAGTTCTTTAACAAAAAATAATGGTTCAGTCATTGTCCAAAAAAAAAAAAGATAGTAAGACTTCGTCTTCTATGCTACACGTTGATGTGACCTAATTATCCCTTTATCAGGAGCAACGAGGTGATGATTACTTGAAGAATTCAGTAAGCCACTGAATCGCAACTCTGGTTCATCAGAAAAAGCAACAAAGTAATGCCAACAATGTCAATCTTGCATCCATATTTACTGCTAGTGGCATTAACAGCTTTCAGTTCTACTCCTGAGGCTGAGAGCACCTCTGGATGCCCAGACAGCTGTGGAGGCATAGCCATCCAATATCCGTTCGGCATTGGCGCGGGCTGCTTCCGTAAGGGCTTCGAGCTCATCTGTGACCGCAGTCTGACAGGCCGGTGCTTGCTGGCACCACGAAACCCGTTCCACTCAACCACCTCTCCATCAGGACGGCAGAGGCCCGTGTGATGCTGCCTGTGGCGTGGCAGTGCTTTAACTCTTCAGACTCGGTGTATGCCTCGAGCGACGGCGATGTGCAGTTCAACCTTGATGAGGTGTACCGTATCTCCAACGCCAGCAACCAGCTTGTTGTCGTAGGCTGCAACACCCTGGGTTACACCCAGAGCCAGCGGAGTGAGGGCAATGACTACGACTATGGATACTACACTGGCTGCATGTCTTACTGCAACAACTCAAGAAGCGCGAGGAATGGCGCCTGTGCTGGCGTTGGCTGTTGTCGTCTCGACATCCCACCGGGCCTCACTGACAACAGGATGAACTTCGATGAGTACACCCACAAAAAAACAGGCTGAGCTTCAGCCCCTGCGACTATGCCTTCCTGGTGGACAGGGACAACTACACGTTCCACACAGCTGATCTGAAGATGGAAACCAACACCATGATGCCTGTGTGGCTGGATTGGGCCATCCGTGAAAAAACTTGACATGTGAGGACGCAAAGAGGGCAGAGAGCTATGCTTGTGTGAGCGCCAACAGTGAGTGCCGTGACTCCTTCAATGGTTTTGGGTATGTCTGCAACTGCAGCATCGGCTACGAAGGCAACCCGTATATTGCAAACGGTTGCACCGGTAAGTGTGTTCTTCACGCACGCTTCTTCTCTCACTTGGTCGTCAGAAGGTTGCAGTGTTTAATTTTGGAAGACAAATTCTTGTATTATTTTTTTAATTCAAGTTGGCTTTCCATATGGATACTTGGATAGTTTTCCATTGTTCTAATAAACAAAGTTGGTAAACAATGCAGATATCAACGAGTGTGAAAGTCATCAAGAGTATCCATGCAGAGGTGTTTGCCGGAATACACCGGGTTCCTACGAATGCAAATGCCCCAGAGGTTCCCATAGTGTTGATCCGTTTAATGATCCTTGCAACCCCAATTTTCCGCTTGCAGCAAAAATCACCATTGGTACATATGACGCATATTTCATCTCCTGGTCCACTTGTATATAAATTCTTGATATATATGAATATTGAATACTTTTACATCATTGTTCCAACAGATAGCATGGTATTTTAGGATAATGACATCATCGAAAGACCAACCCACGCACTGCACAAATTATGGTTGTTTAGACGATTTTATTGGTTTTTACAGGCCTGGTTTCTTTGTTTTTAATGTAGGTGCAATCGGTGGACTTTTTATCATAGCAGTTGCAGTGTTTGCCACTCTTCTTGCCAAAGAGAAAAGAAAGATGAAAGATTATTTTAGAAAGAATGGGGGTCCTATAATAGAAGAAGTTAACAAGATTAAGCTCTTCAAGAAGAAGGAGCTGGAGCAAACACTTAAAAGTAGTAATCGTATTGGACAAGGTGGCTTCGGTGAGGTTTACAAGGGATATCTTAGAGATGAAACTCAGCCAGTAGCTGTCAAGAAGCCCAAGACTGATGTTAAATTAGCAGGCCAATTTGCAAACGAAGTTATTATTCAATCTCGAGTCTTGCACAAGAACATTGTTAAGCTCATAGGGTGTTGCCTAGAAGTTGATGTTCCAATTTTGGTTTATGAGTATGTGCCCAATGGTAGCCTCGACAGAATTCTGCATGACAGCAACAGGGTGCCTCTCAACTTGGATCTACGTCTACAAATTGCTGCACAATCGGCGAAGGGTATAGCTTACATGCATTCAGAAATCACCACACCAATTCTTCATGGCGATGTTAAACCAGCTAATATACTTTTAGATGAGGACTTTGTACCAAAGATCTCTGACTTCGGTACATCTAGGATGATTACTGTTGATGAAAATTACGCTAGCACTATCATTGGTAACTGGGGCTACATGGATCCAGAATATGTGCTGACAGGCCTATACACGAGTAAAAGTGACGTCTACAGTTTTGGAGTTGTGCTGTTAGAGCTCTTTACTAGAAAGAAGGCCTTAGATCCTGATAACAACAGCATACTGGGGAATTCCTTTGATACTTACACAAAGAAGAAGAGAGTGATTGAGCTTTTTGACCCAGAAATAGCAGCGATTGGAAACACTGGGGTTTTTCATAGTTTGGCAGAAATTATTGTTCAATGCCTTAGTACTGATATTGATCAAAGGCCTGAGATGGCAGATGTAGCAGAGCGTCTTCAGTACCTGCTGAAGTGATCTCAGGCGGGCAGATAAATTGAAACGCGATTTTCTGGTTACTTGATGCAATTTGTAGTTTAAAATCTTTCGGATAGAACAAGAAATTAATGCTGGGCTAAAATAGTGCCAAATAGGTTTCTATTGATCCAAGAAAATGTGAGCACGTGTGCAAACTTTGTCACGTGCCGTATTCAACAAAAAAAAGCATGTCAAGTGCCATGTTTAGTGTTGTAGCTTGTAAGTGTCATGTATATAAAAGTTCATTTCTTTATTTGCGGCAATTGTTATATTCTTGGGCATTTTTATCGTACCTGAACTTTTATCACCATGGTATAATGTTTTCTTCTCAAAACAACACAACATCGATTCGGCTCATCACCGCATAAACCATATATCTATGGTTTTTTCTCTCCCCGATACCGCGGCTCTCTCTTCCCTCGTCGCAGTCGCCAACATCGAAGGCGTCACTTTTGGAAGATTTCTCCTTGGTTGTTAGTGTTGGGGCCATGACATTGTTCCCCCTATCCTTAATGTTGTTGCTGTTCATTTTGCAGTGTATTCTTGTCTTGCAAGTCGGAATGTCATGGATGGTTTATCGAGCTCCTAGGGTCTTTTTTTCTTTTTGTTTTTTTCTGGCGCACGGCCTTAACTTTATAATAATTGGTCTGATTCTACGTGTTGGTAGATGAATCCAGGTATGAATCCATTATCTTTTAAAAAAAGACTGCCGTTGGCTACCAGGGCAGGCGATGATTGAACCCACGGGCTAGCTAATTGGTAACAAATGTAGTAAAAATCTATTTTGCAGGTCGTATTCAGAGCTGTTGTGGTAATGGGGTCTGTTACAAAGAAGTGTAAACATGAAATTTATTGTCCAAGGGTGCCAAAGCTGGAGACTGCGGCTCTGCAATGCTCTGCTTTCTTCTATAGCCTTATACTCTTAGACTAAATGTTTATTCTTTGGTTAAAAACTGGATTTGTGCTGCCTTGGATGTTTTGGTCAGCTATCGTGTTTGTTCTTCTGTATTGAACTTTTTTTTAAGATAATGGATAATAATATCCGGCCTCTACATCCGAAGATGTACACAGCCAATTATTACAAACTTTCGAAATAAAAAGGAGAAAGCCTTGATCATACAAATCCACCAGCGACCCCAGGAAGCTAGTTCAAACAATATAAATGTTTACATCTTTTATTGGATATCTCTAAAGCAATAAACTCTAATTTCTTGCTTATCGTTGAGAGTGTTTCCTTGGCTGTCTCGTTATGCTGCAGTTGGGCCCAATAACGTAATCAATACGCACCCCGAAAAATTACCCGCAAAATAGAATTAGATTTCTTTTGATTAAAAACACATCATTTTGGCATCTCCAGAGAGCGCAGCTTATGGCAGCCACCCCAACCCAAATCAAATTTCTAGTCCTTTTTATTTTGATTAGTTAGCCAATTCCCCTAACATATGGCTAATTGATCTAGGTTGGGTAAGTCCAAGAGCAAAAAAAGATAATCCTCCGTGATCATTTTGGTAAGGGGACCGCCTAGAAATAAGTGTTGGATAGTTTCATTCCCATTACAACATACGCACTTCTCGACTCCTTTTTCAATTTTTTTTTTGCAAGATTGTCTTTCGTCAAGACAACCCCCTGTAAAAACCAAAGAAAGATTTTAATTTTTAGAGGAATCTTTATCTTCCAAATCTTCTTATGTCGAAAAGGTGTTTACGTATCAATAAGGTCAAGATACATCGACGGACAGAGAAAAGTCCTGATTTGGTTAGGCCCCATCTAAAGTAATCCGGCCCTTCCACCAATTCGAAATTTGAGATTTGTGATACTAGACTAAGTCATTCAGTAAGTTTGTTATCCACCGTAGCCCTCCTAAAAGAGATGTTTAGGGGGCTGGAATTCATCACTTTTGCATAGTTCGCGTGAGGATCCCGCACTATATTATATAAAGATGGATAACTATCTTTCTCGAGGCTTATCTCCTACCCATATATCATCCTAAAATCTAGTGGAGGTTCCATCTCTGATATCGAAGGAACATTTAGCCAACACCTCATCTTTGATATACCATTATCTAAAAAAAAGTCAACCTCAGACGCAGCTGGAGCTCTGAGCCTACGGCGCTGAAACCAATTCCTTATTGTCCATCTTGGAATGTAACTTGACTGCTGAATAAGAGTTGTTATATTCGTCGGCACTTTTATCATACCTGAACTTTTATCAGCCATGGTATAGTGTTCTCTTCTCAAAACAACACAACATCAGTCGGCTCATCAGCCGCCTAAACCGTTAGCTAAATATCCATGGTTTTTCCTCTGCCCTGATACCGCTGCTCTCTCTTCCCTCGTCGCGGCGCTCCCTCTCCCCAAAGATACTGCGGTTTTTTTTTTGTACGGTTCACACACTTGTTCTTGATGTCATTTAGGTCCTCAAATTTTAAAATGTATTTTTAGGAATTAGGACGTCTTTTTGCGTCTTTGTGTGTTATATAAGTTCCTGAACTTGCCATATAGCTTGTCACTTGCGTTGAAAAAAACCTGATCAACCGATCTACATCACGACACCATATGCCACAAAGATCTACATCACATTCACTACCAAATAACGTCATGATTTTTGAAGTGAATGGGATGATGAGGGCGTGGGTTGGGATGAAAAGTTGGTGATTGTGATGTGAACCACACAACATTGCAAAGCCGAGAGAGGGAAGTGGGCATGGAGATGGAGCTAGAAGAGAGGGATAGCATGTAGATTGTACATGAGAGCTCGACATATGAAATTGTTGGAGGTCGTTTAGACCTAGAGGACACGTTAGACAACTTCGTGAGCCCACCTAAATGATTCTCACGATGTTTTAAGCGCTTGGAAATATGTTTTGAGAGTTCAATAACCTAGATGACGTCAAAACAAGTTTAAAGACTGATAGTTCTTTTTTTATCAAGTGATGTACAACTCATACAAAGAAGAGATTGGGAGACTCTCTAGCCTTGTTAGGTATTCCTCCTGTTCGAAATTATAGTTGACTTTTTGCTTTTCTATATCAATTTCTTTTACTATGTATTTAGACATAGTGTATAAATAGGTGCATAGTAAAGTCAATGTATCTAGAAAAGACAAAGTGAACTACAATTTGGGACGGAGGGAGTAACATCATATTAGACTGACCTACCACTAGACAATGACCCTTTCACGATTGTGCATTTTTTGTCATAATAAAAAAGGTAAAATGCTTTCTTCCAATCCCACCTGCCGTTGGCTATCAGGGCATGCGATGATCGAACCCAACGGGCTAGCTAATTGGTAACAAATGCAGTCAAAAATCTATTTTACAGGCCGTATTCAGAGCTGTTGTGGTAATAGGGTCTGTTACAGAGGAGTGTAAACATGAAATTCATTGTCCAAGAGTGCCAAAGCTAGAGACTGCGGCTCTTCAATGCTCTGCTTTCTTCAGATGGCCTTACACTCTTAGACTTAATGTTTAGTCTTTGTTTATATCGCAAAAAAAAAAAAAAAAAAAAAAAAAAAAAGGTCTTTGGTTGAAAAACTGGATTTGTGCTGCGTTGTGGATGTTTTGGTCAGCTATCGTGTTTGTTCCTCTGTATTGAACTAGTGATCTGATTCCTTCTTGAATGAAGAAACCGGTTGTTTAATCTACCAATATCTAAAAAAGGTCAACTCAGCCTATGGCGTTGAAACCATTTCCTTTGATAAACAAGGAAACGAATCTTCAACTGCTAATAAGGTGGCGCATGCAGCATCAGCATGGGACGGGGAATAAAATCAAGCAAGTGGGCTACCGTATCGCTTCAGAAGTTAGAACAACTCGGGCATCTATCTGACATTCTGACCATCAAGAAAAATGATAAACAAAACATCAAGCACCAGCGTGAGACAAAACATCAAGCGAAGGTATCGCTTCAGAAGTTGCAACAACTCGATCAGGCATCTGAACATTAGGGAGAATGGTAAACAAATCTACTATATATACTACACGCTGCACTTGCAATACCTCTTCACCCTCCACTGAACCTGCACAGGGTTGCCGGCAGGGAGCAATGAGTTTAAACTGGTGGTGGGCACGGTCTGTCGGCGCACTCAGCGAGCGCAAGGATGACCTCGCCGCCGTGCCTCGGCATTCCTTTAAGAGCGTCGCCCTCGTCGTCGGCTCCACCGGCATAGTAGGCACCTCCCTCATTGACATCCTCCCGCAGACGGACACCCCTGCGGGCCATGGAAGGTATACGCGCTCTCCCGCCGTCCACCCCCGCCCTGGTCGCTGCCATCATCCTCCTCGCTGACACACATACACGTCGATCTCACCGACTCCGCCGCCGTCGCCGAGGCCCTCACGCCGCTCACCGACATCACCCACGTCTTCTACGTCACCTGGTCCTCGCGCGCTACCGAGGCGGAGAACAAGGAAGCCAACTCCGCCATGCTCCGCAACGTGCTCTCCGTCGTCGTCCCCAACTGCCCCGCCCTCGCTCACGTCTCCCTCCAGACGGGCACCAAGCAGTACCTGGGACCCTTCGATCTCATCGGCAAGTTCGCCACCCATGACCCACCCTACACCGAGGACATGCCACGCCTGGACTGCCCCAACTTCTACTACGACCAAGAGGACATCCTCTTCGCCGAGGTCTCCCGGCGCGGCGGCGCCGTGAGCTGGTCCGTGCACCGCCCCAACCTCATCCTCGGCTTCTCCCCACGGAGCGTCGTCAACGTCGTCTGCACCCTCTGCGTACGCCGCCATCTGTCGCAAGGAGGGGGTTGCGCTGCGCTGGCCTGGGTGCCTGGGCTCTTGGGAGAGCTTCAGCAACGCCTCCGACGCCGACCTCATTGCCGAGCAGCATATCTGGGCGGCCGTCGACCCCATGGCCAAGAACCAGGCGTTCAACTGCAGCAACGGAGACATATACAGCTGGAAGATGTTGTGGCCGATCCTTGCCGCACGTTTCGGGCTGGAGTGGACCGGCTACGACGGGGAGGAGAAGCAGTTCAAGATGTCGGAGGCCATGGCCAGCAAGGAGGCTGTGTGGGTAGAGATCGTCAGGGAGAACGGGCTCGTGGAGACACACCTCAACGACGTTGCCAATTGGTTGCTTATGGACGTCATGGCGTATGAGTACGGCACCAGTTGGAAGCTTTTGGACAGCATGAACAAGAGCAAGGAGCACGGGTTCCTCGGCTTCCGTGACACCGTCAAGTCCTTCAACACATGGATCGACAAGATGAAGGCCTACAAGATTGTTCCTTGAATGCGTTCGGTTTTACTATTATATTCTTAGTTAGTTTCCCTAAAGCTTGCACTGTCTGGTATCAACTGTTTCCCTGGAATTAAAAGTTTCACTTGTATGGCTTCTTGTGACAAACACGCCATATCAACTGTTCTCCATAGTATGTTTGTATTATGTCGAATATAAACATGAACCTGTAAAATTAGGCTTGTTCATATGTAAAGAATCATTTGGTATTCTGCGGTGGTGTTCCTTTCTTTGACATTTGTTGCCATGGTCTTCATTGGAGCCGCCCGTGATGGCCAAGATGACTCCATAGGTAGGAATGGGATTGTTGACGGTGGATTGGATCTCCTGCTTAACTAGCGGAGGTGGTAGGAATGGTGGCAGGGGTGGCTGTGGTGGTAAGGCTGTGTCTTGGTGTTGGTGCGGAGGTTCTGGTGTTGGGGACAATGTAGTTTTGTTGGTTGTAGCGGGGTTGGTATTGAGGCTGACTGTAGGGGTTGTGGTAAGAGTTCTGATTGAAAGTTGGATAGTGGAACCCTAGGTGTGAAGGTGCTCCGAATCGATGGGTGTGAAGCTGTAGTGACTTGAATGCGGAGGTTGGGTGGGTTTTCTAGTATGGTTGACTTGCTTTGGGTGTTATGCGAAGCTTGCTCTCTTTCCATTGCCTCTTTCCCCTTTGCGTAGAATGGGCACTTGTTTGGTGTAGTGAACCTTGTCTTGGTCGCAGGAGCGGCAAAGACGCTTGCTTCTCGCGGAGGCCTCGCCCCTATTGTCTCGTGTTGGGCCCGTAGTCCATTGGCCGGTGGTTTTGTTTTGTTGGTCGCTGGTAGGGCTTGGGTTCCGCGGAGGTGCGATGACGATTGCTCCCACCCCGATGGGGTCTAGGCGGAGGTATTGATCTGCGGCGGGGCAAAATTTCTTTGCCGTTGTGGGTGCGGAGGTCCGAAAGCCTCGAGCTTGGCTTTGTGGCTGTTGTCCGCTCTCGGTACTTTTTCCGTGATGTTGTGTAGCTCGCTGGGGGGGTTTTGGGTTGTTTTCTCTCGATCTTCGAGTGGCATGGTCCTGGTCGAATGCAAGAGACTGCTGCCATGATGACGCTCTAGTCCATCACCCCTTCGGTCCTGGCTTTGGTCTAGAGGAACCTCCGCCACCATTCTTGCGGGGGATCGCTTTGGCCTTTGCACCATGTTTAGGAGTTCGGTGATGTTTACAATGTCGGAGTCCACCCCTTTGAAGTTTGTTCGAGGGCTGCCCGGAGTTCTCGCCTAGGTGCGGATGGTGTTCGGAGGTAGGGTGTAGTACTAGGATTGCACTATCCCTCTCGCAACAATGACAAATGACTTAGTCATCGGGATCGGGTCGCCGCCGGCTGCTGCTACCGCGGCCTCGTAAGTAATGATAAACTCCCGAGGGTCGTAGTTTCTGTTGTATTTGGGTAGGTGTTGATGGTTGTATGATGGGGCCACTTTCGGTGATCCGGGAGGGCGTAGGGAGAGCGGTGACTTTGGATCGTAGTGAGTGGTTTGCGGAGTGTGTATCCTGCCCTCGTCAATGCTGGCATTTGCGGTGGGTAGACTGGCGTAGAGTTGGTTAATGCGGAGCGCGGCTCGTGGGTCTTGCTGCGAAGGTGGATTTTGTTGCGGTGGGGGCGGGGGTGATGGTGGGTGGGGTTGGGAGACTAGCGGTGGTGGTGGGTGGGATTGGGAGATCGGGCGGTGGTGCCGGCCAAAGACCGAGGAGTGGTGCTCCGTCTTTGGCCGTGGGTTGGCCGATTGATCCATGTGGTCGTGAGTTGCCGACCGATCCACGCGCCTTCGGCCTTAGCCGCCTCGGCCCGCTCCTTGAGGGTTCGAGGCGCTACCTCCTTCGGCCGCTGTAGGCCGCCGCTCTTTTCTACGATCCGGGCTTGCAGCATTCCTAGGGCCTCGGCCCCGCGGAAGGCCTCGTCCTCCTCGTCTTCGGTTTAGCCTCCGAGGAGAGCCTCAAGCGCCCAGCGCCCTAGCATGGCCTCCTCGATCGCGGTGTTGAATCGTGGCTGCTCCATGACCGACCCGCGGCCCTATGCAAAATACGTCGGCGTAGGGATCGGGGTTGCTCTTCTTCCGTGGTGACCTCGGAGGCTTCGGGTCCGTGGAGCCCTCAAGCCGGTTCCTCGCCGCAGCTGGTGGCCCCAACCCCCGACGCGACCATGGTGGGCCGGGCGAGGCCCCGCTGCCCAAAGAGGAGTTGGCCCCCGCTCTCGGCGATGGAGGCCCTCGAGCCCCCGACGGGGGAGGATGTTGCCGTGGAGGAGGTTGGGCTTCGGGTGGTGGGGTCCTACCCCTCGGCACAAGGCTTCGATTGGGGCTAGGCTTTGGTGCGACACGTAGTTGTTGGCATGGCTTTTGGTTCTATTCGGTCCCCACGAACGACGCCAACCGTGGGGCTCGCTCCTTCCCCCGGCCTTCACTACCGGAGGCGAACAAACTTGACTTACGAGAGGCACCAAAACTTCAATTCGATGAAATGGCAATAAATTTGGCCACCAACCGACCCCTCCTCTCAGGCCCATATCCGTGTATTTATAGGAAGTTGAGGGGTCGGGTGGTCGCTTTATGCTTGGGTACAAGGTGGGTACACAATGACAGGGGCCCTCGTAGTGGCAAAGAGGTATTTTACCCTCGCAAGGGTATTTGCGGTAATCACACTTTCGGGAACCAGCTTGTAGGGTTTCCTACCCGCCGCCGGTCATCACCGCCCCGACGGCGAGGCCTTCCCACGACGCTTTCCCTCCATTTGGTTGACTTCACGCCTTTGGTCGGCCGGGCTTTCCACAAGACCAGCTGGTTCCTTCACAGTGACCCCTCCCCCTCGCGGGAGAACAGGCCCGGCCGCCATTGAGGCGGGCGGAGATGCCACCATCCCGTTGAGGGCGTGGTGGCGGAGGTCCTTCCGGGGCCTTCGATGCCCGCTGATGTAGCGGAGGCCCCTTCACCGGATGTGCCCTACGGTTTCAAGGAGTTAGTCGTAACAGGGGGTCTTGGTCCGCCCGCCTGGGGCGGGGCTGCCGGTGCTGGCGAGGGTCGCCCTCCCCAACAAAGCGGGCGGTGGACTCTCCCACAAGACCTCGGGCGGATCCCACGAAAAAGAAGTAACGGAGGCTACAAGAAGTTCGATCCGGGTAGGAAGGGACGGGGGCGAGCGAGGGCGAGGAGGTCCGCCGGGGAGGTGCGGGGGGTGGCCCAGCCCGGGGGCCGCAGTGGCCGCCGACCGGAGAGGGGGAGTCACCCTCGTTGGGTACCGTAGACTCTCTTTTCGCCCACGACGATGGAATCACTAGTGTGTTATATAGGTTCTTGAACTTGCCATATAGCTTGTCACTTACGCTCAAAACAACCTGATCTACTCGACATAACGACACCATATGCCACAAGGATCTACTTCGCATTCGTAACTGGGGCAGGAACTTAATGACAAAATTAAATCATTGCCTACGTTGTGCACGAGCTTTGGCCTTGCTGCCACTACTACCAATAACGTAACGATTTTTGAAGCGAAGGGGATGATGAGGGCATGGGTTGGGCCGAAAAGTAGGTGACTGATGTGATCCACACAAGATTGCAAAGCTGAGAAACGGGAAGTGGGCATGGAGATGGAGCTAGAAGAGAGGGATAACATATATATTTGTACGTTAGAACTCGTCATATGGATTTGTTGGAGCACATTTATACATATATGTTGAGAGTTCACGTTGTGACAAGTTCGAGAGCCGAAATAGAGTGTTGTGTCCGATTCTCATTACATTTTAAGCACATGGACATATGTTGAGAGTTCGATAACCTAAATGACATCAAGACACGTTTAAAGGTTGATAGTTCATTTTTTTTTATTAGGTCATGTACAACCCAAACAACGAAGAGATTGGGAGACTCTCTAGCCTTCACTATGACCAAACGTGCACGCGTGCGTGTACGCTGCTTTTTCTAAAAAATCCAAACAAAAAAAATGCTAAACCAAGATTTGAATTTGAACCTTGTGAGGTAGTATCCTATAGACTGACCTACCACTAGATTTGGATTTGTGCTGCCTTTGGATGTTTTTGTCAGCTATCATATTTATTCTTCTGTATTGAACTATAGTGGCCTGATTCCTTCTAGAACGAAGAAACCTGCTGTTTACCATTATCTAAAAAAGTCAACCTCAGATGCAGCTGGAGCGGCGGCGGCGGCGCTGAAACCGTTTCCTTTGATAAACAAGGAAACGAATCTTCAACTGCTAATAAGGTGGCGCATGCAGCATGGGAGTCCGAAGTTAGAACAACTCAGGCATCTGACATTCTGACCATCAAGAAAAATGATAAACAAATGCACCTATATGCTCCTCTGTTCCTAAAACATGCAATTATAGAAAGCGTGTCGGTCAAAATTTATTAATTTTGACCAAGTTTATAACAAAAAAAGTATGAATTTATATCCCGAAATAAATATATTATGAAAATATATTTCATAACTAGTCTAACTATACTTAATTTGTCTCATAAGCCTTACTATTTTGTGATATAATTTAGTTAAAGTTTGTAACGTTTAACTCCTCGGTACGTGAGAACTGTATGTTTTCTACGACAGAGGAGGGAGTATTTTCTGTGCATGCAGGACGCGCGTGAGACAAAAAACCAAGCAAGGGTATCGCTTCAGAAGTTAGAACACAACTCGATCAGGCATCTGACCATAATGGCCATTAGTAAAAATGATAAACAAATCTACTATATACTACAGGCTGCACTTGCAATTCCTCTTCACCTTCCACTGAACCTGCACAGGGTTGCCGGCGTGGAGCAATGAGCTTAAGCTGGTGGTGGGCACGGTCTGTCGGCGCAGTCAGGGAGCGCAATTCCTGCTTCAAAAGCGTCGCCCTCGTTGTCGGCTCCACCGGCATAGTAGGCACCTCCCTCGTCAACATCCTCCCGCAGACGGACACCCCCGGTGGGCCATGGAACATGATGGAAGGTATACGCGCTCTCCCGCCGTCCACCCCCGCCCTGGTCGCTGCCGTCATCCTCCTCGCTGACACACATACACGTCGATCTCACCGACTCCGCCACCGTCGCCAAGGCCCTCACGCCGCTCACCGACATCACCCACGTCTTCTACGTCACCTGGTCCTCGCGTGCTACCGAGGCGGAGAACAAGGAGGCCAACTCCACCATGCTCCGCAACGTGCTCTCCGTCGTCGTCCCCAACTGCCCCGCCCCTCGCTCACGTCTCCCTCCAGACTGGCACCAAGCAGTACCTGGGACCCTTCGAGCTCGTCGGCAAGTTCGCCACCCATGACCCACCCTACACCGAGGACATGCCACGCCTGGACTGCCCCAACTTCTACTACGACCAAGAGGACATCCTCTTCGCTGAGGTCTCCCGACGCGGCGGCGCCGTGAGCTGGTCCGTGCACCGCCCCAACCTCATCCTCGGCTTCTCCCCACGGAGTGTCTTCAACGTCGTCTGCACCCTCTGTGTGTACGCCGCCATCTGCCGCAAGGAGGGGGTCACGCTGCGCTGGCCTGGGTGCCTGGGCTCTTGGGAGAGCTTCAGCAACGCCTCCGATGCCGACCTCATCGCCGAGCAGCACATCTGGGCGGCCGTCGACCCCATGGCCAAGAACCAAGCGTTCAACTGCAGCAACGGAGACATCTACAACTGGAAGATGTTGTGGCCGATCCTTGCCGCGCGTTTCGGGCTGGAGTGGACCGGCTACGACGGGGAGGAGAAACAGTTCAAGGTGTCGGAGGCCATGGCTGGGAAGGAGGCGGTGTGGGCAGAGATCGTCACGGAGAACCAGCTCGTGGAGACACACCTCAACGACGTTGCCAATTGGTGGCTTATCGACGTCATGGCGTATGAGCACGGCACCAATTGGAAGCTTTTGGACAGCATGAACAAGAGCAAGGAGCACGGATTCCTCGGCTTCCGCGACACCGTCAAGTCCTTCAACACATGGATCGACAAGATGAAGGCCTACAAGATTGTTCCTTGAATGCGTTCGTTTTTACTATTGTATTCTTCGTTAGTTTCCCTTGTATGCCTTCTTGTGACAAACACGCCTGTTCTCCGTAGTATCTTTGTATTATGTGACTATGTCGTCGAATATAAACATGAACCTGTAAATTTAGGCTACTTCATATGTAAAGAATCATTTGGTATTCTTCATCGAGAGTACCCTTTTACGTGCCACTTACAACTTGTGGCGAGGAATTCCTGTGGCCACTTTGCAGTTTGCTTGACAAAAACCAGGTCAAGGTGACATATCCTCAGGAGGCCATGACCACTTCGATCACCAGGGACAAAAGAGCTCGTGGGCGTCAATGGTTGAGGACTCAGGCCCCGTTTGGTTTAGAAAAGTCCTACGACTTGACTAATAAAAAAAAAGTCCCTCCTAGAGAGTCTTTTTTGAGACTAATAGAAAAAAAGTCCCTAAAAGTCCCCGGCTCTGCTTTGGTTTCTCGGGGACTTTTTTTGTCCCCAAAGAACCAAACAGGGCCTAAGACTAATGGAGTAAAAGTCCCTAATAGTCCCTCTCCCTGTTTGGTTACTAGGGACTTTTTTAGTCCCCAGGGACTAAAAAGTCCCTCGAACCAAACAGCCCCTCAATGAGATTAAGCAGGAAATGTACTAATCTCCTCTTTAATGCTCTCCAATCCAATCCAGGAGTATGTTTGTTTTCTTCAGAGGAACAACTAGTATGTAAGAGTCCTCCAAAATATCTGCATCTTTTCGCATTGGCCCATCATCCAATCCAACAAGTCTGAACCATCGGCCCAGACAGACCTGCTGCAATGGCCCATCTAATAGTACCTGCTGCTGCCTGCCTGCGGGTGCTTCTGAAGAAGAGGGTCATTGATATGGTAGGCCATTTAGGAAACAAATTTGCAACTACTGAAGGGGGTACTCATGTGGACTATGTGTCATATCAGATCGTGGCCGGTCTTGTGAAGATTTGTAGCGAGGCCTTTCAAATTGAAGAGAGTGATGTTGAAGAGAGTGAGATTAAGAGACATATGTGGATCTTTGTTAATGCGACCATGGATGAACCAACTTTCAGTTCACCAACCAGGGATACTTTGACCACTCCTCACGTGAGCTTTGGTTCAAGCTATAAGCTTAAGGATCTGTTTCTCGTGGACGTTTTTGAGTACATCAATGGCGTACTATCTTTTATCATCCAAAGCTAGGAAGGCTTCGAAGAAAAGTGCTCACCGAGCTAGGAAGGCTTCGAAGACAAGTGCTCACTGATGAGATAGCCTGCTACATACTGTTTTGGTTTGTTAGTCACGGTGGTTTGAGTTCATAGGAGATCAAGTTATGATGTTTGTTATCTGATCGATTTGAGGTTTTATTAGGTAGCAGGCTATATAATGCCAGGCCCGAAGTACAGCACGAGAACAACGATGTAAGGCCTGTTTGTAACGTGGGAAATTTTGCCTGTTCCTGCATTTTCCTCTGAAATTTTTGTGATTCCTATGAAATTCTTGCGTTGTAAGCAGGTAAGTGTGCGTGGAAATGGAGGAATAATAACAATATATATTGATATATAAATGATAAATCTGAACATTACTACACGGGCAGTGTCCCCTCTCAGTCTCATATCATCTCTAGACTAACAAAGCAAAAGAAATCATCAATCGATGTGATCATGTGAGCCCAACTACTACTACTACTCTAGTAGCACAGAATGACTGAAGAAAAGCAGAGCCAGCAGCAGCCAGGCCTTTCACAAAATACAGAAAAGAAAAAGTGAAAAGGGTCGCGGCGGCCGGCAGTAACATCGATCCTGTGGTGTCATGTGTGGTGGTCACAAATCAAAAGCCATAGTAGCATCCGGGATCGCTTCTAGGCGAGAAGAAGGGCAGCCGCACCCAGTGCCGCCGCGACGCCCGACGCCATCACGCCCGCCACTGTCCTCCCTGCATCGCTCTGCACCAAACATTTTCACAGCGTTAGCACGTCACGAACCCAAGATCGGGTATTAATTGAAGGTTACGCTGACTAAACAGCGTGGCGCAGTAACGCACTCCACACTCGTGCCAGTTTGGTAACGATGATAAAACTATTTGCTGTTGGGCTACCTACTGATTTCTTTCATTGGATCCGAAATTACTCGACTACTGTCGTTTTGTTTGTTTCGGTCCCAAGCAGTAAAACGGTAGCTGCAGTTGCCGTCCGTGCGTCGGCGTGCCCAACGGCTACATTCTGCCACCGACGGCCACCCATTTTGCATTTACCCCATTGTTTGACACGTACTTTCTAGTAGTCAACTAGTAATTTACACTTCTTGGGTTGTTGGGTTAGGCGGACTTGCACTTGTGCTCGACAGATTATTTTTTTATCCACATACAAAATTCAAAATAATGCCTGCCTAATGAGAAACGATGTGCAGTGACACTGTAATGCAATGAGCGGAGCAAGCGAATGTAATGCAACTGAGGTAGAGGAACGGTGGCGAGCAAAGCAAAGCGTACCGCGGTGTCGGCAGCGGCGGCGTCGCCACTGGGACCAGGTGCCTCGGCCGCGGACGTGGGCGCGTCGGCGGTCTTGGGCTTCTTCTTCTTAGGCGCAGCAGGTGGCTCGGCGGCCGGAGCAGGAGCAGGCGCAGCGGCCTTCTTCTTGGTCTTCTTCTTGTCCTTGGACGACGACTTCTTCTTGGCGGGCGCGGGGGCGGGGGCCTCGACGGGCTTGGTCTCTGGCGCTGGCGCCGTGGCGGGCACGGCCACGGGCGCGGGTGGCGAGGCGACGGGAGCCGGCGTGGCAGGGGCCGGTGCCGGGGCGGTGGCCTTGGTCGGGGGCGCAGGTGCCGGGGCCTTGGCTTTGGGCTTGGTTGGCGCCGCTGCGGGAGCCGGGGCCTTGGCTTTGGGCTTGGTCGGCGCCGCTGCGGGGCCGGGGTGGCGGGGGTTGTGGCAGGCGCGGCGGCTGCCGGCGATGGGCTGGCGGCCTTGGAAGAGGACTTGGGCGCTGGGGTGACGGACGGTGTGGCGGCGGGCGTGGCGGCCGGCGCTGTTGGGCTGGCCTTGGAGGAGGACTTGGTGGGCGGCGCCTTGGCTGGTGCGGACGCGGGGGACTGCGCGAGAGAGTGAGTGGCGCAGCCGCAGAGAAGAAGGCAGAGGAGGACGGTGGCACTCGCCGCCATTGCGGACGTTGCGTGCGTGCTCTGGTCTAGTGCTGTGCGAGTGGCAAGCGTTGGAGTGAGTGTGTGTGGGAGCGGAGCGGACAAGAGCGAGCGAGATGGAATGGAAGTGGCAAGGTGAGCGCGGCGCACGGGATAAAATAGGCGGAGACTCGATGGAGCGAGCGAGCGGATTGGGGCTTGGTGGTGGCCGGGGTGGGTCGCGTCGTAGTCGTAGCGTGCCGTTGGGGCGGTAGGTGCGCCCGGAGGATGGAGCCCAGGCGAGGTCCGGGGGGACGGCACGGCCGGCGGTGTCGGGAGCCGTTGCTGCTGCGGAGTGTCGGCGGGGTTTCCGGACAGAAATAAATGTGGTGAGGTCCTCCCCTGCCTTGACGCCAGCAGGCTGTGTCCGCCCCGTCAGGCCGCCGCCTCTCGGAGCCGTGGCCGCGTGTGGCCGGTTCCTTACTTTGCTTCGTCACGTCACCGTGCTGCCGAATGCCGACCAACTCCACTCTTCACTTGCCAGGAATGAATCGATCGGAGGCTCGGAGCTAGAGTTCCCTACAGTAGTTGCCGCTTGGACGCTTGGTGTTGGTGGTGTTGCTTGGCTTGGGTGCACCGACTTAAATCTCTGGGACGGCGTCGTATCCTCTGTCGGTGTGGTTCGCGTAGTAGGAGATCCATCACACCAACAGTGGTTTTTAAGACTTGTCCGTCTACGCTACATCGATTTGCCACGATCGACGAAGATTCGCGGCGATGTGCTAATGTACACTGTACGTCCAGAAAGGACTTGTATGTACATCGACTATCGTCTCCTCATAAAAAATGAACGTACGCCAGCACGCGGCTTGATTGAACGCATTGCCATCCTTCCGTGTCGACCTCATCAGCTTAATTTGGGCCGCTCTACACTATACGCTTTAATCACCCAACTTTGTCTTGCAATTAAGTCATCTGTTATTTTCAGTTTCTCTTAACATTTGCACGCCGCAGACTGCAGTTTATTTGTTCCCATGCCTCCTGTCAGGATCAGCCTGACAATTAACAACAAATCCGGCCTGCTGCAGCGGTTGCCTTCTCTCTGTGTTGCTTGCTCGCTGCTCGGGTTGCTACAATGTCACTGTACGTACCAAGCTAGTAGTAATACAACTACAGGAGTAATCCGTGTTAGTTTTCCTAGCTACCTACAAGTTTGATGCATCATTACCATGTGACGTCCATATGTGGACCAAAAGTGCAAAACAAAAACACAAACAAAAGGGACCAAAAACAGGCAAGGCTAGCTAGAATGATCGGCAGTCGGTTCAACCGTTACTGTCAGCCTAGACGAATATGTAACGGACGGAACGCTGCGTGATCAAGGAAAGAATGATCCATCGCCCCTGCTGTGTCCACACATGTGTAATGATAGGTCACTGCCGTTGTTGCAATGATGCAACACCACCTTTTTTTTTCTATTCTGTTGAACCATTGGTGCCACTTCCAGGGTACAGCTAAAGATCTCAGATTGTTGAGATCTTCATGTTGTTGGGATTAAATCCGAGGTTAGACCTATGTCTGAATTAGATTCTTGTACCTCTGAACACGGCAGCTGGTTATTTGGGTATATGCTTTCAGAGGACTCGCTGAAAAAGTTTGGGTCCTGGTGTGCTATATATGTTAGGTAGAGAAACCGAGGTGTAGAAGACATAGAGAATCAGATCATCTGATTGCGACAGACAAGCAACTATATATCTATCTTCCCATATTTCACCAGTTTGTTAACAAGGAGAGTAAGAAATTTGTTATTGCTGAAATCAAAGAAAGAAAACGTGTGTTGCATTGTGTCAATAACAAATGCTACTCATCCAAAGAGCTTCGAACCACTGCTTCATTTTCATCTGAAAACATGGATCATGTCATGCCCTCCGACAATCACAAGCACCACTTCCTACTAGTTCCATCTCGGAATGAGCAACCACACTCTAGTCTTCCTTCAAATCCTAGCTACTACTACGCATTTCTACCCTGATGCACAAATTTTGGTGACAAGACAAGCGTTCATGCATGCAAAGACCGATCGTCGTTAATCGTGTGTGGTCTATGTAGCACACCTTAGGCTGGGGTCTTCTGCCGGCTGCGGCCTCACCAATCTGCGGGCGAATGTTAAATTTGCCGACCAGGCCGGCGTCTGCGCGTCGCGCCGACCGCGTCGGCCCACACGATCCGGCCCAATAGCCCGGCAAGCCCGGCGTCGTCGTCTTCTTCCTCGCGACATCGCCGCGTCGGCGGCTTCGTCGCCTACGCTTTAGGGTTGCAGCCCGTCGCCCTCGCTTTAGGGTTGCGGCTCATCGCCGTCAACCTCCCCTCCCCTCCATTCCTTCCCCGGCCATAGAAGGGCCGGCCCGGCCGGCGCGCCGTCGACCCCGGCGGCGGCGGCGGCTTCCGGCCGGGCGGTGAGCTTCGGCGGCGGGCGCCGCCGAGCTCGGGCGGGGAAAGCCCCATTCGACCGGGTATGGGTAGGCGGCGGGGGGAGCCGGAGGTGGCCGGAGTTGGAGAAGAAGGCCGGAGCGGAGCCGAGGTCACCGGAGCTGGTTAGGGTTAGGGTTTCGAGCGGAGAAGAAGAAAGGGGAGGGGAAGGGACTGCCGCCGCCGACGCCGTAGGGGCTCGCCGGAGCTCCGGCGAAGCACTACGGCGCCGGGGCGGGGGCGGGGCGCTTGGCTGGAGGTTGAAGATGATGCCTAGGCGGGCCAGGCTAGGCCGACCCACCTCCAAGGTGGGCGGCAGCTAACACACACACACACACACCCCCACCAACTGCTGCATCAGCGTAATAATGCTACCTCTACACTGCGAATTTGACATGAACATGGACTTGATAACGATAAATATGTTCAGATCAGTAAGTAGCAACGAACACAAAGGAAGCAGGGACATCGTTTTCCATATCCAGAGTAGTATATCATTAATATAAATATGTTTTTTTACATAGACGAACTTAATTCAGATTAATATTTATGATTTAGACTGCATATATGCACGCACGCCTTCTGGCCAAGTCTCGTTCCGTAGCCCATACCTTCCAGTCAAGTTTGCGGGCTTTTTTTTTTTTTTTTTTAGGGAGTAGGTTGTGCACTGCACCGACGATTTCTCTCTCTCTTTTTTTTTTAGCAATTGCACCGACGATTTCTTGGAATACGTACACGGGTGGGTTCAGCCCAGTACAGTATCCGTGAGCTAGCAGGCCAAGGAGTTCACACGAGAAACAGCTGGTCTGGCCGAAAATCAAAAAAAAAAAAAAAAAAAAATTCACACAAGAAACATGACACCTCTATGCCACGGTCTGAATGGGGTTTCATAGGCGTTTTAAATGCACATTAAATATGGCGCCATATCAGCAAAAATACATTTTTTACATGAAACTTTGAGGAGAGAGAAGGGAAGAGTTTCATCTTGGTGAAACTCTCTTGGCATCGAATATCAACTATCTACTCGAGTCATGAAATTAAATGTTTATGAAACCACGACATGAAACTCTCCATTGAGAGTAGGGATTTCATCCAAATTTCATTTCATTTTATATGACATGACAGTCTTGAAAACAACGAAATTAAACTCACCATTGAGACTGGCCATACATACCATTGATTATAGTACCACACAAGGGATGACACAAAGTATATATTGTGGTTTTCTATCCTCTTTGAGCTGGGTGAGTTCTAGGATCACCACTTTTCTTTACCAAGACTCAACCCTCCAAGATTGCCTAATAATAAGCCTGCTTGATCACAAGGCACTCCGACCACCTCTATTTCATTGAACTTGTTCTTCGCTATATAACTACAGCAGGAACGAGCACAAGAGCCCGTCGCAAACCTCCACTGGAGCACCTCACGGTCTTTAATTGAGTGTTTCAACACAGTTCCGCTGCTCCAAGCCGTCAAGACGGCATCAACCACTAAGATTAATTAACAAGCAAACCAAAGCAAACACGACACGATCTCTAGTCCCACTTAATGCATTCTCTCAAAGCAGATGGTAGTGGAGGCTTGTTTTAAGCTCTAATAGGTGTATTTGGTTGGGTGGCTATCCCTAGTCAGGCTCCCTCGAGCCATTTTTTTGTTGTTTAGTTGTTTGTAGAGGGTATGGGCTTTGCTTCTGGTTAGGGCAGACCTAAAGTGCCCCTTTAGCCTGGCAGAATGGAATGTCAGGTTCGCCATTCTCCTAGAGCTAGGCCTACACCAACTCCCTATTCTGTTCTTGTCTTTGCCTGCGACACATCTCCTATACCAGGCTCACCGGTCCTCCGCGCTCATTAGCTTGCTAGTCCAGTGCTTCTCCTCTGCCCACGAATCTCCTATGCGATCTGGCCAACCAGTGAATCCTTCGACAACATCTCCCCTAACTGTATCTCCTCCGTGTGCAAGGGATGGTCACCGGGCCGCCCGTGAGGAGATCATCTTCCTCCTTGCCAATTGCCGCGCTACTCCCTCCTGCGGGCGCCTCACTACGCTCCTCGGCCGCCACGCTTGTCCACTTACGAGAGGCTCCCCGGACTGTCTTTGGTCTCCATGGCTAGCAAATGAAAGTGGAGCATTGGTCTCCGAGCTACTGTGGCGCCAACGCCGAGTACTGCGAGAGAGGTGTGCGAGGCAACCTGCTGCTCCCATGTCGGTGCATCTTGTTGCCCACCATGGCCACCGAGGCACAGATCCCATGCTTCACCATGGCGCATCCTCCTGCAGTGGCTGCGAAGCTCAACACCTCGGAGCGGCAAGGGGGCAAAGAGGAGCAGTACGGGGTGCTCAGGGACAGCCCAAGCACGGGCACGATGGAGGTCCTTATCGACGAAGAGCAGAGTAGCTAGCACCATCGTTATAGATTTCCAAACATGCTGCCCCTAAAATTGGTATAAGAGATTTTTTACCATAGAGTATATACATTTGAGCTCAAAGAAACAATTACATCAAATACTCCCTCCATCCTAAAGCGTAAGTCGTTTGACTTTTTTTACTCCAACTTTGACCACTTTCTTATAAAAAAAAAATTATGCAAACATAGTCAAATTTAAGTTACTTTTGAAGAATGATTATTAATAAAAAGCAAGCAACAACAAAAAAAAGAAATGATATTTTGCACAAATTTTTGAATAAGGCGAGTGGTAAAAACTTGGTGTCAAAAAAAAAGTCAAACGACTTACAATTTAAAATGGAGGGAGTACAAAAACACGATATCTTTACCATAGACTCGACGAAGATGAACTTCCACGGTACGGTCAACAAGTTGGGCCCTAAAATTGTCCCCTTTCAGACGTCAAATGGAGTGACCGTGAGAGTACGTCGTCACCCGCGCTCTGCGGAGCCCAGACGGAACCTCCTTTCTTTCCTAGCTTCTAGAGCTGCTGCTGTCACGTACGTGGCGTCGTCGTCGTCCTGCTGACTTGACTGCAAGTCGATCTGGAACTGGAGCAGATCGTGGATCCGGCGCCTGCCGGCGGTGGTTGCCTGCCTTCTTGATCCATTTTTCTTTCACACGAGGAGCTGCAGTTTCTTCCTGGACGGCGGCCTACGCTTGGCGTAAGCACGGCAGGGCTTGCTGTCCGCCCAAGCCTCCTCCGCCGGACTTGCGGACCCGTCGCCCAAGAAGCGGTGCTGCTGCTGAGGAGCTCCCTGCAGCCTCTCGTAGCCGTAGCTCGCGTGTTCACCGAGCCTCCCAACGACGGGGCCGGGGCCAAAGCCGAACAGGCCGCCGCCGCCGCCGCACCACCTCCGCGGCGCGCTGCCCAACTCCACGCACCTGAGGAACTCGGCGGCGCCGCTGGCCAGCCACTCGAACCTCTGGACGGCGGCGCAGGCGCGGGAGCACTCGTCGTCGCCGCCGCCGCGGGCGAGGAGGACGAGCTCCCAGAGGAAGCACAGGACGGCGTGCGCGACGCGGCGCGGGAGCGGCGCCCGCGCCAGCCGCTCCTGGGCGTCCTCCTCCTCCAGCTCCCGCAGCTTCCACCGGTGCACCGCGGCGTCGCACTCGTCCGCGGCGCGCCGGAGCTTGCGGCGCCAGCGGAGCAGGGACGCGTCGGTGGCCTGCCACCGGCCCGACAGCTCCAGCGCGGCCTCCATCTTGATGTGCGCCATCTCCAGCCGCTCGATGGTTTCTCGCGTGCTCAGACGCTCCCTGCGCTTGCCGATGATGAAGGAGGAGGTCCGGTTGACCACCTCGCCGACGACGACGGACCCGACCATCTCTGCCATTATTGCGATAGCTAAGTCTCTCGATCGACTACGACTATCGATCACCGGCGGCCGCCTACAGAGATGCTAATAATCACATCAGATCAGCAGTCGGATCGGAGGACGGAAGCGGCGTCAAGTCAAGGGAGATGAGCTAGTAGGTTGTGGAAGAGAAAAGGTTAGGTGGTCAGGGTCAGGCCATGGATGGATGCAAAAATACGCATCATGCTCTCTTACCGGGGAGGTTGCACTGCACGATGAGTCGATGACCAGAACAAGTCAGATGCCGCGTTAATCCGACCATCCTTGTCGTGTTCCAAGGGCCAGGCCCGATGATGGTCGTAGGTCCAAGTCCAGTGTAAGTACTAGGATGGGCTCAAGTGATTTGGGCAGTAGCAGCCCAATTGGGCATGCGCAAGCAAGGGGGAAAAAATAGCCCACTAGTGTGAACGGTGTCACGAGGCATGATTCCTTTGCTTCTCAAAAAGGAAAAATAAAGGAGCATGATTGATGATTCCTATATTAGTCAACTGATGACATGAGCTGACAGTTGTCATTTTATATTTATTTTAAGTTCAATTCGAAACTCCCCATGCAAATGTATCTATTTTCCTTATAAAATTCCCACGCAAATCTGTTATCTTACCGATGAGGTGAGAGGAGACACCACATCAACTCTAAGAGCAACTCCAACCATCCCTTCTAAAAATAGCTAAAAATAGATAGCTGACTTGTAAAATTTGAGAGCCCAAATTTAAAATCAACTCTAGTGGAATAAAATGGACTCCCATTTTCATTTAAAAGTTGGATAGGAGTCTCTTATATCTAGCTAGCTATAGGGGCTTGTGAGGAAATTTTAGGAGGGCATAAAAATTTAGGAGCTCCACCAAGTGTTATTCTCAACTAGAGAATAGGAGGCCCCACCGAGTTGCTCTAATGGTCTGCAAATTAACATGTTAATAAAATTTGAAATCGGCGTCCCTATACTATTGGCAACTTACCGCAATTACCATTATGCAAAAATAAACTCTTGTTCCTACTCTATTCATCCCAAAATAGATGTAATTCTCGCTTCTCGAAAGTCAACGTTTCAAATTGCCGGCAATTATATATTAAAATATATAAATATTTATACTAAGTAATTAGTATCATCGGAAAGATCTTTAAGTCTAGTTTTTAAAAAATATTTAGAGATATAAATGTTATGCCGTATTTTCTACAAACCTAGTCAAAGTTGATTGACTCACACGCGCTTCCTACAGCGTCATCCTTTTTATGATTTAAGGAGTATTCTATATTAATCTCTCATAAAATTATTAAAAATGACGCCAATTATAATTGTAGCACCTTGTCATTTAATAGTTCATTAAACTTAGACAAAAAAAATAAGAGTACCTATTTGCATTTCATATTAATTTTTGATTTATAGATACGAGAGCGAGAATATAAATATAGTTCAATACGGGGAGAAGTTAAAAAAATAAGATTAAGTCCATTTTTGCCACTCAGCAATTTTCTTCTAATTTTAACCTCCGTGAAAAGCCGTCTAACTTTTATCACTTCAACTATGAAAACCGTTTAATTTTGTCCCTAGAGCCATCTTAAAACCACTCAACATTCCTCATAGGCCAAAAAAAAAAAAAAAAGGGTTTATAGTTAATGCTCTAAAGTTAGACAAAGGCAAGAGTTGAGAAATTTTTTATGAAATATTGGTCTACACTTATAGTATATATGAAATTTACTTATTGATGACTATTTGTGTGCATTAAAATATTGGTCTACACTTTTTTTTTTTTTTGGTTCTGAACATGAATTTGAATTTGTTTTAAACATAATATTTATGCTTATAAGTTCTCATATTTTGAAATTTAAATTTTTAAGAATTTTTTTGAACGAAATTGCACGAGAGAAATAATCAAACACAAAGTTGTAGATCTTGATGAGATGTACAACTTTGTAGTTCATGACTTTCTTATTTGAAATCATCAATTGTCCCAAAATTACGTTTGATGTTTTTATATTTTGAAATTTAATATTGTTTTGAATTATTTGAATAAACTCGCATGGAGAAATGACAAAAACTAAACTTTTAGATCTCTAAAAATTTGTGGTTGATGATTAAAACATTTATGGTTCTAAAATTACTTTTGATGTTCTCATTTGGAATTTCATATTTTTATATTATTCAAATGAACTCGAATCAAAGAATAACTAGATAGAATTTGTAGAGCTCGATGAGATGGGCTATATTTTTAGAAAAAAAATTTTAAAGATTAATTTAGAAAAAGGCCATTTTTAGCTCTTGAATTTTTGTTCAAGTATGGATTTAGCCCTCGAACTCGGGTGCAACCCTCCAACTATTAAAGCTACAATTTTGACCCTTAGCTGGTTCCAAAGGTGGTTTCGAGTAAATATATTTTTCTATATACTATTTTTACACCAAACCACATGATATATATTTGTGCAATTCCTTGTGTGGTATCACTTTCTAGCTCATTAATTACTTCCATGTCAATTCTATCTCTCGCCCTAGGATAGCAAAACACTAGCTAGAATATGTAGAATCATTGTTAGGGTCTTCTTTTGGGTTGAACATGCAGGGTTTGAAAGTATATTCACCCCATCTAGCCATCCAAGTAAAGATCATTTTAACAATGTTGTGCCTCGCTACCATGAGGGATGTATTAGCTCCAAATGGTAGGTTAGCTTCAGGTGAGGATACAAAGAAGGCCGTGAAAGATTATTAATCCAGAGGATGTTGCATTCTTTGAGGCAATGATGTGCCTCGCTACCGTGAGGGATGTGTCAGCTCCAAAGGATATGTTAGCTTCATGTGAGGGAGACGAAGAAGGCGGTGAAGGATTCTTTGTATATGTTGAGTCAAATGGTTGTGCACCACAGTGAATGGTGTGACGTTTAGTGCTTCATGTTGATGTCGAATTCAATATGATTGGTCCAACAATAGCTAACAATGTGTGTGTGTTTTTTTAATGTGTTGGGTCTACAAAATCACCCCATATGCTTCATGAGGTGGTGGTACATCATGATTTCATTCTATGAATTAGGTGGAATCAATTTATTCATCGCCATATACCCATTATTAGCTTGTGACGAATTGAGTAGTGATGGATGAACTCATTCCATTCCGCAAAGCAAACCAAAAACAGTGAGGTAAGTAAATGATAGGTCACCTCATTCTTCAAATTGAACACATCTTAATGGTCTATTTGGATCTCTTAGCTGCTTTACTTTTGGTAGGATAAAAGAGTGGCTACCGATACGGATCAAGTGAATAAGCTTATCAAATCATTAACGCTGGGTCCGCAGAAACTACACGCGCGTGTGCGTGGGCATGGCCTTTGTTTCGAGCGACATTAGAATGAGCTAGCTAGTAGTTTATTCCTAGATTCTTTATCTAATAGATTATGGCTGCTATGCGAGATCGGATGATCATGAACTAAGAATAAATTGTACAGGTTGATTGGAGGCAGCATAACGCTGACTTCTTTTTCTGTTTTCAATGAAGTGAGTAATGGGACACCGCAGAACAGTCTATGCATTCTTCAAAACCGTATAGCGCATGGCGCATGGGGATTAAAATTTATATTTAGAGTAAGTAATAAATGCCGATACGTACTTATCTCTCTGTCATGTCTGCAAGAAATATGCAAGGGAATGTATTGACTATAAAAAAAATATTTAAAAAATAGGATAAACTAACTGAGAATTTGTTAGTGGTTGGAGGAGAATATTGTGACGACTAGATAGATGGGCTGAGCAATTGAAAACCCATGTCCTTTGCAATATTTCTCATAAACAATAAGGATAGTGATATTGATGATTGGCATCCACTCCCAATAACCATGAGGGTATGTGACATGTAGAGGCTGATTCAGTATGGGTTTGTTAGGGTATCTTAAGACTCCTGCACTAGAATTCGTCCTGTTTGGTTAGTTACATATGAAGGCTAGGACTGTCCTCAAAACAAAGCTTAGCATGCATCCCACTATTTTTTCGGCTAAATCTTGCGTATCCTGCTATGCACCTTCCTCCTACACCCGCACTGCAACCCAAGACACAATCTGAGAAAACCAATCACACACATACCACTGTACAACTTTTTTTATAGGCAAACCAAACAACATCGAACTGCATTGCCATGTCCAGATCAAGAATATGTTGCATACACTGTAGGGACCTCGGTCCCTGCAGATTTCTCAAAAAAAAAAAAAAAAAAAAAAAAAAAAAAAAAAGTTGCATAACCTCTGATACAATGTAATGCCAATGCCAGCAACCAATCAGACACGTAAGTTCCGCGATGCTCCAACACTTCTATAGATTGCAAGCAGTAGAAAAGTATAAAAACACCTTTAACAATACAACGACCTGTGCTATCTACAAGAGGTGTATACTAGCTACAACACTATTTCCAAAAACTGCCTTATTGTTATCATTTTTTTTTAGAATTATACAGTATAACCAACACATGCACGCACACTCACCCCAATCTAGGTTGACGACGCAGGTGTGTTGGCTTGCTTGGTGCGCATGCACCTCCGAGGCCCATGGATTACTTGTGTCCCTAGATTTCACTTACTACTCTTTTGAGCAACTCCAACTGTTTGGTAAATGAACTTGTTATTCTTGAAAATTTGGCAAAACATGAAATTATACTCTCCAACAGTTTGCTAAATCAACTTGTCATCTTTCCCAATTTGCTATCACTCCCCTCCGCGCGCATATATACACGCTCGTATCGCGGCAAGATCCATCCGTCTTAGAAGAGGTGAAAGGCCATAAACATAATTTTGTTTGTCTCGGGGTTCCCGATCTGATGTAAGTTAGATCTAAGTTTGACAAATAAATTATGCCAAACTGTTGGAGATGAACTCTTTTTTACTTGGTATATCTTTTTTAGAAGTTGGAATAACTCAAGATTTGCCAAGTAAAATTTGGTAAACTCTTGGAGATGTTCGGTGTTATTTGGACCCACTAGCTAAAGGTGGACACATTGGGTGATTTTGTCTATAATGGTATTCCTTTTCTATTTGCTATCGGTAGTGTACACGCTGAGAGGTAGGTGGGAGGAAAAAATGGTCTTTTCGCAATATATTAACTAGATCATTCCCAATAGCCTTTCTTAAATACAGTCTCCAAACCCTCAATTAGAGAGCCGTTTTAATAAAAACCGTTCTATGTATCTCTCCACCCTCAACAATTTTTCTCAATATAGATAAAGACATTGTCTAATGGTGTTTTGGCTATCTTAATCATGGGGTCAAATTAAGCATACCATTAAATATTTAACATGTGCAAGTCTTTCATGATTTGAGTCAATGCAAAGAGATGCTTTGAAATCTTCTCTCGAATGAATTGAACACAGTTTCTGTATATATAAACACTAGGAAATACCTCTTTCCTCAGAAGTCACGACTCGACGAAATCTGTTCACTGCGCTGCTAAATCTTTCTCCCGCTTCATTCTCCCATTTTGCAAGTTGCCTGAGCCATCTTTACTCACAAGCAAGGTTCGGCCATCGGAATTCCCAGGCATGAGACTTCCACAGCACTTTCGTCACTATTCGTTTCATATTCACCTTTTTCATGTGCAGATGTTGGGTAAAGTTGTCGTCGAGGAGACACTGAAGCAGATCTTGTCAGCAGCTCTGTCTTACAACAATGGAGGGACATCGGATGAAATGGAACACGTGGAGAGGCTGGAGATGGCACAAATCAGGCTGGAGGCTGTCCTCGAGGCATCCGTGAGGTGCCCGATCAAGGATCCGTCACTGGTGCGCTGGCGCAGGAAGCTCAAGCGCTGCGCAAAGAGTGCGATGAGGCGCTCCACAGGTGCAAGCAGCGGATCGAGAAGCAGACAAGGAGCTCCTCGTTCCCGCGGCGGCTCGCTCACGCCACCAAGGCGTGCCTGTCCTCCGTCGTCGGCGTCCACCGTAACGAATCGAGCACCAGAGACGACGCCTCGAAGGTTTGAGTGGTTCGCCGACGGTGCCAGCGACTTCCTCCGGCTGGTGGAGCTCGGTGGCACGCCGCGCCGGTACATGTTCTTTGACCCTCTCATCGGGCAACTCCTAGCCGGCAAGGAGCTCCGGTACAGGCTCGTCCGAGGAAGCCAGTACTACCTGTTCTGTGTGCGTCCCATTGTTCTGGAAGGCCGTGGGATGGAAGCGAAGCTCGACTTCTTCTATGAAGACGACGACGCGCCGGAGAAGAATCTGTGCATCGGCTCCATGCTCCGGCTTTCGGAGAGCACGGACGTTGTTGGGATCACCATCAAGTGCCTGCAGCTGCTGGTGACGCCCCACTTCAAGTCCGCGACTGAAGCCGCGACAAGGGAGCTCGCTAACCTTCCGACGCAGGACTTCACCTGGGTGCCGTCAGGTGCTTCTACTCGCAGGGAGCACTGGGACAGCATCCACAGAGACATGAGCCAGTGGTTCCGGCCGGACCCGCTGTGCTGCAACAAGCGTGAGCCCTGTCGTCGTCCCTGTGAGAGCAATGCAGCAAGCATAGTGAGGCCATCACCTTCACAGGTGTCTCTGGAATCAATCATCGAGGTGTACTGGCAGTGCCAGGTCCCACTGTCTGAGTATAACATGCTGCAGAGGAACGCAGCTGTTGAAGGTCCAGCGGCTTATTCAGAAGACACGCCATACCTGAAGCTTGGTCTCCTGTTCACACCCCATGGTTCTTTAGGAGACTTGACGCCAAAAGCCGAGTCATCGGCGCTGGAGGTGATAGACGGCGAGGAGCAGCATAGTATGCACACCAACCTTAGCCTGCAACAGCTGGATGAGACCATGCTGCCAAAGGCGCTGCAATGCCTTTACCAGAAGACGGAGGCGATGGCGTACCAGATGCTATGGAAATCTAAACATGGCACGGCATACCTTCAGGTGAGGAAGACGATGCCACTCAAAAATTATAGGGGAGATGACAAGAACAAAAGTTTGCTAATGCAGCGATACCATCAAGACCCAAAGCTGGAGAGATGGACAAATGTTCTCACAAACTTTCTCAATTTGTGGGTTGGGCACGTACCTGATGATAGGCTACGGAGTTCAATGACCGAATGGTTGCAGAGGGAAAATGAGAAGCAATTGGCAGTTCTACGTTCTTAAGTCACTCATGTCTCAGAAAACAAGAAAGCATGGGTGATTTCAGTTGCTTTTATTATTTTTGTTTATGTTGTGTTATTGTTCTCTTTGCTTTCTAATCAGCAGTACATGCAACTTGTTCGGCGTCCTCATACAGGCCTCGAGATTGTCAAAATGCATCTTATCTAGTCCAAGGTATTTAGATAATCCAAATGGATCCAAATAAGCCCTAAGTATCTACTTGGTCTGCCACCACATCCCGTGATGGCGTTCATTTACTGTCATGGCCTCATGTATGGTACTGTGGCGTCAAGAAGGTGTGATTTGTTGTCACGCGTCGGATCTGGAACCCCATGTCGGACCAAGCGATCCCAGCGAGGCACAACACAGGGCCCCAGTTGGGTTCGGCCGCTTCCTACGCGTGGCCAGGGCTGGGGAAGTTTCCATTGAGAACAGAAAATGAACCAAACCGACCCAAACCAAACAGAATTGTCAATTTTTCATTTTTCGGATTCGGCTTTGGTTCTTATTTCCTATAATTTTGGTCTTTCACTTCAGCTTTGTTTTGGATGCAAAAGGAACTGAAGAACCGTGAAAGTCGAAGGTATAGCATGGAGCGCTAGTGCGCCATTGCTCCCCACATTCACAAAGGCCAATCCAGCACAGCCTACCTAGGAACAACATGCCTCCAGCCCCATCCCCACCTTGACACTAATTTAGCCATTCCCCAACACCTGCACCATCCTCATCGTGGGCAACTGTGCCCCCAAAACCTAACCCTAGGTCCCTAGCGAGCCTACATCCATGGGCAGTGGCAGGTACTGGAGGTCATGGTGTGGCAGCAACGGTGACAGCAGCGGCATTGCAATCGAGATGCAGGGTTGCGGCAGCAGCGTCATGAGCGGGGGTGGAAGCAAGCGCACGGTGGCAGTGGAGTCATGAGCAGAGGCACACCGGTGGCAGCGCAGCCAGAGGGCAGTTCGTTTATTCTGTTTAAACCTAAAAACTGACACTGCATATGTTGGTTCTCTATTCTGTAGTTAACATAGAAACCGAAGTTTTCCAAAACGAACAAACCAAACCAGTTTTCGTTTAAACTGATTGCCCCCTCCTACTAATAAGGGTTAATTTGTATCATCTTGTTTAGTTTATAAAATCTAACGCCAGTACAACAAATAAATACATACTGTAGAACAGTAACATGAAAATTTAGACCAAGATTGATGACCTTAACCGAAGGTCTTAACCCAACCAGCCCACTATCCTCCGCCACTAGTGCTAATGTTCTCGTGGTGTGTAACATGTGCCTGCATAGGTTTCAGGGACCGGACAGGGCTTTTAGAACCGTTTGGTATACCTAACCTATGTCAATGGTGTCTCACGTCTTGAAGGTTGTGCAAATGTGGATTCAAGAGAGAGACCGAGGAGGACCCATTTTTGGAAAATTGTATAAAAGATAAGAGTAGGCTACTTCCGTCTCCTGTCTCCACCAGATCTTTCGTTGTTCTTGGTCAAAGTCCACATATTCTGTTTGACTCTGACACAATTGTGGAGACCTACTGTTATTTAGCCACCCACTTTTGTCTCGTACTAGTAGTCAGTCTTGAACTGGATTGTAGGTCAATACATATTCCCTGCCCTTCCTGCACGTTATGCGCACTTGATTTCCTTGGTGATGGTGTGTTCCTATGAAATCTCCGCATATATATATAGCAATAATTCTCCACTCTTCAGTCTTCAGATCACCCATGCAATCAGTAACTTCCCTTACATATATACACACACAAACTACATTCTGACGATCGCCAGCTAGCTAGTTCAGTCCAAACTCCAAACTCATGGCGGAGATCGTGAGGTCTGCGGTTGCCGAGGAAACAGTGAAGCAAATTGTCTCCGGCATCCTGGACAAGCAGGGACAGAAACCGAATGAGAAGGAGCATCTGGAGCGGCTGGAGATGGCGCACATCAAGCTGGAGGTCGCGCTAGAGACTTCCAACAAGTGGCAGATCAGCGACGGTTCTTTGCTCCGATGGCGCAAGAAGCTGAAGCGCGCCGCTCAGGAGTGCAATGACACACTGCGCCGGTGCAAGCAGCGCGCTGTTGCCATCGACGACGAAGAGAAGCAAAAAAGGGCAGCGGTGAGGCGCTCGTCGTCCTTGCCGACGTGGTTCGCCCACGCCAACAAGTCCTTGGTGTCCTCCATCCTCAGCGGTCGCAACAGGACCGATGACAATGGGTGCAATAGGACCGATGATGACGAGTGCGGCTGGAGCGGCAACGCTGTACGGAGATTCGAGTGGTTCGCGGACGGCGCCACCGAGTTCCTGAAGTTCGTGGAGCTCGGCGGCACGCCGTGGAGGTACACATTCTTCGACCCTCTCATCACGCGCCTGCTCGCCGGCGAGGAGGCAAGGTACAGGCTCGTCCAAGGAAGCCAGTACTACCTGTTCTGTGTGCGTCCCATTGTTCTGGAAGACCGTGGGACGGAGGCGAAGCTCATCTTCTTTTATGAAGACGACGACACGCCAGAGAAGAACCTGTGCATTGGCACCATGCTACGGCTTTCGGAGAGCACGGACATTGTTGGAATCACGATCAAGTGCCTGCAGCTGCTGGTGACGCCCCATTTCAAGTCCACAGCTGAAGCCGCGACCAGGGAGCTCACTAACCTTCCGACGCAGGACTTCTCCTGGGTGCCATATGGTGGTTCTACTCACAGGGAGCACTGGGACAGCATCCACAAGGACATGAGCCAGTGGTTCCGGCCAGATCCGCTCTGCTGCAACCAGCACGAGCCCTGTCATCCCTGTGGGAGCAATGCAGCAAGAACTGTGAGGCCATCACATTCACATTCACAGGTTTCTCTGGAATCAGTCATCGAGGTGTACTGGCAGTGCCAGGTTCCAATGTCCGAGTACAACATGCTGCAGAGGAACGCAGCTGTTGAAGGTCCAGCAGCGGCTTCTTTGGAGTACACGCCATACCTGAAGCTTGGTCTCCTGTTCACACCCCATGGCTCTTTAGGAGACTTGACGCCAAAAGCTGAATCGTCGGGCGCTGGAGGTGATCGACGGGGAGGAGCAGCGTGGTACGCACATCAACCTTAGCCTGCAGCAGCTGGACAAGACCATGCTGCCTAAGGCGCTCCAATGCCTCTACCAGAAGACGGAGGCCATGGCATACCAGATGCTCTGGAAATCCAAGCATGGCGCGGCGTACCTTCAGGTGAGGAAGACGACGCCACGCAAAAATTGGAGGGGAGATAACAAGAACATAAGGTTGCTGATGCAGCGATATCATCAAGACCCAAAGCTGGAGAGATGGACACATGTTCTCACAAACTTCCTCAATTTGTGGGTCACGCGTGCACCAGATGACAGGCTACGGAGTTCAATGACCGAATGGTTGCAGAGGGCAAATGAGAAGCAATTGGCAGCTTTGCGTTCTTAAGTCTTGAATAAATATGCTTGTACTGGAAAGTTCAGGTCTCAGGAAACAAGAAAGCATGAATGGCTTTAGTTGCTTTTCTGACTCCCATTTATGTTGTGTTAATGTTCTCTTTGCTTTCTAATCAGCATGTTGTAATTGTAACAACTTCCGGCTCTCATTCACCATACTTGTATTTTCTATAAAAACCTTTTTCCCTTTGGAATAGCTTTTCATTATTTGAATTCCATCAGCAACTTCTGAACTCGTTCGGCGTCCTCATATAGGTCCGGATACTTTCAAATTGAATTTTACTAAAAAGGTATTTAGATAAATCCAAACGGGTCCAAATAAGCCCTACTCCGTATCTGTCTATTTGGTCTGCCGCCACATCCCGAAATAGTGTGATTTGCGAATGAAGACACCCAATTATCTTCATTCACTCTGATGGCCTCATGTGTGGTACTATGGTGTCAGGATGGTGTGATTTGTGAATGAACACAACACTCCACTCCATTCACAAATTACAAGTGAACGAACACAATGTTATATTGATAAGAAGGAGTGCTCACTGTTCAGTGCATGGCAGGAGATTGTAAAGATCCCCAAAGACCACCATGCAGTCAAAATGATCAGGAAGAACAGCAGCTTAGACTGTCCTCTGCCTTGACCAGAGGCAAGGACTTGACCAAGCAGCCACTGTAATTGATAAGAGAAGATCAAAGGAGAGGCACCCCAGACCACACCCTTGGCTAGCCACTGATCAGCAGGCTGCTGCAGTGGGAAGGGCTTCCCAAAACAATCCACTGAGTTCTTGACTGCTACAACGGCCAACTCCAGGAAGGTATGAGCAGAACTTGTTTCATCTATGTTATTATGTCCTAGCTAAGCTCAATGATCCTACTAATCTAACAATGGCATAAAGAGCCAGTGCAAGCTCGTGCTAGGACAAACTACAAATGTTGTTCATGCTTTGTTCATGCTCCAGTCGGAATCCTATGTAGCCTACGGTCAATACTGTTAACCAAGTCCACAATGATATTCATGGTGTTCGTCATTTTGAACTTGAAATTGATCTGGTGTTGTTAGCATCTAGGAGGGAATTTGTTGCAAAGAACACTCAAACACCTCAAATCCCCGACGATTCGAAACATTAGCTATCAATTTCCCCGATTTGGCTCAAACTCCTAGTGAAGGCGGTGGACTTACTCATGCTCACTGTCGTCGTTCGCGCGACGAGGGTCGCTGTCCGCCGCACAAGCAAGGCCGTCGTGGGTCCTCAGGCGTTCCTCAGTCGCGGTCAAGGCTGGCCACCTTGCTGCGCCCATGGCGGCTGCGCGACCGCCGCCGTGCGAAGGGGCGTGTGCGCCGCTGCTGCAGCCGCCGGGTCATTCCCGTGCGCGCGCGTGGGTCGCCGCCAGCAAAGAGCACCGACGAGACGCTACTCGACGGAGCCGCGCGCAAGCCAACCCAGCTCGCGACCCCGGCGAATGGGATCCCGATGGCCCCAGATGCTCCTCCATGGCACTCGGTGCGAACGGGAAAGGAGGAGCTCGGGTTGGGGAAACGTAGCAAGTGGGCGCGGGCACGGGCGCCTCCCGCCGATGCGTTGGCCGCCGGCCTCCCACCGTGTGTGCAAGCGCGCGGTCAGGACCCCTCCGCTGGGGCAAGCGCGCGAGGACAAGCGTCGCGCCCGGCCGCAGCCGCCGCGGCCACCGGATGCGCTGGTGCGTTGGCGCGTCCCGCCGTCGCCGCCGAGGGTCCGGGCCCGGCCGGCTCTCTACTCGTGCGCAGGGAGAAGGAAAAGAGAGGTAGCGGGTCGAAATGGGCCAAGAGTAGGGAGTGGGCCGAACGGCTTTGCTGGGCCCATGACGCGGCTATGGATTCTACTCTACTCTCTAAGTCTCTATTCGGAGAGTTATTCGACGAATATTCTATTGTATTCTTATGTGCTCCATCCAACAAACTCTCCAATTTTTGTTCTCTATATACTTTAATAGTTTATCATAAATTTTCTTGTGTGAAAAATCATGAACCATATATTCCATTTAGAGAGCCACTTGTCATCTCAAAAAATGGACCGCGAGAATTACGGGTTTGAAGAGTGGAAAAGATAATGATTTAGTGAGTTTATTGGAGCATATATTGTTGGTTTGTTTTCTAAATTTTGTGATAAAGATCTAAGAGTCTTTTGGAGATGCTCCAATGCAAACAAGGGTATAATCTTTCTTTTTTCTTTTTCTATTTTTATTGAGGAGGCTGGAGTGAATAATCTCATTTAGGCTGGTATACAGCTATCACTTGGCCCAACATGCCAACAAGGTATTGTCCGCCTAACTATGCTTAAAAAGATTTGTCTCACAAAATATATCCAAACTATCCAATTAACTATTTTGTTCACCTACATTTCATACTCCACGCCTCCATGCAAAGGACGGAGCCAAAAAAAAAAAAAAAATTAAGAAGGGGTCAAAACAATTGAGATATGTTGATTTGCATGAAGAGTTAATGGTGATTTTTTGTTTTTGCTATATTAATTAACCTTGATTACCAGCTCATAGGGGCTAGAGGCTGGGTAGCCCCCATCTCTCCGTCATTTGGTTTCTCCATGCATGCATCCAAAGATTCGATGTGATGGAAATTCGGGTGAACTAAACATGGTGTGAGTATACCAGTACTCCTACACTGCAAAACTTTTTAATGAATGGGCCTGAATGGACCCATACAATCAGAATAAACCATATCTGATTGTAGCTGCCGTAAACCTCGGCCAAAAAAAAAAAAAAAAATACTACAAATACCAGTATGGAATCAATCTAGGCTGTATAGCCAGTGTCTACTACTACTACTACGTGCTACTGGTAGGAGTAGTACTCTGGTAGTGCTAGTAATGCCTTGTGTGTTCATTTTCAGGACCTCCTGTTTTACTTACGAAAAGAAGAAACATGTGAAATGCTCGACTTTTGTTTCCCTTTCTGTCGCAGGTACAGTGTGCTGATTGGCATGGTGCCTACAGTACAGCTCTGAGCGCAGCTGCATGCGCGCCTGCTGGTGACGACGCAACTCCCATGCCAATGCCAGTCGGACAGGCTTCTGTGCCTGCCCCCGATCGAGGAGCTAACAGCAACGTTTGTTTGCAAGTCCTCCCGAGTCCTGTCCAAGTCCCAACACACATCGGGGTGGCATCAGCAGTCATGCCCATGTGAAGGCAGCGTGTCGTTTCTATAGGCTTGTTGGTTCGCTGCAGGTTCCAAAGTCGCCACCACCTACCATGGTCTATCGAAAATGGAGAGGGAGGGAGGTCGTCGTAAACGATCAGTAAAGACGGACTCGTAAAAAAGTCCGGTTCTTCCCAAGACCACACAGGTTGGTCAACAATAGCAGTGCACAGCACAACCGTTACGCTCCACTAAGAGCACAAGACCACACAGGTCGGTCAGCAATAGCAGTGCACAGCACAACCGTTACACTCCACTAAGAGCAGTTATTATAAGGTTGTTGAGCCGACGAAATCACCTACACATCAACAGAAAAAATGCCACGTACTAGTTACCGGCGTAGGGAGGGTAGGCAACCGGCGTTAACCATTTCGCCGGCTGAATCCCAAGATACGAGGCAAAAAAGTTACCTTGCAGCCGGATGCAAGCTAGGGCGTGGCTGGGAGCTGGCGCTTCATTCTCGATGTTCCCACCCAAGTGCAAAACGTTAATTGTTCGTCGAACCCTTGATGCAGTTGATCTCCCAAATTTATTATACTAGTCGGTAGTATGACTTACGTTGTGTGACATGGCATATGTATTTTTGCCGGGCAGCGAAATCATAAAACTTGCTCTAACACCACCACGGACTAGGCCTGCAAGTGGGGCTCGCACGCATTCCCTGCACTTCAGGCCTCCATAAGGCTGTCATGATGCAGTGACAACCTCATTATATGTTTATTACCGCGTAAATTTATTCACGTGGAGTTCGACAAAGTTAGGTTTTCCGTTTTATGATTCTTACGTGATTTAATATGATTTTTCAAAAATTCAAAGAAAATAAATAAAAAGATAAAACTAGCAAAACCACTGTCCAAAAACCGCTTGAGGGGTTACTTGACCGGTTTTTACTAAGTTTAGGGGATAGAAAATCCGGTTTCATAGTCCGGGGGGTGATATGGTCTACCCTCAATAGTTGACGAGGTCATATAGACTTTTCTCTTTACAATGGAGCACTGCCCCTCTCCACCAAGTGCATCCACCTCGGCCTCCATCCCTAGCGCTCTCGCCCCCCAAAGCACGCCGAAGAGCCACCAACAACAACATCCTTCCTCCATTCTTTACCCATACCTCCTATCTCTCGTACACCAGCGCCACTGCGTGCTTCGATGGAACCCAACAACAACAATCGGCCTTGCCGTCACCACAACCGAGGCGACTTACGCGGCGGTGGCCCCCAGGCGGAAAAAGGGCAAGGCCGAGGGCGGGCCAAAAACGGCAAGTTCGGTATCGCGGCGTCGACTGACTACGGGGGCTCGGGCAAGTGGGTAGCGGAGATCTGCGAGCAGGCGCTCCCACAAGTGGCTCGGCACCTTCGTCACCACCGGCGTCGCCGCACGCGCCCTAAGATCGCCGACCGAACTCCTCTATGGCCCTCGCGCTCACCTCAACCTCACCCCCCCACCATCACCTTCGCTTTCGCCCGCGTCGCGCCCTCGCTCCTCGCGGCGTCGTCACCTACCCCGTCGGCGCTCCGCCCGCTCTTGTCGTGCTGCGCCCGGCTGCAAAGCACTAGCCCTCCGGTGATTGTGCTCCCCGCGATCGAATTTCCACCACCACCGGTTCAATACCACCTCTTGACGTTGTAGTCGCGGTGACACCATCGCTATACTACACTAGCACAACCACGACTTCCACGGTGACCACCACGGTGCCGACACGGTGGCAGTTCCGCAGGACCCTACCGTTGGCGCTAAAAGATAATTTATTACAAAGGAATCGAAAAACCCTAGCTAGTAAGCCTATCTACCTTTCTTGCTTGCTTACTTCCAAACACATGCATGCGACGCAGTGCGGGAGCATGAGAGCTGTCGTCACTCGAAACTTGAAAACACACCAAGCAAGGTTCTAGCGTGAAGCGTCGTGGCGATGATCACTTGATGAAGACATCAAACGAGAAGAAGGGCTCCGCTCGTCCCACAACAACGCTACCGCGGTAGTCCTCGTCCTCGCCATCGTGGTAGTCCCACCCTACCTCCCCCGGGGGCCTCCTCCGGCGTACGCCTCCGGCTCCACGACTATTGAAGTCGAGGAGCTGGCCGGTGGCGCAACGGGCGGCTCTAAGCGCAGCCACCACCCGTGTCGGCACAGTGGTGGTCACCGTGGAAGCCAAGGTCGTCGTAGCCGGGCGTAGTATATATCGGCGATGTTACGCGGCTCGCGGCCAAGAGGTGGTGTACTCAAACCGATGGTGGTGGAAATTGTCAGGAGCACCGCCGCCTGAGTGCTGGTGCGGTAGTGGTGGGCGCGGAAGAGCGGGACGGAGCGCGGCGGGGCGGATGACGACGCTCGGAGGAGTGCGGGAGCGAGCGAACGCGGCGCGTCAGCGAAGGTGGCGGTGGGGGACGTGAGGTTGAGGTGCGACGGGGGCCGAGGAGGAGCGCGGGCGCGTCGTAGGCACGCCGCGGCGTCCTCCGGTGGCGAAGGTGCCGCCACTTGCGGGGCGGCTTCCGTGGCTCGGATCTCGCTACCCACTTGGCCCCAGCTCGCCATTGCGCACGCCGCGGTACCCGAAACTTGCCGTTCTCCGGCCCACCCTTTGGGCGCCTTGCCCTTTCGCTCGTCTCCGCTGGGGCCGCTGCCAGTAGAAGCTGTCTCAACCGTGGCGGACGCGGGCTGATTATTGTTGTTGGGTTCCATGAAAGCAGCCAGCAGCGCTGGTATAAGAGGAGGGATGGGGTATAGAGAGAGAGAGGAGGAGAAAGGATGGTGATGGTGGCTCTGCAGCGCGCTTTGGGGCGAGAGCGCTATGGGTGGATGCCCCTTGGTGGAGAGGGGCGGTGGTCAAATATAGAGGGAGATGATGAGAGTGCATGCAGAGTGCGGTACCGCGAGCAGACAGGGTTGGTGCGGGAGAGAGAGAATTGAAAAAAAAAAAGAGCTTGGGCAGTCGAGGACGCCATGCATGCGGTGCACATATCGATGGAGCAATTGAACTCACTACGCTGGCTTCTTTTTTGAACTCACTACGCTGGCTTCTTGTGTGATACTCCTACAGGGACAAGAAAAACAACAGAAAGCGTTCAGCCCGGTTGCTGGTCACTGGGCCGTCTGGGCGGTGCACAGGCATGCATGCCAGGGCCCAGTGACAGTAGTAGTAGGCTAGTAGCTTTGGTTGGTAATGGAATGGTAACGGCATGGCATTTTTTTTTTACACTATAACGGCATGGCATTGCCTGGCTACAATCCACACAAAGTTGTGTTCTGTCACAAGGAGCTTGTTGGCTTGCAAGCAAGCAATTCTCCTCATGCTTTGCTACATCTCTCAACTGACTTTGTAGCCACCACTCCAAGGAAACTACTACACCTACAAGTAATGTGGCAAGTAACTCTCACAACCTGGAAAGCAAATAAAGGATGGTAAAGAGGAAAAATATGTAGTGCAAACCACAACTAACATGAAAATCGTGTAAACCATGGGAAAAAAAGTCATCTAAATCCATCAAAGAAATCACACATGTAGACCACATGCTGATACACAACCTTGTAAAATATCTTGTCCAAACTCAATTTCGATTGTGAGATATAAAAATCACAAATTTCTAACAAATTGTCTAGGGAGCTTTCTGGATTCAATTTTGATATTTTTATATCTCACAAAACCAAGTCGACCTTGCACAAGATATTTTACAAGGTTGTGTATCATCATATTTTTGTACATGTGTGATTTTTTGGTGAATTTAGATAACTTTTTTTTCCATTATTTACACGGGTTTTCACGATATAGTTATGTTTTGCACTACATATTTCCCATGGTAAAGATACCTGGATAAGTAGTTTCTAAGCAAAACCAGCAACCAAGCCTTAAAGGCCAAAGCCATGGAAACGAAACCAAACCAAGATGGATAGCAAGACATACCTTACCTAGGTACCACTTGCTATACGAGCTTGGACATCATCCCATACATACTATGACACTACTACTTTGGTGGTGTTTAGTTGATGAAATATTTTTGGGTTTAGGTACTGTAGCACTTTTCGTTTGTATTTGGTAATCATTATCCCACCATAGACTAACTTGGCTCAAAATATTCGTCTCGTACTTTTCAGTCAAACTATGTAACTCAATGCATGCGTTAAGAGATTTAATGTGAGGAAATCGTAGCATTTTTTGGGTTGGTGCATGGAAACTAAACACACCCTCTCATCCCAACTTTTCAGCATTATATATGATACGTACTTGTGTAGGAGTACAGTACATACTTGCGATTCTTACGCTTATAGTACAGTAGTACAATTGATGAGCTCAGCATTGTCAGCGAGGAGGGAAAAAGAGACGCGCTTCCTTATCGATCTGTACAGATACAAGCCACTGGTAGGAGATAGAGTCAGTATCTTAAGAAAGAGATTTTTGGTTTCTAGCAGTACTATATGAACAACAAATTGGATTGCTGAGTTTCCCATCCACTTCTTCCTGCTACTAGTAACACTAGCTGCTTAAGTTAATCTTTCCACTCTTACGATACCAATCCGCTCGAGTCAGAAAAAGTCACGTCTCCACCGTCCACTGGATCTTGACCCCAGCGGCAACACCAGGGGTCGCGTCGCGCCGCGGGTGCACGCGTTCGACGCGCGCGGGGTGCACGGCGCCGGCCTTGCCGCCGCAGGCGCATGGTTTCCTTGGTCGTCTGCACTGGAAAGTTCAGGTCTCAGAAACAAGAAAGCATGAATGGCTTTAGTTGTTTTTCTGACTCCCATTTATGTTGTGTTATTGTTTTCTTTACTTTCTAATCAGCACGTTGCAATTGTAACGACTTCCAGCTCTCATTCACCATACTTGTATTTTCTACAAAACTTTTTTTCCTTTTGGAATAGCTTTTCTTTATTTGAATTCCATCAGCAATTTCTGAACTTGTTCAGCGTCCTGGTAAAGCTCCGGAGACATTCAAATTGAATTTTACCTAATAAAAGGTATTTAGGTAAATCCAAACGGGTTATAATAAGCCATACATGAGGCCATCAGAGTGAATGAAGATAATCGGTTGTTTTCACTCACAAATCACACCATCTTAGAATGTGGTGTCAGGATGGTGTGATTTGTGCATGAACACAACACTCCACTCCATACACAAATTACAAGTGAACGAACACAATGCCATATTGATTAGAAGCATGTCAAAGTATGACTGCGTGCAGCAACAGTTGCTCACGGTTGCAGTGCCTGCTAGGAGATTGTAAAGATCCCCAGAGACCAACATGCAGTCAAATGATCAGGAAGAACAGCAAGGCAAGGACTTGACCAAGCAGCCACAGTAATTGATAAGAAAAGATCAAAGGAGAGGCACCCGGCACCAACACTCTTGGCTAGCCACTGATCAGGCAGGCTGCTGCAGCACTGGGAGGGGCTTCCCAAAACCATCCACTTTGTTCTTGCCTGCTACAATGGCCAACTATATGTTATTATGTCCTAGACAGAGCTTAATGATCCTGCTAATCTAACAATGGCATCAAGATTCAGGTGAGGAACGCCTCAACCGCCCCCCCCCCACCCACCCGGGTGACCTTAAAAAACAATGACATCAAGAACCAGTGTAAGCTCATGCTAGGACCAACTACAATGGTGTTCATACTTCGTACATGCTCTAGCTGGAATCCTATGTAACTTAGGGTCAACACTGTTAATCAAGTCCACAATGATATTCATGTTGTTGGTCATTTTGCACTTGAAATTGATCTGGTGTTGTTGTTAGCATCTAAGAGGGGATTTGTTGCAAACAACACTCAAATCCCAAAAGATTTGAAACCTTAGCTATCGATTTCCCCGATTTGATTCAAACTCTAACCCTAGTGAAGGCGATGGACTTACTCGAGCTCACTGTCGTCGTTCGCGCGACGAGGCTCGCTGTCCGTCGCACAAGCACGGCCGTCGCAGGTCTTCAAGCGTGCCTCGGTCGCCGTCAAGGCTAGCCACCTTGCTGCACCATGGCCGCCGTGCGAAGGGGCGTGCGCGCCGCTGCTGCTGCCACCGGGATCATTCCCGTGCGTGCGCGTGGGTCGTCGCCAGCAAAGGGCGCCGACGAGACGCCACTCGACGGAGGCGCGCGCAAGCCAACGCAGCTCGCGACTCCGGCGAATGGGATCCCGATGGCGCCATGATGCTCCTCCATGCCTGGCACTCGGTGCGAACGGGAAAGGAGGAGCTAGGGTTGCGGAACGTAGCAAGTGGGCGCGGGCGCGGGCACGGGCGCGTCCCGCCGATGCGTTGGCCGACGGCCTCCCGGACGTGTGTGCAGGCACGCGGGTCTTCCGGACGTGTGTGCAGGCCCGCTGCCGCCGGTCTTCCCCTCCGCTGGGGCAATCGCGCGAGCACAAGTGCCGCGGCCACCGGATGCGCAGGTGCGCGGGCGCGTCCCGGCGGCGCCGCCGAGGGTGCAGGCCCGGCCGGTCCTCTCCTCTCACACTCGTGTGCCCTCTGTCGCCGTCGCCGCGTATGGGGTGAAGGGAGAAAGGACTGGAGAAGGAAAACAGAGCTAAGCAGACCCAGGCCCAGGCCAAGAGTAGAGAGTGGGCCAGCAGGCTTTGCTAGCCCAGGCCGCTTAAGAGGGCGCGCGGAGGTAACCTGCTGGGCCGAATATGGTTTGTAATTCTCAAAAAAAAAAAAAAAAAGCAACTCCACGAGACCATTAGTCTCAATTATTTCACTCTTTTAGCTCCCATATTTGGTAAGCTAAGAACTAAAGGGGACTAGAAATTAGTCTCTAATCCCTAGTTTTAAAGGAACCAAATAATTCCTAAATCTCTATTTAGCCATTCAACGAATATTCTATTTGAATTTCTCATGTCTCCAACAAACTCTCTAGTTTGTTTTATCTATACTTTAATAGTTTAGCATAAATTTTCTTGTGTGAAAAATCATGAGAAACCTTTCCATATATTCCACTTAGAGAGCCATTGCTTCTAAAAAAAATGGACCGTGAGAATTGTGGGTTTGAAGAGTATTTATTTTCCTAATCCTTTTATTTTTATTTTTTTTTTATGAGGAGGGATTCAGGCTAGAGAGATATTTAGAATAAAGCTGTCACTTGGCCCAACATGCCAACAAGGTATAAGGCCGGCGTAGGCTCAGTTCTTCGGCCCAAAAATGTTCTTTTCTTTCATATATAACCCTAAGGACACTCACAATGCGAGACTCTACCGTAGAGTCTAAAACCATTTATTACCTCGGGTATTATGGACTTGGAGTCTAAATAAGACTTGAAGTCTTGGTTTTTCCAATAAATATCTTTGCCACATCAGCACCACATCATCAAAATGCAATAAATATAATTGTAATAAATGGTCTTAGACTCTATAATAAAGTACACGACCGTGTGATTGCCCTAAATGGACTCCAAGCGGTTTGGCACACAATAAACTAATAAAAACTTTTTGTAAATAGTATCAATTTTGTTAAAATATTGACCTTGGAGAGGCAGATGAGTTCGATCCTGTGCATATGCTACCACAGAATTAACACACTCATAATGATAAAGGTCTCTTTTTGCATGTGTTTTTCAAGGGAGCAACAATATTGATTAGTAGACACAATACACTCCCTAATTACAAAAAATAACATGAGGAGGATCCCTTCATAGTCTAATTTCCCAACGGTGTAATGCGCAAATATGTACGGGTTTTGTTTTTTTAAGAATGAAATGTACTGGTTTTTGTTGATTTGGCATGATGATAATATATAGTGATTTGTTTTAACATATTCATAAGGAGTACCCGAGAAACCTTAAAACATTGTTCCGTTTCAAATTTTAAATCATTTTGAATCTTTTTGGTTCATCCATTTTACTATTTATCTAGACATATTATTATATCTAGATTAGATGCGTAGCAAAATTGATGTAAAAAAAGTCAAGGCGACTCATAATTTAGAAGTGGAGGGAGTATATCACCTAAATAAATGATTGCTGATGGGTCCTCTGCCTCTCATTACTGTGCTAGAAGCATTTGGTGAACTAGAAGAATTTCCCGCTGCGTTCTTTGGGGTATGCAATAGAAAAATACAAATAAATTTGATTAGATGTTAAATTAATTATAGAAGTGGAAAACAGGAGTTGGATGGATATGAGAATTTAATTGGAGAACAATAAGATGCCTACATAGGAAAATTAGTAGTACCATCAAACAATATGCTTTGTCATCATAAATCTGCAAGAAAATGAAAAAACAAATAACATGCCGAACCATATGTCTCGGTATTCCATAACAATTATTTTCTAAATGCTAACTCAAGGAATTCCTAGAAAAATAGGAACTTGGATGTGCGAATTTACTGTGGTAAACTCATCTACAATCGTACATATCATGATGCGATTTCTATTGACATGTGGTCATAAAAATATTATTTACATGAGTTAAATATTGTGCATCATGAAATATTTACGGTAAATACTGTACACTGTAATTCTGTTTAAACCTGAGGGTTTAAACAATATTTCTGGAATACATTAATAATCTATTTGGATTATTACGGTATTCACAAAAAATAAGAGGAGGTTTGTGCAAAATGCACAACCTTATCCTCCCAATCCCACGGCCGCACGGACGGTTCCTCATGAGTGAAAAGAGACGGAGTCGCACTGTCGCAGGCCGCCGCCGTTGGTCCTCAGGACCGGTCGTGTCCGTCGCCTGGCCGTTCAGCCGCGAAAGCCGCACCCTGGGGCCAGTCTTGGCGCCGCGATGCGTGGGCCTAGCCGAAGATTCCACGAAGCGAAGCGCGAGCCGTGTGGGCATCGCAGTGTCGCAGTTCGACGCCGCGCCGGAGACGATGCTCCAGCCGTCTGTCGTCGGGTCGTCCGCGCGGGGACCTGGGCGGAGCTACGACGCGTGTCCGCTCGTGCGCCAGCCGTTGTCGCGTGGGGAACGGTGGTGCTCGGCCAAAGCAGCGCGCGGTCGTGAGCCGAAGGCGAGGCCGCGCGGAAGTCCGACACGGGCGCCGCCAAGGACGGGTCGTCGGGGTCCGCCTCCGCGACGTGCGACCTCCTCCTTCTCCAGGCACGGGCCGCGCATCCTCTCCTCACAGGCTGGCGTGCGGCCTCCTCCACCAGGTGCTGCTTCCTCACCTTCAGCTGGCCACCGGTTGCTCTCTCAACCCCTCCACGTACTGTGTCGCCATTTTATGGATGTAGCAGTGGGGAGGCGAGGGGGTGGTGATGGACTTGAAGGTGCAATGAGAAGGCAAGGGGCGGCGGCCGAATTGAAGGTGCGCCGCGGCAGGACATCCACGACATCCACGGACGAACTGTAAACAGACATTGAGCGGACGTGAAATAAATGATTTGAGGCAGATAAACGGAAGAGGCGGGCCGCTCCTCATTCAATGAGACAGAAGACGGGAGAAGGACGGGTAAAGGACGGAGCGTGCGGAGGAAAGGGATGGTCGCGGTGTGTGCGGACGAAACGGATGCCCAGGTGGACGCCTACGTTGACGTTCTGCATGTGCAGAGAACTCCCCTAGTGGCCTCCATCTATATAGGGGTTATAGATGCGGGATCTATCAGTAAATTGCTGATGAGGCCCTCGCCTGACATTAGCTGTGGTCTGCGGATCCATCATCAGGATTAGGGAATCCAACCAGAGGCTTAACATATTTGATGGAGCTCTGCATGAATTAGAGCTGGTCACCCATGCACACATAAAACTGGCCGCAAGCACTACCAGATCAAACAATGTTGGACAGTGCCAGGCTGCCAGAGCCAATCGTTTTCTAGATACCACATACAGTATATAGTGTACTCGTTTACTCTTTTGTTTCTCTCCTGATGAGAAGTTGGATAAGTAGAACACAAACAAGCATGATCACAAATCTCAAGTAATGCGTATCATTAGCTAAAGAAAGCTGAAGATGCCCAGATGCCAATCTAAAGGAAGACTGACAAAAAAGAGCTCTACAATCGATCCGTCAGGTCCGAGATATAAATATATATAGTTAACTAAAGCCAAGAAGATCAAGATCTACCTCTTCTCTTTGTTAATGGTCATATACTGGAGTATATAAATGAAACAAAGGAGCTGCATAAAAAGGGCAACCGCATCGATCAAAGGGAATGGATCGGTCGGATCTTCGTCGTACCCGACACTATGAAAGTCGCAAAGCTATGATAATTAATTGTGAACAAACGGGCACTTGCCATGATGAGATTTGATCCGATTCAGCAGGAGTTACTTAGTGATCAAATAATGTTTTCGTGTCCTCATGGAAATTAAACTATACAGTATACTATATACTATATTACTATGTCGTCTAAGCATGTTACCTTTGCTGCATTCAGAGTTCACATGAACTAACGATCGACTGTATCTTGTTTGGCTACACTGTACTCCCTCCCAGGGATGGTATTAGAAGTCGTTTAGGGCAAATGGCCTGGTCTACAAAACACAACTTTGACATCTTATTATTATAAAAATATTTATGGAGATGTGATATATGTATACTTTTATCAAAGTATTTTTTAAGACAAATTTACTCATATAATTTTTACATTTACAAACTTAACAACCTAAAAGTTATTGATAATTTATATTCCGATGTTTGACCCAAACCTTGTCCAAAAACGACTTCTAATACCAACTCGGACCAACTTCGGAGGGAGTACTATGCAACATGATTTTTGTGTCTGAACAGATGAACAAATGAAATTGTAGTAAGGGCACTTTACAATGCTAGAAACTATCATGGTTTCTATAGTCTTGGACATTGTGTCAAAAAAACTATCTCCCACAATGATTTTTCTATCATGATGTCACATGGCCCACTTGTCACTCTCACAAATTATCTTGGTTTTACGTGAAGACCTAGTTTCTTAGTTAAACTTGGTTTCTTTTGTTTTTTCCCCTCTCTTTCAATAAATATAGCGCCACATCAATCAAAAGCAATAAATAGATGTGTAATAAATGAGGATAAAAACCATGGTAATGATTTTGAGTGTTCTAAGTACCTTACCTTACTAGGAGATACTAGGAGTATGTACGTTTTCTCATTGGACGCAATGATGTGCATAGGATCGAGCACATATGTTCCCGGCCCCTTTCCCTTTTATCTAGAGAAGCAATTAAAAGTATATACAAGATGTTAAAGAGCGAGGTAAAGCGAGCGATCGATTTGAAACAATGCACGAGGGTATCAAAAGGAGAATAGCAACTTGAGATTTAGAGGGATAAAGAGGACAGCTCAAAGATTAGAATACTACTAGCCAGGGGTGGTGATGCGTGATGATGGAGTTGAGCCGGGGCCTGTCAAGTTTAATCACTAGATTAGCGATCGAGATGCCTACTCCCTCTGTCCCATGGAGTTCGTCGTTTTTGACTTTTAAACTTCATGTTTGACTATCCATCTTATTCAAAAATATTTATGCAAATCATAAAATAAATTAATCAAGATTCAAGTATCTTCATTGATAAAATAAGTCGTAACAAAAATAAATTATGTTTGTGTAAAAAAATTTAAATAAGGCGAAGCGTCGAATAAGATGGCCGAAAAATCCGGGGTGACAAACTCAGTGGGACGGAGGGAGAATACCTAATTCCAACTTTTCAGCATTATATTAGGGCACAAGATCTGAATCTCATGATACTTGTGTACAGTAGTACATCCTTGCAATTCATACAGTACAATTGATGAGCTCAACATTGTCAGGGGAGGGAGGGAGGGAGGGAATTCTGAATTCCTCATCGATCTGTACAGAATACAAGCCACTGGTAGTACTAGGAGATAAAGTCAGTTATTAGTATCTGATGAAGAAAGAGATTTTTGGTTGGTTTCTAGCAGTACTATAAACAAATTCGATTGCTGAATTCTCCCCCCACTTCTTCCTAATACTAGCTGCTTAATAATAATCTTCCACTCTTACGATACCAATCCGCCGGTCGAGTCAGAAAAGCTCGTCACATCTCCACCGTCCAGTGGATCTTGTCCCCGTCGCGCCGCGGGTGCACGCGGTGCACGGCGCCGCCCTTGCCGCCGCGCGCGGAGGGAGGTCGCCGCCGACGCCGCAGGGCTCGCCCACGGCCTTGATGTCGGCGGGCGGGATGAAGCAGTCGGTGGAGAGGCCCGGCACGTTGAACGCGGCCTCCTGGATGGTCCAGGCCTCCTCCATCCGCGTCTTGGTGTGGCTCATGGCCATCTCGCCGAACCGGAACAGCGTGACGGCGGACCGGCCGGCGTGCGCGATCGCCACGCCGTCCACGGACCTGTAGTCCTCGAGGAAGGAGCTGATGGTGGTCTCCCAGTACACGGCGTCGCCGCCGGCGTGCGGCTGGATGCGGGTCAGGTGCGAGTCCTCCACGTGCACCAGCAGGCCCGTCCGCTGGCTGAAGTAGCCGAACAGCACGTGCCGGATGATCTCCGCCGGCCCTTCGCTCCGCTGCCGGAGCGTCTCGGCGTCCGCCGACAGCTTCAGGATGAAGCAGTCCTCGTCGCCCACCTTCTTCTCCCCCGACGCACCGCGCCTCCGCGAACAGCCCCGCCGTCGACAGCGGGTCCAGGCCCTGCAGCGCGCGCCGGAGCGGCCGGACGGGGCCCTTGGCGGCGTGCGCGCCCAGCCACGGCGTGTGGCGCCACACCAGGCGCCCGTTGCAGCCGGCGCGGACCTTGCTGCCGCCAACGGCGAGCTCCACGTACCACATGTCAGGGGGACATCTGCCACAGCACGAACCCGCCCTGCTCCACGGCGGAGGCGCCGGCGCCGGAGCCGCCCCGGTTCTTGACGACGCGCGTGGCCGTCTCGAACTCCGACGCCACCATCCGCACCTTCCCCATCGCGTACGCGTTCCGCACCGACCGCAGCACCTTGGCGCCGCCCGACGCCGCCAAGTACTGCTGCAGGATGTACTGCGCCGACGAGGACTCCTGCAATGCGTATGCGCCGACAAATAAACAGATCAGATCCAGCGCCGCCGGCGTAGTCAGGAACCAAAAAGCTGCCGCATTCGTCAAAAGCAAGCGCGCACCACCAGAGGAGATCCACTTACAATGGGGGCGCCCTTGACGGAGAGATGCGGCTCGGCGGCGGAGACGGAGACGGGCGCCAGCGGCGCGCCCATGACGCCGAGGAGGAGGCGGAGGTCGGAGCGGCGGAACGACCCGTCGCCGGACATGAGCGGGGCACGGGTGAGGTGGCCGCGGACCCACTGCCCGAACCCGTCTCGGCGTCCGGAGTCCTCGGCGAACGCGTCGTCGTCCTCGGCGACGTCGGGGCCCTCCATGAGCGGCGCCAGGACCTCGCCGGCAGGCCGTAGGCTGCCGGAGTGGGAGACCAGCGGGTCCGCCGCGTACTGGTACTGGGCACCGAGATCCTCTGGCGGCGGTACCGCTACCGCCTCCGCCGCCGCGGTCTTGCGGCTGCGTGGAAGCAGCAGCGACTTCCCCGGGACCTCGCCGGTGAGAGGCCACGCACGACCTCGCCCTTGAGCGCCGAAAAGAAACCCTGCTTCCTCTGCTTCTCCATTGCCTCCGGATCCCCCGAAAGAAATGGCGAATTGGTTACTAGCAGTAAGGGAAGCGTAGCATCAAGAGAGGAGAGTGGTACGGCGAGGAGCAGTGGAGTGCAAGACTGCAAGTGGAAAGGAAGGGGAGGAAGGAGCGGAAGGAAGCAATGCGCAGCAAGTGAGAGGGGTTTGGGGTTTGTGACTGGGAGTAGCTGGGGAGTGAGTGGGAGAAGAGAACAAAGGAAGAAGGGGAGCCGTTTGGGAGGAGTGAGATGGCAGCCGAAAGCGAAAGGGAAAGTGGCGAGGTGGGATGTCGGGATGCCGGAGTAAAGACAACGGCTGCTGCTGCAAATGCTATGCTTCCAAGAAAACCACGAGGATTTCCATTGAGATGTACTTCCTCGGGGAGTATGTCGTTTTTCACTTTTTGAACTTAATGTTTTGACCATCCTTTTTATTCAAAAATATTTATGTAAATCATAAAATAAATTAATTAATATTCAAGTATCTTTATTGATAAAATAAGTCATAATAAAATAAATTATATTTGTATAAAAAAATTTAAATAAGGCAAGATCGTCGAAAAAGATGGCGGAATCCGGGGTGACAAACTCAAATGGGGCGGAGGAAGTACTCACTCCTTAAAAATATCGTTTTAGGTTTTTCATACATAATGTTTGATCATCTATCTTATTTAAAAAAATCATAAATATTTTTGAGTTTGTTATAGCTTATTTATTATTAAAAATATTTTAATGTTGATTTATCTATTTTATAATTTATATAAACTTTTTCAAGAAGACGGCGATCAAACACGATATCTAAAAAAGTCAAAAACGATACTTTTTTTTTGGGACGGAGGGAGCAGTAGTAACTCATGGCAAATACTAATACTTCTGAAGGCATTGGAAATATCAGGTACCCAAGTGTTAAAAATTTGTCTCCAATTCTGAAAGTGTTGTAGATTACTGAACTCTATTCATATGTTTGTCTTTTAAACTCTATTCATATACATGCTTTTAAAAACACTTTTTTTCCCCAAAAATGCTCTCTGCTTCAGGGATAAAGACAAACCATGTAGTATTTGTCTCGCATACTCCATCCCATAAAAAAAAAGTAATTGTAGGAGCCTTGTTAGATTTCAATGGAAATCCTCATGGTTTCCTTGCAAGCATGGCATATCCAGACCATGTATTTGTCTCCGTTTTAAGTATGCTTATGATGCTTGAGATACCAAATTTCTTTTTTTTTTTTTTTTTTTTTTTGAAAAGTAAGATATATTAAGGATCATCACAAGTACACCCTCCCCTATTACAAACTGAACTTCAAAGAAAAAAGAAAATTACAATTGAGTCATCAAGATCCAATATCATCTTCCTCGTCTCCGATCTCCCCGCTCACCATTGACACCACCACGACAATCCATGTCCACCTTTGCTTCCGCTAACAAACACCAAACATTGGAAAAGCCGCATCATCCATCGCCCGGATCACCAAGCGAATCGATCCGTTGAAATAAAATCGGTCAACCCCTTGGCAAAAAGGAAAGAGAAAAAAGAAAATCCGCCGCCACCGGCCCGAGGACCAACGACCGGAAAAACATCCACCACCGTCGGGGAAACCCGGCCAACGAGGAAGAACCACAAACCCATGAGGATTACCGAAGAGCTCACATACCCGACACCAATTATTCGTCGGCATAGAAGCACGCAAAGATCCACCGGTACCGAAACTTTATTTGTGTGCGGTGGACGACGCCACGCCGAACCCTAAACTCCATCGACATGGAGAGACACTAACCCTAAGAACTCAATCTAATAGGAAAACCTTATGGAAAAACAATGGATCCCCACTCCCTTCACCTCCCGGCCCTTCGGGCGAGGATGTCCGGGGGAAGGGAGGGGGACCAATGGTGGAAGAGAGCGGCGCGGCCGCTGCCCCTAGGCCTTCTCCGCACGGGGCGAACGATGGAGATACATAGAAGTGTATAATTGATTACAAACTTTATTGAGATACCAAATTTCTAAAGTTTCAACTTATATATTTTAGTCATAGAATATGAATATACTTGTTGTGTTACCTATTAAGAAACACTCTTTCGTTATTGTCAAACCCAATCGATATGCTCATTGCTACATGTATCTATGTATAATATGGGTATGGTTTCAAACCTTCCATAGTGACAAGCATCATCATGCATGCATACTTTGAGTTAGATTTCCGGTATTAATATTAACAATGGAAAAATTAGAAGCTTATGTATAGTGGAAGATTGGTGTTTTGTAGGTAACGATAGAGATGAGTAATTTACATTTGGATTTAGGAGTTGGTTTATATTACTTTCAATAATGATATATATGAACAATTTTTTCATGTTATTTTTTTGGTGTTGTTTTTAGAAGACATTTGAAATTGTAGAGCTGGGTATTTTAAATGTAGAGTTAAACGTTTTTAACAAAACGGCAAAGGTGGATAGTTTCGACTCAAATTTATAGGCTTGCTTTTAGATTAATGACAACACTGAGTATTGTAAACAACAAACATAGAGGGTTGTTTATATATGTACTCCATCCATCCCAAATTGTTAGTCGCTTACGAGATTCTCCCACATTCTTAGAACGACTTATAATTTGAAAAAAAAAAAAAAAAAGAGTAACTTAGAAGCATCGATTGATGTATAGTTTGCATGGAACCACTCCCATAGTGGTTGTGCAGCTGTGGTACGATTGAAATAAACTAACGTGGTAAGATGAAAAACTGACTTTATTACACTTGTTTCATCACCTCTGTTGATCTTAGTCCAAGGGCATCGCTATCTGGCGCGTAGCGTAGCTCTAACAAACAAAGACTTTGACAACACGGTGGATACATATATCGGTGACAGTGATGATCGAGTGAGTCTACAAAATCAACGGTCAGTCTTTTTTTGTTGGTATATAATCGCTTTTTATTTTTGGTGCTGTTCCTTTTGACATCCTTGGATGCAAAAGAGAACGGGAGCTTTCTTTTGGAAGAAGACACGGCTGGTGGTTGAGGGCGCGATCAAGCGAGGCTGCCACGGGATTAATCTGCGTGTGCGTCGTCGCTGTCTGCCGGTGCCGCCGGACGGAGCTACTACGTACCCGGCCTATTGGTAGGAGTATTTGGTACTTTGTGACCGATGGATCGGATCGCCTGAGAAACAAGTTAAAAACACCGGTGGACTAGAGGCGGGCGACGAGACAGCTGAACATGCATGCACGCTCTGCGTCTCGTGTGTCCTGTAGGGGCCTGGCCGGGTAGCACAAGACACGATCAATCTGTCTCTAGTCCAGGTGGTCCGCCGCCGCGTAGGCCTTGGCCTTGGCCTTGGTCTTGGCACGGAGCGGGGCTGGATCGATTCGAGTCCTGGACGACACGGCGCCGGCACGGCCGCACGGGGACGACGGGCCACGTGAGCTCGCGCTCCGGCCGGGTGGAGTCCCTCGATCCGGCCCTCCCATACGCGTTCGAGCTTCTTGATCGATCGTCAATCGTAACCAGTTGATCCGGCCTCCTTCCACGGTTTATTTTGATTAGGAACGAAACGAGCTTGCCATTACTTTACCACCTGCGTTGCGTTGCGTTGCGTTTAAAAGGCAGGGCGGGCGTGCCGCCGACCAAACGGAACGGTACGGTGCACGCACGCACGCACGGTAAAGGGAGGGAGCTCAATGTCGTCGCGCACCTTTACCTTTTGGCCCCCGTTGCACAGTCGCATGCATCAAGTACTACATACAACGCGCATGCATGCAGTGAGTGAGAGCTCCATCCGTGCACCGAACACGTCCGTCCTAATGTTAGGCCAGAGCAGAGGCAAGCCGGCAATCAAGTCATGGAAAAAGCTACGGTGTGTTGGCTGGCCGGCCTTCCGCCAATCGTCGGCAGGCCGGCCGGCCGGAGAGAGCAGAGATGAGAGAGATTGGGGGTCGATCGGTCCGGTCCATCCAGTTACCATACCCAGTGGCCTGTACACACCCAAGCTTAAGCACGATCAATTAACTAGAGCGATTATGATCCACCACTGCGGTACGCGCGGCGGGCTTATGCAGATACTCATACTAGATTATTACAGTACATATATACGCTGGCACTGGCAGACGCCGGAGGCTTCTGCTGATCGCGATCGGATGGACATGGTCCTGCCTGGTCCCGTACGAGTGGCTATGGAAGCATGCACGCCGCTGGGAGCCCGGGACCAGGCCGGGCCAGCAGACCCGCCTTATCGCCAGATCTGCTGGTGGCCGGCCGCCGCGCCGGCCGGGCGTCGCGGACGTCGCGCGTGCATTTCCGCTGCGTGCGTTGCGTGCAAGAAACACGCCTCCTTACGCCTACCATACCACTCACTGTTTGCTAGTACGTACGATTGTTGCCTGCCGCCTTGCTAATAACGTGGGCGTCAGTGCGCAGTAACTAGTACTCCCTCCGTCCCACTAAGTTTATCACCCCGGATTCCGTGTCATCTTTTTTGATCTTTCCGTCTTATTCAAATTTTTTATACGGATATAATTTATTTTGTTACGGCCTATTTTATTAATAATGATACTTGAATATTGATTAATTTATTTTATGATTTGCATAAATATTTTGAATAAGACGGATGATCAAACACGTGAAGTTTAAAAAGTCAAAAAACGACAAACCCCACGGACGAGAGGGAGTAGTATCAGCCTAGATGATGTACAGTGAGGCTATACACATATATAACACTTGCGTATACATCACATCCAGCAGCAGGTCGTACGCTCGTACTGTACTGTATACTGTAAGATGACGTTGGCGTTCTGCACACATGACGATTCGACTCGATGCCCTGCACACATCTGTAGAGCAGACTCGTACGTACTCCACATATAGTACGTACGGATTATGCGTTGAGATCCATCGATCCACCTTCATGAGTTCTGTTCCTGGTCGAGTGCTTTCATGCAGGTCTCGTGGCGGCGTCCAATACGTGCACGCGTGCTCTTATCCCCTGGATCATCGCAGCTCTTTCGTCGTCGTCGTCCCGAAGCTCCCGGCCCGGCGGCTCTCCTCCTCTTTGGCTCTTGCCGCAGGAGATCGATGGAGATACATCACATGTGGCTTGTGGCGTCACTGTACGTCCAGTTTACCTGTCGTTCTGCCGCCATGTGACTCGCTGCATGCAGCTCACTGACATATCACTTACTCTAGTGGTTATTACTAATCGATCAATCGGCAATTTGTTTGATAACGACAAAATAAGGCCTCGTTTAGTTGTTAGAAAAAACTTGCAAAAGAATCTCTTTGGAACTCCCATCAGAAGACACCGTAGCGACGTTTAGTTTGTTTGTGGTAAATATTATCCTACCACGGCGTAATTCAGCCAAAAGAATCGCCTCGTAATGTACATCTAAACTGTATAATTAGTTATTTTTTTACCTACATTTTATACTCCAAACATATATCTTTTGGTGTATTTAATGTGATGTGATGGAGAGAGAGTGAAAAAGAGTTAGAAACTTTAGCCAACTAAACGAGGCCTAATTCTTGTTACACATATATATACTCCTTTAAAATAATCCAAAGATCTCCTTTAAAATAAACTAATCCAAAGCATTTCAGTGCGGACGGATAGATGTCTGGATCATCATCAGACATGATTAGTGCTCCCAATGCAATGCAATGCAACGGAAGAGACCCGCTTAGGTAGCGTTGTTCGCGTGTTCCTGTCGTGCATAAATACCACATGCTTGTAGCGCTAAACATGGCGCCGAATGCGGCAGTCGCTTGCAAGCTCAGCTCGCTCGTGCCTTCGATCTCCCGGCGGCCAACTCCTCTCTGGGCCCTACTGTACGCAGGGACGACAAAGAGCCAGAAAACCTAAGAGGACAGGGGGTCAAGCTATACGTAGCCTCTTCTAATTTTCTTGCATTGTACGTAGGCCCCGTTTAGATGTCAGAAATATTTGCAAAAACACTGTTGGAACTCCTGTATCACATTTTAGCACGTTTACGTTTGTTTGTAGTAAATATTATCCTACCATGGAGTAACTAGGCTCAAAAGAATTGTCTCGCAATGTACATCTAAACTGTATAATTAATTATTTTTTTTACCTACATTTCATACTTCAAGCATATGTCTTTTTTTTTTTAAAGATCCGAACAGGTTGTTCCGGCTTTGTATTAATAAGAAGTGAATTGACCCAGGTTTATGAGGGAAACCGAGTCCAAAAACCAACTCACGCCAATACAACAGAGAGAACAACGACCGAAAAGAGAAAAACCGAGCACCCGGGAGGCCAAAGTAGGTCATCGTTGCCCAAATAGAAGCAAACGCAAGTGCAACTCCGACTTCCGACCAAAGCCTTCCGCCACAACCTAGACGAGCGAAATCCACAACGACGCCTTCAGAAGGTTGCGACGCTCGGCGCCCCGCCGCCGCTCGTCCGGTCGGACCGGGTCTTCACCCGTGGATAAACCGGGGCCGCGACGCCCCAACAGGAAAGCGGCGCCCGCAGCGCCGCCGCCGCTAGGCTTTCGCCCCAAGATAGCCCCAGCCCGACGCCGGGCCGAATCCAGATCCATGCTTGGCACCGCCGCCGTTGCCGCCGGTCCCATCGAAGACTCACTCAAAGAGAGGCATCGACGCCAGCGCCCGCACCAAAGAAGCCAAGCCGCCGCTACGCCCACCCCCGCCGACAAGACGCCATGCCGAAAAAACCAAGATTCGCCGACCGCACGGCTGCCCACCGCCGCACGCCCACGCCGATGCCTTCATCTTGACCACCACCAGAAGCGACCATGGCGCCGCCGTAGCCGAGGCCAATGGGAGGGACAATGAAGGAGAAGAATTGTCCCCAACACCTCGCATAAGGCCTAGCCAGGCAAGGCACGCCACCGGCCACCACCGCACCCGCCGCCCGGCGCCGGCAGACGAGGTCGCACCAGCCGAGCAAGCGCCGGATCCGCCACCTAGGCACCGGATCCGCATGTCTTGCCACTCGCCAAGAGGAGGAGCGGGGATGCGCGGAGAAGGAACCCCGCCGACATCCAACGCCGGAAGCCGCCCCAGCCCAAAGGGCCCCGCATCCGGCCGCGGCAGAGGGACCCCCGAGCCTCGGCATGCGCAAATGACCCCATCCACCGACTTCGGCTGGGCGCCGCCGCCCGCCGCCAGATCCGCCCTCCCGCGACGCACGAACCAAAGACTGGTCCCACCATCCGCACTCGCAGAAGCCGTGACGGGAGGGGTCAACGCTGGGGCGAATCGTTGCCGCCGCCATCGCCTCCGCCCACGCCGCCCGGGCTCGGGCCGCCGCCGCCACGGCATGGCCGGCGACCGCAGCCCCACGCGGCCGGCTCGAGGCGAGCGCCGCCCGCCGCGCTGTAGACCGCCACACCACCGACGGGAGGGAGTGCCCCGCCGCCGCCATCCCGCCGGCCGCACGGCCTTGCGGGCCGCCGGCTCCAAAGGGCATGGCGCGGCGGGAGCTGTGGGGTGGCGGCGCGCATTAGGGTTCAGACCCGAGCCGCCCGTGGTGGTGGCGACGGGCCAAAAGGAAGAAACATACGCTTTTTGGTGTATTTAATGTGATATGGTGGAGAGAGTGGAAAAAAGGTTAGAAATTTTAGCAATCTTAAACAAGGCCCAGCGCGAAACAAATTAAGTATGCAGCACAAGATGAGTGGGACGGAGGGAGTAGGCTGCTGGCTCCTGCAGCGTCTTTTCTTCCTCACAAAATTCCCTTTGGAATGCGCGCGGTAAAGAGTGGTAAAGCCAAATGGCAAAAATGTAGTAAAAGGGAGGAGCCCGAGATCCAAAAAAGAATGCATGGAAGCTCTGGCCACTATAGCTTGCTGATGCCAGCCTTTGACATGTGTGAATCTAGCCATCATATGTCTGCCGGGCCGGGATGAGCGTTTAAAATTTATTTCATCAACAAATTAATTGTATTTTTATTTAGATTTTTGGCAACATTTTTATTTATATTATATAAATAGATCACCTAGCATTGGATTGGTTTTACTACTTTCTCCGTTTTTAAAGTGTATAATCATTACATGTTAGAAATTTCATAAATTTGTACTTCTGGGAATCCAAACTGTTGGATGGATTGCATGGGCTTTGGGCCTTCGGGTGCTGCTTCTGTGGCAGAGAGGTCTGCCAAGCCTAGACATGCCGGCCCATGGAACTCACACAGTGCACGGCCCATTAACGCAACAGCCATTTCTCCTTTTTTTTTTTTTTTATGTTTTTCCTTTTTTGTGCCTTTTTCCCATACTAGTAACATGCATGTGTATACGAGAACCTATCAAACTTTATACTCTACATCGTTTTTATAGCTTGATTTCCGTACATTATCAGGCCACTGTATATTGACCACTCACCAAAAAATAAGCATAAAATATATCATCATCACTTGATTCACCTTTTTCGATTGTTTATACAGAACAGAAAACCGTTTGTAGGATAATGGCGCATTATTGGAAAACAAACCAACACTACCATATTTTTGAGGTTGTACATCAAACATATACATGTATCCTTGGTGGCTAGTTTAGTAGTTTACTTCACATGTACTCTCTCCGTCCCTTTTTGTTTGTCTCTACAGAAGCGTGTTTCTGAGGGAAACACGGTTCTCCAGAGACAAACATTTAACATTTAGGGACAGAGGGAGTAGCGACGAGCGGTGTGGCGCAGAGCAGGAGCGGCGACTTGCGACGGACTCCCAGGCCATGCGCTTCCGCCATGTCCACCTCGCTCACACCATCTGGGAGCGTCCAGTCGAAGTGATAGAGAAGCTGCACGAGCACTATCTCCATGACGGGAAGCCCGTAGGCAATGCCGGGGCACATCCTCCGTCCAGCACCGAACGGCAGGTACTCGTAGCTGCTGCCATTGAAGTCCACCATGCTACCTTCGAAGCGCTCAGGCTTGAACTCATCGGCGGCGGCGTCCCAGCACTTTGGGTCCTTCCGATCGCCCACGCGTTCACAATGACACGGGACTTGGCTGGGATCGTGTAGCCCTCGATCTCACACGCTTCGATGCTCTCTCTGGGAATCAGAAGCGGAGCCGGCGGATGCAGCCGGAGGGTCTCCTTGATGACGAGCTTCAGGTAGGGGAGGCTGCTGCTTGCCTGGACATCGGCTTCGGTGACCGTCGCCTTGCCATGGAACGCCTGCCGGATCTCGTCCTTCAGCTTGTTCATCACCCTCTTGTTCCGCATCAGCTCTGACATGCCCCAGCTAAGCGCTGATGCTATTGTCCCCGATCCAGCGGCGAACATGTCGAATATGACGGCCTTAATGCTATTGTCGGTTAGGTTTATATGGCCGCCGCCTCCACTCTCTTGCAAGCCGAGGAGAACGTCGACGAGGTTCTCGTCATCGTCGGACTGCCGCCGTTGCTCGTCGACGTCGCACCGGCGGGAGTCTCTCCTCTCCTTTATGATCTCCTCCAGGGTGGTGTCCACCGTCCTGTGGACTTGTTCGAGAGCACGGCGCATGCCGGTCACCGCGGCGAGCACGGGTCTCAAGGTCGGGAAGAGGTCTGGGACCTGGAACCCGCTCGCCAAGATGACGCCTGCTCTCACTGCCGACAGGAACTCGTCGGCGTTCCTCAGCACGTTGCCGAATGATGCACGGGCGACGATGTTGTTGGCCAAGTTGTGGAACAGTGCGCTCAGATCCACCGCCGTGGATGACACGGCCGCCGATCGTATCCTTGCCACCTCACTCGCCATCTATAGATATATAGATCAAATGAAACAAAGAGAGTAATATGATGTTTAATCTTTTGGCAATGGTTGCTCAAGAACGTACGCACGTACCTCTTGCTCTCTTATGTGGCGGAAGGCGAGCACACGCTTGGGCCCGAGCATCTCGGCGGCGCAAAGCTGCCGGAGCTTGCGCCAGTACTCACCGGACGGCGAGAAGACAATGTCCGACCAGCCGTAGAGCACGATGTCGCCTCCGAGGAGCCTGGGGCGTGTGGCGAAGTTGGCGTCGTGCGTCTTGAGCACCTTGCGGGCCATCTCCTGGACGACACCACCACCAGTGGCGTCTCGCCTAGCTGCATCATCATGAGCGGGCCGTGGACGCGCGCGAGGTCCCGAAGAGCGCGGTGCGGGAGCACGTTCACCAGGTGGTGCATGCTGCCGATCACCGGCAGCTTCCACGGCCCCGGCGGCAGTCTCACCGGCTTAGCCGCCGGCGGCCGCATCATCAGCCGCAAGAGCTTTAGGATCCGGATCAGCGCTATGGTGAGTACGGAGACGATCAGTGATTGGTAGAGAAAGTTGAGGCCTTGGAACATGGTGTTGGACAGTTGGTGTCTAATTGCGCCGCCTGATCGTCGAGCAGGAGTGCAGATACTAGCTTGGTCTCGATCGATCGTTCGTAAGTTTGCGTGTGCCGCATGCATATGTGGCCTCTGATCATATCATGTGTGAGCGTACTACCGCTACTTATAATGGCGCCAACATTTGATTGCCGACTGTAACGTTCGGTTTGGCTTGTCCAGGTCAATGATCTGGGCTTACGCATTCTAATTTGGAAATTGGAACAGTAGTCAAACTTAAGCCATAATGAGTTGGAACAAATTTTCAATCAATCCAATATATATTTTGGAGTGCGCCCCCGTAATATTTCGTCTCCGCTTGACTGGTTCAAGCGCCTGCCTCGCGTGATGCCATAATGGGATTGTGGCGACGTGCCCGCCGCTACGGAGTCCGAAGATTCCGGTGATCTCAAGAAGGACGCGATATTCATATCTGAGTGTAGTTGTAGGTTTGTTTGTACTTTGTGGTGTGAGTGTGTAGCGTGGGTGTGTTGAGTGGGTGTGCGTTTGTACAAACATATACTACGCTTGTTCTCATTTTAGAGGCGTAAAAAAAACCCCCATATTTACATGCTCAGTCGTATATTTTAGAGCAACTACAAAAGACACTAAAATTACATAATAAATTATGAGATTTAGCCATTTTAAAAATAGAAAGTCATCTAAAAAAATAGAGTTTTGCAACAGCCTAGCTAAAATGAAAAACAAGATAGAATGCAAGACTGGCTAGGAAATATGGCCAGCGAGAATGGTGAGATTGCTGACATGAAAAAATGCAAAACAAAATAGACAAACTGTTAGAATAATTTTTTTAGAAAACAATAGCTATAAATAACTACACAAGTAAATTTTACCCGGTCTGTTTGTAGTTGCTCTTAGTCTCTTCACATGCATACATATCTTCCGCCACGAGTTTCTTTCCAGATAAATTCCAAAAATCATTAATTTTTCTGAGATTTCACAAGTATTTTTTCAGTATGATTCTACATAAATTTCCTTTAAGATTCGTACAAGGTGTAAGATTTCCACTATTATTACATTAAATGATTCGCACAAGGCCGTAAGATTTCCATTGTCACAATTTCCACCCATGTGTGTGTATGCATCGAAGCTGCTCTAGTATGCATGGCTGCTACAAAGGTCAAGCTAGCATAACTGCGAACAGAAATGAGCTGGACATCAGTACATCACGCTCAACTCTGACTTTATATGCATATAATCTCCCAGCTATGAGGTTAACTTTGAGGTCCAAGCACTCCAGATAGTTGAATTCTTACACGCCGCATTCTCTGAACTACATTTCATTGTCCTTGACCTTCGAACCCATAGACGGCTTCAAGTTTTTCTCATTACCTGTCCAAACTGGAAGCAGATGGATCCTGGTGCAAACAAATTGCCACGTCACCAGCCATGTCAGGCATCCGTATTAGACTAGCAATTTGTCGTCTACCAATTTGTACCTGGGCCTGGGCCTGGAGTGTAATGTTGGGCCGCAATGGAAATAAAAAGACAGGCCAATCTGTATCTGGGCCAAAAAACAATTTGGGCTAATTAGGCCGATTGGAAATGAAAACAATAATGGAAAAAAGACCATGCTATATGGGCCGATTGTTAATTGCCACGTCAACAGCCATGTCAGGCATCCTTATTAGACTATACTAGCAAAATATGCCCGCTGCGTTTGAACGGGAGGAGAAAAAATATCAAACATTTATCGAACTATCAAATACTTATCGAAAGTAATGAGCTAGTGATCTCCTTTAATTTTATATTCCCTTATGTCAATATAGCTAAATATCAAGTTTGATCTCCTTTGTGCACCCACAAAAATTAAATTCTAGACTATTTGGTCAAAGTTAGCAAAGGAGTCATACATATATAAAGTTACCTACTTTTTTTCCGAAGCTATTTACATTTTTCCTCTTAGAAAACTGACCTAGCACGTGAAAAGTTAGCATCATCAGCCTATCACATCAACTTTAAACAGTGCAAAAAAAAAAAAAAAAAAACAGGAAAGCTTAATCGGCCAATGTTTTATTTCGGCCAGCTGAAGAGAGTTTTTGGGCCTGTGCTGGGAAAGTTACTTCGGCCTTCAAACCTGCAGGCCCAGCTGAGCAGCAAGTTCCCTTGGCATCTACATCGGACGGCCGAGCTTCTTCTCTTCTTGTACAAAATCGGTGAGCAGCAGATTTTCAGGAAACTCTAGCTTCATTTGTTTTATCTCTCCTACATCTCTCGTGCACATCCACCAAGTAACAGAGCCGAAGAAGGACTGTCGCCGTCAGAGAGCGAGATGCAGAGGTGGTGGTGGCACCGCCGGTGCGCCCCTTGCCGGCGCATGCGTGCGGCCAGTCGAGCTGGCTGGCGCCTGCTACCCGCAGCGCTGAGACCGATCGCGCACTCGACGGACAGCGCGGTGGACAGCGCTTGTGTGGCTTGCCCCTTGCTCGGCCGCGGCAAGGTTTGCACAGCAGCGTAGTAGGGCCCGCGTTATGGCCAGGGTCGCATCCTATTGTAATTGTGCAGCATTGGAGCTCCGCGTCGTCGTCGATTTCCTCGCCTGTGCGTTCCGTGCATCCTCTCCTTCTCACGGGCGCAGGCGTGTGCTCGTCCTTGCCGAGATCCACGTCTCGGCGAGAAAACCAGCTGTTAGGTGGCTCCGCGTGCTCGCTTATTATCCAACCTTGTGATTTTGTAATTTGGTCTCTTCAAATTTAAATTCTGCCCATGGCCTTGCTTGATTCGGTCTTAGTTGCATGGTTTGGATTTGGTCTCAAACTCTCAATGTTGGTTTTGATTTGGTACCACATAGCCACGTACTCTCAACGTGTTTGCTTTTTAAGTTCGAGTTCCATCCGTATGCAATCAGGACAATCTACTCTGTACTCCGTAAGCGTACCACATAGCCACGCGTACTCGTACTCCGTGTGCATACCAATGCCTACCACATAGCCACGCACCGTATGCAATCAGGACAATATACTCTGTACTCCGTGTGCGTGATCGATTGGGCGAGCGGAAGAGGAACATGAAGGCAGGAAGGTGGAACCAAAAAAAAGGAGACGACGGAAATTTCCTCGCTTTATTAGTAGGTATAGATATAAAACCTTGTGTACTAGCTAGCGCACAACATTAGTCCAATGAATGAATTATATGACTGTTGTGTCGCTTAATCGCTAAAATTTACTTAATCGACGTAGCTATATGATTATGAGCCATTTTGCTTATACATAACAATGAAGCTTATTGATTCAAAAAAAAAGTGGCTTATAGTGCACACGCTAGTAGGTCATATAGTCACATACACACATATATACTATAGTTGGCACGCACGTTGATACTGCAGGAGAAGCAGCTTCCTGTTGGGATTCCTACTGTCTCTTGTCCCCGGTACCTGAGGATACAATAATAACGTTTTAATTAAGCTTAGTTTGCTGGTTGATCCTGCTTTCTAGGCTGCTGCATACTGCAAACACCAAGCAAAGCATATGCTTAATCTTGTACTTTATATATGGTGTCATTTTTTGCGTCCCATTAATTAAGTCGAACAATTTTAATTTAACTATATTAATATTTATAATGCATAATTAGCGTAATTTGATGAACAATTGGATATATATTGACAATAAACTTATTTGAAGGTTCAAATATTGCTAATATTTTGTACAAACCTAATCAATTTAAGAAAGATTAATTTGACAAGTACGAAAAACCTATAACGACACTCTATTTGGGATTTGGAGAGGAGTAGCTGCACAGTTGCATGCAACTAAACAAGAAAATGAAAACATGTGACGAATCCTACTAGGGGCACCATGCACGCTAATTTAATCACACGCTGGTCAACTATTGCTAAGGTGATGCCAGGCAGAGAGCATTAGTCAAAACATGGAGACAGCAAGCATGGTTGTCGCGCCCCAAAAAGAAAAAGGTACTGGACGTACGACGCGGGCTTTACAAACCACGAGTCAAACTCCATGATCAACTGGAATCCCGAAGAAATCGATCGATGTAGAAGCTACGACCGCACTGAAGCTACAAACGCATGGAAACCTGGCTCTGTGTCTCAGCCGCAATAATGCACCTGCAGAAAGAACAAGTAGAACTTAGGAGTATTTGTCTACTTGTCTAGTAGTAATACATATCACTAGTAAGCTTCCTTAAATTTGATTAGATTTCTATAAAATATCAATAACATTCATGTATCAAATAGGTTAACTATAAAATTTCACAACTATAATCCAATGATATTTATTACTTTAGTGTAGAGTGAGCAGGCATGGACCAATTTATAACTGGTTCTTGTATTTATCTGAATTTACTCTAGGATTTAATAAGTTTGTTCTTTCAGTTATATGCAATTAACCTGCGGTTGGTGTAGTCGAATGCATCTTAGTTTCAACCGGGCCGTACCATGTTTCTTAGTTCCAGAAGAACTCCAACATTAGCCACACAGTAATATCTTTTTATTCTATATATGTCAATCCATTTTTTTATGACAGGGTCACGCAATTTACATATACTCTTTCCGTTCCAAATTATAATTCGTTTGTTTTTTTAAAACCAAGTTTAACCACTCATGTTATTAAAAAAATGTACAAATATATTCATATTTATGCCATTCTTAAAGAACTTTTATCATTAAAGCATGCCACAAAAAAATCGATATGTTGCATAATTTTTTTTTTTTAGTAAAAGGAGTGGTCAAATTTGGAATGAAAAAAGGTGAAACAATATATAATTGGAACGGAGTTAGTACGGGTGTGTTTGGTTCACTTCTTCGCCAAGCCTAACTAGCAAAACTAGGAAGGCCTAGCTCTAGCTAGTCATAGCTAATGCAACCATCACTTTTTTTGGTTGGCAGACTAGTTTCGATGCATTCACCGTTTCTCCGGTTCAGTGAGCTCACCTCCATCTTCTCAGGTTCAAGAGCAGTGGGGAAGGAAGATTCGACGGCGGTAGAAGGCCAATTCGGTGGTGGAGGAGCTCGATTCAGTGGTGAGGAACGCCAATTCGGTGGAAGCGAGTGCAGTCCAAAATCGTTGGTCGTCGGAGACAGTGTGGTGGAAGAACGGCGAGGCGAGCTCGAAGGGGGAGGTGGTGGAGGAGGACCTGTGGCCCCGACGACCGGTAGGTTGGAGCTCTAGCGAGGAGGTGGTGGAGGAGGGTTGGTGGATGCCGAGCACTTGCCACTTGTCGTGGAAGCTCCACTGCCCCAACATGGAAGGTCAACTATGACACCTCCACCACTCCACCACGCTGCATGGGACCAAATGGCAGGCAGGGCCGGGGATGGTGAGGGCGCCAAGTCTAGAAGGGGGCAGGGTCAGGGATGGTTAGGGCGTTGGGATTTAGTTGGAGCTGAGGCCATAGGTCACCGCGACGAGCGATTCAAGAGATGTGCAGACACGACTGCGGGTCTGGGGCTGGCCAAGCATGGCTCCATGAGAAGGAGCGATCTAGGTGTTCCTAGCAAGCCAACTTATCCATACCAAATGTGTGTTTGTGTGAGGTTGGCTAGGAGGCTACAAAGGAAACCAAACAGACCCAACATATGTATGTATCATGAAAGTGAGGTTTAAGTTAACCAAACACACAACTTACGTGCCTTGTTGGACGTTAGCAAGTGGAATCACATTTTAACCCCCAGCACTTCATTTTTGCACGCGTCCAACGAAGCAATCACGGAACCATGTGTGCGTGTCCATTTGCTGCGCACACGCGCGTGGAGTGAGACCGCCCTCCGCGAACGGACGGTGGCGACCGGCTGCCGCTCCGTGCGCCCGCGCCCGGTCCTGCGTATGCCACCTGAGGCCCAGCGCATCCACCAGCCACCGCGGCTCAAGGGAAGATGAAGAGGCTGGGGAAGCGAAGGCAACGGGCAACACGCCTGCGGAAAACGACGGCTCCCGCCGTGGCTGGCAACGTGCGTGCCGTGTGATTTCGAAAACGACCGTGCTTTTTGGCAAAAGGGGCGAGGGCCGAGGGGATTTGGCTTTCGGCTCGGCGACGGCGGGGACGATAGAAAAGGGGTCAGGGTCTCCGTCCATATGCGTCCACAGCACGGACATGGGCAGTGGCCAGTGGCCACGACCCAGGCGGCAGCGGCAGCGGCAGCGGACCGGACGAATGTGCTCCGTCGTCTGGGATTTTCCGCTCCTGCCGTACTGACGACCACCAACAACGCCGCCCCTACGACGCTAGAAGCGGCTCGGCTGCGCCGAATCAAGCACTTCCTCTTTGCCTGAGTAACGATAACTAATACCGAATCATTACGCACTAAACCCTTTGTCTTTGTGCTAGAAAAAGGAAGAGCGAAAGGGCAAAGACTTTAGGATTGCAGGCTGCTGTTCTCTGCACAGGACGTACAGGAGTAGCAGGCTACTACTGCTACCTTTTGACTATTGATGCTCAGCTCGAGGGAGGGCATGTGTACTTTCCGGTCTAGGATGCCTCCTGCTGCTTTTGATTGTTACTGTAGCGCTTAATCATGTCTGCAACTCTGGATTTATCACGATTTGCACCATCCATGACGATTTTCAGTTTTACCACTAGTAGCAGTGAAAAAATTAAAGCTAGACTGAACGGAATGGCAGTACCAGGTGAACAATGGGAACACAGCAATCATCCTACCATCTTGGCACGTTAATAATACTCACATTTCCTTGTTGGGATGGAACTCAAGCACTACTTAATTGACACTACTTGTACTACCACTAGCAACGGCATCACTCACTAAATCAACACTCCACACTGCACTACTAGTGATTACCAACACCCAGCAACTTAACACCACATCCTGCAGAGTGTTACACCCACACCCACATTACATAGCACGTACTACCCGACACTCCTCATCTAAAGAAACAACGACTGCGCCCCCGGCCTGACACGTACGGCCAGAGAACCAAACGCTAATACTAGTACTACGTGTGACGCTCTTAATCGTCGGACGACGAGCGGCGAGCCGCAGGAGCAGCTGGCGCCCAGTGCGGCGGCGACGGGGAGAAGTGTCGCGACACGACGCGGGAGTCGAGCAGCTCGACGATGGGCGGGAAGGACACGCAGCGGGGCACCTTGTACTGGTTGATGGACGCGCCCCGGGAGATGGCGTAGTCCATGAGCTCCTCGAACGTGCCCGGCCGCACCACCCGGATCTCCAGCGGGCCGATGGACCCGTCCGCCACGCGGCTCTGCCGGTACACCGAGTTGAGCGCCTCCTCCATCTCCAGGCAGCAGCGCTCCAGCACGTCGCCGCCGACGACACCCTCCGTGTCCGTGTCCTTGCTGGTGGCCAGGCCCAGCAGCTCCCAGTAGATGACGTAGTGGCCCGGATGCTCCGGGTGCACGCGTGGCTCGTGTACTCGGCCACCGCGGCGCCGCGCGCCGAGAGCAGCAACGCCGACGCGCGGTCCACGGCGCACTGCAGCTCCGCCTCGTCGGTCTTGTCGGACTCGATGGACAGCAGCACGTTCTTGCGGCGCACGAACCTGAACTGCGGCGCCGCGTTGTGGAACCCCGCCACCCGCAGGATGTCGCCGACGCGGTACCGGTACAGCCCCGCGTACGTGGTGATCACCAGCTCGTACTCCCGCCCTGCTCCACCCGCGCCAGGTCCACCAGCTGCGCCGCGTAGTCGCCCGCCGACGACGACACGCCGCCGGACGCGTCCACGGGGAGGAACTCGAAGTAGCCCATGTTGGGCATGATGGTGTAGGTCACCTCCGACGGGCGGCACATGGGCCGGAGGTTGAGGCCGAAGTAGCACTCGGAGGAGGCGTACATGGTGCACGCCATGGGGAGCCCGCCGCTGTAGTACTCGAGCGTCGGGATGTACTGCTGCATGGCGCCGGTGACGATCACGTCCAGGTACCGGGTGTTGGGCCACACGCGGGTGACGATGCCCGCCCAGTCGCCGCGGGAGCACTCGGCGCGGACGAAGCGCGCCAGGTCCGGGTCCGGGCGCCGGAGCACGCCCGCCACGGCGTCGCGCACCGACGGGTCGGACACGCGCGGGGTCAGCGACCCGGACTCGATGTCGTCGGCGAGCTGCTCCCAGTGGAGCTGCAGGAAGCGGATGGCGCGGAGCAGGCCCGACGCGAACACGGCGCCCACGCGGAGCACGTCGTGGCGCTGGCACAGCCCGCACACCATCTGCGCGTACATGCTCTGGAACGCGTCCGCGCACAGGATCGCCGCCGTCGGGCTCGTGTAGTCGTGGTACGGGTCGAAGGGCCGGTTCTTGAAGTGCTCGCTCTTGTAGTAGCTCGTCAGCACGGGGCGCGCCGTGAGGCCGCCGGGCGTCGTCGTCTCCGACTTGACGAACAGGAAGTAGAGCGCCTTGCCCTTGTCCAGGCCCGGCACGTAGCTTCACGTTGCAATCAGTCAGATAGTGGCCGGGGTTCATGACAACGAATGACAATCATCAACTTACAGGTTCATGACGGGCATGAGGAGGCTGTAGAGCATCTGCCGCCGGTCGAGCTCTTCCTTGATGGTTGGCATGAGCTTGCGCTCGCCAGCCGAGGTCCCGGAGCTGGTGAGGAACTCGGAGATGGGGTGCGCGGAGAGGATGGGCGAGCGGTCGCCGTTGGCGATGCGCTGGATGTCCGGCTGCAGGTCCTCGTAGGTGACGACGGGCACTCTGGCGCGGAACGCGTCGCGGTCGGTGGCGCCGGCGAGGCCGCAGCGTGCCAGGTACTCGGTCCCGGCGTTCCGGGCCAGGATCTCGGCCAGCACCCGCGCCTGCACGCCGTCCACGTCCGAGGTCATCTCCTCGATGAACCGCAGCTTCTCGGCGTCCTTGTCGCTCGCCGCCGCGGCGGCCGCGGCGGCAGGGGCCGGACCACGCAGCGCCGTCGCCGCCGGCATGTCAGTCAGCACCGCCATCGATCGGTCTGTGTAGTCTGTCGGCCGGATGGATGGGATGAACTGGGATCGGAACCGGCAAAGAAGTGTGGGGTCGATGGAACAGGAGCAGAGCTAGGCCGATGATCGGAAATCGATCCGAGCTGGGAGATGGATGGAGTGGTAGTTGTGTGATGCCCTGATGATGGGTTGGCACTGGCAGCGGAGGGTGGTGGTTTATATAGTTGGGCGGGAGCCTCCGGGCACGAGGGTGACGGCGAGGGGTGTCGGGTGCGGGGGTGGCAGGGTGGGGACCTGTGTCGCGTCGGGAGGTGGGCAACAGCCCGGCAAGCCCGCCCACGTCGGAGGACCCGGACAGGTCATGGCTTCCGGCCTTGCTGCGTCGCGTCCGCCGGGCCGCGACCGCCGATGCGGCGCGGTTCACGCCTCGGCGGCGGCGGCGGCAGCGCGCGCGATCTCCTCGTACACACACGCCTAGGTACTGGCGGAGGGCAAGGGCTTCGTTCCCTTGACCATGCTCATGCTGCCATGCATTGTGCATTTCTGCTTGTGCGCTGCTCCCTCCTCGATGGCTCCATCGCCTAGTTCAGTTGGCCTTGGTGTTTACCTCGTGCCGCCCGGAGAACATGGGACGTGTTCAGGTGCAGTGCCAGTGGAGTGGTGTAGTACAGCGGAGCAACAGATAGCTATCCGCTCGTCCATGATGCCTAGTCCAGTCGGCAGTGCTGGCTGGCTGTGTACTCTACCACTCTCTACCCAGTAGTAGAGTACGATCGAGTAGTGATCTGCAGGCATTCCAGAAGAGGAGAAACAGCAGTGGCATGCGGATTCTTGTGCACAAGATCATAAACTCAAGAAACAGCAATGCCAGGTCGTTATTATTGTGTGTAAATCGTACTGCTCCCAGAAAACACAAAAGGACAAAGCACTGTGCTAGTAAGAGCTGAGGATGCACCTTACTCCGTACACATTTGGAGGAATGCCAGTGAAGAGGGAGACAGGCACTCTGTTCGTCTCTGTGTGGTACGCTGCACTGTCTGTTCATCAACTAGTTAATCCACGCAAGGCGCCTCGTCAGTCGTCACTGCACCTCTTTAAATTCAAGTATCAATTAAATCCCAGGCAATGTTTTTAGGAAAATTGGTGTAAAGACCAATGGCGTTTTTGCCCTTGTTTTTCCAACATTCCAAATTAACCTCGTTTTTTAATGAATAACCTCCTTTTTATCACCGTCAGCGCTGGTGCCATTAAATGACAAAAAAAATGAAAAGGGTTTCTACCGAGGACCGTGGCCTGCGGCAAGGAGAAGTAAAGTTGAAGATAGCTTCGCCGGTTGCTTGAATTTTGAGAGTATACAAGAGCAACGATTCTAGTGTGTTTTGCTTTCTAGATCTTGTTTGTGTGAGTGTCGATCTAGAATAGAATGCAGCCGCTGTGTGATATTGGATCGTAATTATATGGATTATGAGCTGAAATATTGGTGAAGTTTACTAAAAAAATTTATACACAATGTTAAAGAGGTGATACAAAACAAAGGGTAAACACAAAAACCTTAGAAAAAATAAGGGTAAAAATGGATGGGTAAAATTGTCTTATTTAACACCGTTATCTGCCCATAACAGAATATAGGGTAGAGTCTCTCTTTGTTTTGAAAAAGTGTGGGTAAAAATGCAAAATTAAAAAAACGAGGATAAAATCACCATTGCGTATGAAACGGAGGGTAAAAACGCCAATTGCCCAAGTTTTTAATTAATTAGTATATATTCTGAATTGAATGTCAGCGCGCATTGACCGTCCATGTTGCCTCACTATAGTACATAGTCCAGACACAATTATTGTGTTTTTGCGCAAAAACACATATAGCTAGCACGATCAACGGCTGACGATCATCTTCATCTCTCTGTGACTGTAGTGTGGGGGGTTAGTGGCCGGAACGTGTGAATATGGGCGACAAGGGCCACGGAACTTTTATTTGTTGGTCCTAATTTGTTTTTTCGCACGAGGCTACGAGCAGTACGCACTAGCACGACGTCGACCAAGAGGATATGAGAGAGCAGTACGTACACACGGGACGGATCGACATGCCCCCGGCCGCCGTCGTGGTCATGCCCGGCTGTCTGCAGTAGTTTCACAAAACCCGTCGACAGGACTACCACTACCAGTCTCGGAAAATGTACTCCACCTCGTCGCCGCTTCGGGTTCGTGTTTGCATTGGCTGTGTGTGTTTTTTTTTTTTGACAACACATTGGCTGTGTTTAGTTGCAGCCAAAACTTGGCAAGTGACTGAAGAGTGTACTGTAACATTTTTTTTTTGGTAATTATTGTCTTATCTTGGATTTAATAGCTCAAAAGATTTGTCTCGTAAAATATGTCAAAATGTATAATTAGTTATTTCATTTCGTAAAAATATGTCCAAACTGTATAATTAGTTATTTCATTTGCTTACATTTGATGCTCCCACGGACGACGGTGCCATGCACGCTAGAATTTGTTACAGGCTCCGCGTGGTGACCATGGCGTCGCCCACGGCCTATGCTCGTGTGCTCCTTGTGCACACTGATCAAGATATGTATGTCTTCCGTGCTGCAAGCAATACAACGACTGTTAGTTGGCCATTCTTTCTCATGTACAGATCTTACTCATCAGAGACTATTGACCACGGCATGCATGGCCGTACGTACGGGCCGGTCACCTCCTGCACGGCCGGCCATGCCGTTGTACTCCGTATACATGTACGTACGCCTCACATGGCGGCGCCGGCAGCCGCGAAAGATCAGTATGGAATACAACAACGACGACCGCCTCAGTTCGCTGGGTCATCATTAATGAAAATGTTAGCTAGATTAGATTCGTTCTGCGATCATTAGGGTGGGCGGTTATATAAAGATTCAGCTCAGGTTTACGCAGCCTGGCCATGTGAGCGAGCGAGACTGCTAGTCGTCAGTCTCTGCTAGGGAATAGGATTACACTCAGATGAAGAAGAAGAGAGAGAGCTCTGCTACGGCCGGCGGCCGCATGTGCCCGTGCATGTTGCGGTTACCAGCGGCATGGCCGGCCGGAGCTGGACGGACGGCGGCACTGAACTGATAGATGGGTGGCAGATATTCCCCCCCCTGGCCTGGTGCCTGCCCGCCTGCTGTGACGAGACTGACGACGATGCGCATATGTTAATTGTCCGGCCGGCCGGTCGATCAGACGACGACCTCATCAGACGTACGGTGAACGGACGGACGGACGAAAGATGCTGATGATAATTATATAATCCCAAGTCAAATAATGCATCGCATTCTTCGCATGCATGTAAGATGAAGATCCATCCAGTCCAGAATCCAGATCCAGTGTGGAGTTATTTACCTAGCTATAGTGCCTACTTGGGATCCAGTTTGCTGGCCAGAGATTCGATGACAGTCCGGGGCTTTCCGTTTATCAGAGAGGAAGCAGGAATGAAGCTTCGAATCCGCCTTGTATATTGCAACATGCATGAGGTCTTCAACTAACTACATGCCGCCCTGGACGGACGGCTACTAGTTTTCTTTACGATCGATGCTACACATGCACGCGCACGACGCACCGGCGACTCCTGCGCTGCGGCAGGCAGGTGTGGTGCCGTGCTGGTGCGTGGTGACCGCTTGGCATGGCCGCCGCGCCGGATCGGAATCGGAGACGAGATCCTGCACGTTGCACACACGGACAGCTCCGACCGATCCGGTGCGCCGGCCAGCCGCGCGCATCACCGCCCCACGCGCGGCCGGCCGGCGACCAGCAGCGGCACCACAAGGCATTCAATGGAGGCCGGCCGGTCGCCGGCCGGCCAGTGCGCACGCACGCATCGTGCTGTTTGTACACTGAACAACAACAGTGCTCGCTCGCTCGCTCGGCGCTCATCGTCAGTTTTTTTTATATGTACACTGAACAACAACAGTTTCGACGGGGGCATGGTGGCATGCACTATAAATGGTGAGCAGTCGTTGTAAGAAGCAACTCCTGCTCGCATATCTGAGAGCGATCCCAGCAGGCCGGCCGGTTCATGAATGTGATGCACAGATGGATCCGTTCAAGCGCACACCTGTCGACTCCGTGGCCGTTTGCAGCGTGCGCTCACAGTGATTAGCTGCAGGTGAGTTTAATTCCGTTATGCCAATCTTTATGTACGCACACGAGATTTTTGTTGTCCTTTTTCTTTCCTTGGCTTATATCTGTACTGCAAAAATCTGAATCCAGATGACAGTGGAAGTTAACTGCAGCGCATGCACATTGTCCTTAGATGTTGCTAGCTTGTACATGAGAAACTGCAAAGCAAAAAGTCTAAAAAACATAGCTATGTCGATTAGATTCCCCACTCCAATTGCTTTCCATATGGCCTTATCCATGAGATTAATTAGAGAGATCATGCATAACAACATATGGCAGTGTATAGTCACCCGCCATTGGAAATTGGAAGTGTGATAATTCAACCTTAGATTGTCCACAATGTTGGCGGTGCTGAAAAAAAATTCAGCCAGCCATATATACCGATCCCTCAGCTCCAATTGCGTGGACCCCAAATTGTATCAACCACAGTGGTAGGCATCGATGCTTGAAGTGGAGAGAGATTTTTAGCACTAGTATTTTGCAACATTGTAGCTAGTCTTAGGATATATCCTGGAGAGGCGAGCGAAGCCTTCACATATGCTCGATCTCACCTGGGCTAGCTTCACTGATCAGCTGAGATGATATAAGGAGAAACACCTAGCGTGGTATGGAAACATATATAATGCAACTTTTATGTTGATATTTGATATATAGAAGAATAGATTTTGTTCTAGTGACATCAAGTTGCTGCAACTAACTCTCATTCGAGCTGTGGAAATTAAGCTAACCGCAACACAGTTCTAAATAAATATCATATACAATAAAAAAAAATGGATGGTAAACATATGGATCATTGATGAAAGGAGATCCAATCCAACAAAAGAAAAAGAACCAAAGAAATGTAATATCCAAAAGTGAAACTCACTTGTACTCCAAAGTTAGATTATGAGGTTCGTCCTTGTGGTACAACACATTTTTCTCGAATACACAAAAATGTTTGCACATCTTTTGTATTAAAACGAAAAGTAGTGAAGGTTACAACGATGTGCCACGTACGGAAGATGCACCATGAGAAATAGAGTTATACAATCAGCTATGCCCTCCCTAGTAGAAGAAGATCATTACTCTTTAGCTATGCTTCCTAATCGTCACGGTTGATCAGATGCGGCAACCTGTGTGGCGCCTCGCCCACAACGACCCCTCTCCTAGCTAGTCCGAGAAGAGCTCTCGCAGTGCCTCTTTATGTGAGGGTTAGGTTCTCGCAGAAGCCGTAGTAAGCTTCCTTTGCCGCCGCAGATGGTTCCGTCCCATCGATGAACCCCAAACTTGATTCGAGTCTATGATTCATCATATTATTTTCCTCGACCAGGCAAACAATCGTCTAAATTCATGAATTTACACGATTTTTATTAAGGTATAAAATGTTTGAAAACGACAGTGCTAGCTTTAGGGGGGCATACATGTTTACAATTATGGATAGGCGACGTGTCCATCGATGAACATCTCGTAGGTTATCATATACGGAGTAGATGTCGCATTTGAAGTATACTCCAGTTTTGAACATGATGGCCGCGAGATATTTTGGTGATGGATATGATACAAATATCCAGTGCATATATGATTGGTGCAGTCCGACAGGTAGCGGATGGCAGGAAGGCTGACCGGGCTGCAGGCCAGTGCCCACACTAGCTACGGCCGCCCCGCCAAGACAGACATTGGACTGGACCGGCGCCGGCGGTCTGTCTCTTCATCATCTGCCCGCGCTGCACACGCATCATTTTGCCCATCCCTACCCTACAGTTGCCACACACACCGAGACCAGGACAGGGCCCTGCTGCTGTTTATAATTTGCAGTTTCATCGCTACATCATGTGTCCGTGACCAATCATTTTACCATTGAACCGCCGGTGATGACTGATACTAGATGAGAGATCGATTATGAAAACGCTAGAACGGACTATAGGAACTCATGGTAGCTCATGGATAAGCTCGACTGGTGCCATTATTAAATGAGCTAAGCTCATATACGTTCGCGGGCTTATAGCGAGTTGAGCTCAAAAACTCGATAACATCGTGTGGTCGGTACTTTTTTTTCGAGATCTGGCTGTTCATCCGTTTTTCATGACCGTGCGGTCGGTACTACAAACGTTAATTAACTGAAAACTCCGTGAGCTGTATAGGATTTGTATACCAATTCTCTTGTCAATTCCATTGCATTGTTCAAAATCCCTTAGAACCCACAAATTAAACATGACAATGTCAAAAGTCCAACTATTAATAGGCTTTGATTAGCTAAGCTTAGGTTTGATATACAATTTAAAGTTTAAAACACTACGGTTGGACATCTGCGTTATACCGGATAATTCTAAAAAAGTCTCTCTTGCTTTGTTCATTCCTTTCACTTGCCTCCATAATCCATATACGGAACGAATGGGATGATCATTTTGTGGAGCTTGTGAAGTTATAGTACAGTGTGGTTGCTGCACCCAAATATGCACACGGAATGAAGGTTAGACTTGACATTTTGACACATTAGGGCTAGACTAAGTTAATCTGTCTTTACACTGTCAGATCATCAATGCTGCTCTGCCATGTTACACAACACGACTTTGGAGACATCTTTCGCGTGCCGGTGACTGCTGAGTGCTGACTAATATGCAGATTTGTTTGCCTCCGCTACATGCATGCATCCAACTTGAAAGATTCAGTGTACTACCAGTCGTTCAGCAGATGAATGCTCAATGTACTACCAGTCGTTCAGCAGATGAATGCAGTGGTGCATGATGAGGCCTAAATGATACTGTGTTACAGGTTTGTCGCGTTTGCAAATCCACTTAAACTCGCATGCATGCTGTTTGTTGTTTAATTAACTAGTGGATTCCCGCGCGTTGCCAAAGTATAAAGAGAATTCTATGAGTTACAATATTATTATCACCCTCCTATTCTTTTTTCTTTCTATATACTTTTTTTCTTTTTTTTTTCTTTTCTTTTTTTTCTTTTTTTCTATACCAACAGGTCCCACTTATAATTTTATCAAGGAAGGGTTCGTGGACTAGTGAGGTGGCATGCTACTTGGGGTGTGTCAGTGGGATGGCGAGGTGGCGTGCTTGCATGTCAAGAGAATTAGCTAGTGGGGTTACAAACATAAGTTTTATAGATTAATATTGTAGTGTGGAATTTTCTTAGAGGTAAAGATATTGAATGTGAGGTAGATTTACATGATCTTATTAAACCCGGCTCCGCCGCCCGGTCGAAATTGTCCAAGCTCATGAAAGAATACGATAAAAAAGGGAAAATTGCTATCATAGTATAAGATGATAGACTGACAAAACAAATAGCATGAGTGGGTGTTTTTCTTTTGTGCATTATGGATGCCTTATATTTTGCTAAAATTAAAATAGTAATGCACATATAGAGAGTGATGTGGCATTTCACGTATTGATATGGATATCATATTTATATAAGATGTATATTTTATTAAAAACACAAACCATTAGTATTCAAAAGGTTTTTCTTCGATCCAGACCAAATGATGGTAAAACATATACAGCCAAATTAAAGTCTGCATATTGTCGCCAACTGCAACGTATACGTTCAAAAGTAGTGTTGTGGTCGATGTGAGGGAGATATATAATCCCTATAGATACCACCACGAAGCTTCACTCTTTGCCCTTGCTGGGTTAACTTTGGGAGACAATACAGTCTGGTGTTCGGACCACCACGTGAACCCCAAAAGCAAGTCAGCCAAATTGTCCAAAGTGGAGTACTCACGTACAGTATGTGTTCATTGAAGTATTAAATCAAATTCACCGTACCCCCTGATTTGCAGCATCATGGTTGTCATTGCTACTCCCTCCGTCCCAAATTGACTGTCGCCGTTGGTTTTAGTGCCACAACTTTGACTAAGTTTATAGAAAATACGTGTAATATTTAAATATTTAAATAAATTTGATAAAAAACTAGACTTAAAAAAATCTTTCCAGTGATACTAATTACTTAGCATAAATATTTTATATTTTTTAATATATAATTGCCGGGCGGTTTTTTCTCGAAAGCGTAAAGCGGCGTACATTTTGGGACGGAGGGAGTAGTCGCTTATTACGGCTACCATATATATTTTACTCTAACTACTGTACTTTTTCTCCTGTCATCGATCAGCAAGTTGTGGCTCGACAACACCGTGGACCACACATGTGGGTGACCATAGCCAGCAGATCAGATGACCTCATAAAATATTTAAGGAAGTCAACAAGTAGGAGTTGATTACAGGTAGAGGCTGTCAGGACTAAGGATCCATCCCGACATAGAAACCAAAACTTTGAACTGGCATTAGCTAGGGGAGAACAAGGGACACTATTCGTTCGGTGAGCAAAGCTTCAGAGATTGTTACTTTAGATATTTTCACTAAAAAAAGAACAAAAAAGAAATAATACACTTTGCCTTTGATTTTCCGGACTGCACCATAAAGATCATAACTATTTCTTTCTTTTAAAAAAAGGAATATTCGGTTCTAAACTCTAAAATAGTCTATTTATTATAAACGGTTAATAACCATATAATGGAACTGACATAATTTACGATAATTGGTCTATAAAAAGATTGGTGTTGTTTTGTTGTGAGAGAAAAACATTGTAGCATTGCTAATATAAACTGGGCTGATAAGTTCAAGAGAACACGGCCAAAATTTTCAAAAAAATGGACGCGTATGACATCATGGGTTTTACATGAATCGTAGTTTGTTTTTGGTTGGCGCAGTCATTTTAACAAGTATCTTCACACTAAGACCCATCACACTAAGACCCGGCTTTTGGAATGTGAAAAAAGTTTTATTGTTCCATAAAATTTTCTGGTGGAAGTAAAATGATACTTGTGAAATTTCTTCATAATTCCTATAGAATTTTTGCATTTTAACCAAATAATTAGAATTGGTTGTTTAAACATTTTTACAATTAACAATTTCAACAGATTTTTCATTGGATTGAGAAATATTTTCAAAATAAATATTTAATAGCTAACCTACCTCTATAACACATAATAATCTAATTATAGGCACACAATACATGGGAAAGTATAAGAACTATCAATAGCATTCATGTCATCATGTGAAAAAAATCATGGAAGATCTTATTATATATAATTCATGCATCGGGATTTGTGCTACGTGGGCAGCCAACGCCAAGATGAACCATGGATAGCTAAGGAAAATCAATGGGGCAGGATGAACATTAGGTGGAAAGGAATGGACACTAAGTCTTACACTATGTTCATCAAGAACATGTTAAGTTTCACATGCTTCCTATAATTCAGTTGCCTAATATGCAGTTCAGGTGAGCATGAGAATGAAGAAAGAGCAGCTTTGAGAAATAAGTGTGATGAGATCCATTGGCTCATGGAGGACTGAGATCGTCGCCTGAGAGGATTGCAAATTTTTAGGCGACTGTAGAATAGCAACTCCCTAAGTTTCATGTACAGTAAACCACCTCACCAAGATATATCTCCCTTTTATAAAAGGTTGGTTGACATTTGTCCACTAATTTATCAGTCAAAGGTGTTAATTTGTCCAAAAATGCTGTTTTGAAAGTTTCAGAGCTCACAATCGAGAAAACATATTGGTCTAAATTGCTGAATTTTAGAAGCTCCTTTCACTTTAGGGATTAAAGAGATAGGCCCATAATTGGGTCTTCTTATCTCTAAGCAACCCTTGTAAAAACTATTAACCATCTCATAAAATCCCCTTTAATAATTTCTCAATGAGCTCTATTGAAGGAAATGTTAAAGCCATATGGGCCTTGGAACTAGCTGAGTTTACTTTCATGTCAAAAATAACCCTCTTAATTTCATATTCAGCAAAAGGTTGTGACAATCTTATATTATCCTTTGCTACTCAACCTCCACCAGAATCGGCCTGCAACCTCTTCACTAAGATGCACATATATGTGTTGTTTTTTTCTGCCAAAAAGATGTTTTCTTATAGTACACACATATATAGATCCTACAATTTCTTTAGGATCAAACAAGTTTCTTCTCTTATCTTTCATGTCCAGAATAGATTTCTTCCTTGTCATACCATTTGCTTCCCGATAAAAGAAAGAAGTGTTTAAATCACCGTTAATGATCCACCTCTCACCGCTTCTCTCTGCCAATTCATATATTTTTCTATCAAAAATTCCTACAATCTATATTTCTCCCGAAAGCTTGACACGTAACCTTCCCCATTCCTTTCTACTCCATCCATTTCTCTGATTTGATATAATAACTCTTCTTTGAATTAGAGTCCCTTTTTGAATTAAGTTTCCACTCCAACCCTTTTCGAAACTGGCTGAGTCCCTCCAAAGATCCAAAACCAGAGGACAATGCATGATCTAACCCACTGTGGTTAGAGTCACCAGAGTACTTAGAGGAAAGTGATGTTCCCGATCTGTAGACATAAGAACTCTACCAATAACGTTGCTCTGGATAGTATGATTTTGCTTATTTGTCTATGAAAGTGTTGGGCCACTTCTCTTGATCTCCCTTAATTGGTTACTCTCTTGGAAATTGTTGAGCAAATTTATTAATCATCAATTGACACCCCCACCTGATTGGTGCTTTTATCCTTCTTTTCTTTTCCGTTATTAGGTTATTATAATTCCCACACGTCAACGGAGGTAGCTTAGAATTCTGGCAACATGTCCCCAACTCCTTCACAAGTGCTTTGACAAATCATAACTTGGTGGCCACATATACCACCAGTCTCCATCAAAAGTTATTTAGTTTATCTCTAATCCCATCATCTAAAAAGAACCTCCGATTCATCTTGTGTGTCCTCTCGTTATGAACCGAGCATCTTCTTTGTGCTTGTAGTACGTGGTAGTACTCGCGTAGAGCTAGAAAACGCATATCCACTGCAGAAAGAAAAATGGCGAGATACAGTAGTTAATCACCGGCCACGGCTGTTAGCCACTGCACATAGATTATATACTTCGCTAGCTCTCCTATTTTTTTAACTTACAAACTGGCTGTTTTTATATATATATGTAGCTGGTGATAACTCAAAGAAGAAGGTGCGTGTTACATCGAGATGTGTTGTGTAGATATGGCCATTGCGGCGATCACGTATGAACTACTAAAGGACACACGACAGATCATGCACTTGAAGTATATCATCAAGTATGTCAATTTGGCAAGGAAAGCCTGCCACTAGCATATGCTATATACTTTACTCGGGGCATGCCATACATGCAAAGATATATACCAAGATAGCTAATATAATACGTCGTCTGGCCGATTCGTGTCAGGACGACGCGTACGTCGTTGAGCGTACATATATCGATCTAGTGTGAACGACAAGAGTTAGGCATGCATGCGCTAAGCCACCGTGTAGTTTGTTTTTAGTCTAGTGTAGTGTTATGCATTGATCATCGGCGTGTGATTGCGTGGAGTCGTAAGGAACTAGTTAAGAATATCCTTGTTTAGGTCACCGATATCTTTATAATTTTTCACACATCTACGTAGGCCTTGCGTTGGATAAGTGTAAAATGTTGCAATCCCTTGGTTATATATATACAAATTGAATATGTTTGAGTTGACATTCTAGCTTGTTTACATTCATGGATATATTACCTTATAGGACAACTAACCCGAATCCATAAACAAACAAATATTAAATGATGGTATATATCTTGTCATCACTGTGTGTGGACAAAGGAAGCTTGCAAGATGAATACTAGTGGTGCAGTTGGTGACGGCCATGCATGACATATATGATGTTTGCTGTCCATGCATGCATACAATAACATCAAGCTTAATTGGAACGTCGACAAAGCCACATTCACTTGGTTTGAAGTGACATGATGATTGCCTCTCTGCTGCCCTGCTGGGTAAAGAACATTACCTCTGCGGCTCTCTGCCCCTCGCTCGCTAGCTGCAGGCCACCACTGTCTTGTGCGTCTACTCACCAGTGGTGGTGCGGTCAATTATTCGGCACACCACCAATCATGGACGACGATGATCCATGCAATGCATGCTCTGAAATGGACGTCGCTGTAGGCTATAGCTGATGCTCCGTTTAATTTGACACACACAGGCAAGCCCCTTAGCTATTTTTTTGCCGGTGCATTGCATGTGGATAACTATTTTTGCCGCTGTACGCCGGTCAATGCAAGTAGTCCGCCTCCACCCAGATCAGCTCACCCTCGTCGTCATGGGCGCGCACTAATAATGACTGTACTTTCTTCTTGTTTCTTCTTTTTACATTTGTTAACTTTCAACGCGGTGAGAAGTAGTGAAAATGACACAATTTGCGCCATGCCTGCCTGCCACCGGCCAGTGACAGCTGCTGCTTGGTCGTTGTTGTTGATGCTTCCCGGCCACCGTGCTGGTCGACATGGCTCCTTTTGCTAACCGATGCCATTGGCTCATCGGTCGTCGGATGTTCTTGCTAGCTCAGGCTCAGCTCATGAATGGATGTACGGTGGTAATCTGTCTAGTATCTTTCAACTTCCTTTTTGTGCATCCCATCAAATATACGTATAATCCTAGGCATCGATCATCCATGTTGACCTAGTCGGTAGAGTGAATATATCGGGGAACACATAGAAAGAAAGGTGATTCCATGTCCACCTTTTAGACGTGCAATCACTTGCTTAGCTATAGCTAGACATGATCGGAATCGAAGTAGCTACTTTGCATAAGAACTTTTAAAATCACCTTGTTGACTTTTTAGGGCTTTATTAGTTGCTTTAATTAAATTGGTGGACACTTAGTTCATTAGTATGTAGCTGACTAATAAGGCACATATATAAAGTATTACTCCTTTACATGTCTGCAGTGTGCAAGGATAAGCATTTTTACCACCTTTTAATTTGCATGATCCCGAGAGATCATGACTGAACTGGATTATAATTTTATTAGAAATAACTGAATTGGTCGATCCAGCGAGCCACGAATGATGATATGCATGAATGCTACCGAGACTTGTAACCATCCTATGAAATGAATGATTCCTACCTCCTTGTGCTCGATGAGTGATGACCCTTTTATATGATGATGTGATGTGTATGACAAGAGGATGCAATTCTAACTATATGCTTAATCGAACTATCTAAATTTAAGTTTAATCAAAATTTTAGAATAAAGTATCAATATATTTAGAACACAGAACATCTATACTATAAAATTATATTTTGCGATGAATATGAAAATATTTATTTAGTACCATAAGAAACGACAATACTCCATTCTATTTTAGAATTGTATTCTTTCAGGACCTATGGAGTAAGACATGTTTAATATAGTGTTAGATAGAATACCAAAACACGATGCTCTCCACCCCCCTCTCCCTCTCCCTCCCTCTCTCTCTCCCCCCCCCACACACTAGCCATGAAACCCTAGATCTACTTAGGACACAAATTGTGAAGGATTAATAAAAAAAACAGACATAGGATAGACATTAGTTAGCCTTCTTGAGCAACCTCCTTCAAAGTGAAGATCAAAATCTTCCCCTTGTATTTTGCAATTTTTGAACTTCCAAGGGTGCCAACATTGGAAGGTGGTTTGGTCTATACGGTTCTACTATTTATTGATGTTTTTACATGCAAATGATTAAGAGAAACTATCATTATTATAAACTGTATAAATTGGTGGCATGCCAAGTGTAAATGAACTCTTGGCTATTGACTTAATTATGCTAGCTGACATTGTAAATGCTATATTTACACTGACTTAAGGATCCATCTCGATCCGCCAATACTCCATGGCGGATGGATCCTTAAGTCAGTGTAAATAAATTTTAAGACAAATTAAGAGAAAACACAAAAAAGACGCATTACCATCATTTTTATTAACTACCTATCAAATGCTGTCATGAACGTGATTAGTGGTGATTGATTGACAAATGAAAAGTATTTGATGTAAAACTGGTTTTGTCCTCTAGGATGTAATATATTTGAGGACAAATTTTCAATGACAAAATGCATTATATGTAACGGAGGGTGTACTCTTTTATAATCCCCGGTAAAACCGGAGCATATCATTTTTATTGAATAAGGACCATTGCATGGGCACGGGACCCATGGTCACCCTTGATCTTGTTTTGCATTATCTCATATCTATCTTCATCGCCTTGCTTATTTTCAAACCCACGGTGAAAGCACGCGTGCACGCAGCTTTCTGCTGAGATTCTCCACGTGAAAAGGAGAAACTACAACGGGCCACACTGTGTCACCGTGAGTGTGTGTTCGTGCGTGCATGCATGCACAAAGATAGGTTAACTGGGAAAGCTATCTAGCGTACCATATCGAATAATGGAAAGAAAAAAACAGACACGCCACATGCAAACGACGCTTTCTGCCATCACGTACTGGTCCTGCGTTAGGGTTTTTCTCGCCCCTCATTATCACTTGGGTTCGTCTTCCCGACACCACACCCTGTGCTCTTATGCCATGCTGCCGGCCGGCCAGGTCCTACACCACCTTTGGCTTTGATCCACCCAAAAACTCTGAGTCCAACTGTCCATATGTCGTCCAGTCTAGCTGCATGGTCTTGCAAAAGTGACCAGTGTCAATATCTCGTGGTCTTTGGGACGATCATGTGGCAGCCCCACGGTACTTTTTGTTGAACGAAATGCTCATTATGAGTAACGGATCAGTGACCAGAACCAACTTTTTCTTTCACAACGGTAAACCCGAATTTCATTACCAAAGCAACGAAATTACAGCGTAGACGCACAAACACGCACAGTTCTCATATGTAACTGGATTTCGGCCATCGGTGGGCGCACAAACACGCACAGTTCTAACTCGTATGATTCGGGAGATAAGAAAAGGACGGACACAAGATTGTTCTAGGAAACAAAAATAATTAAAAGATGGATATAAAAAATTGTTTTATATATGGTATATGTCGACGTTTAGTCGGGTCATACACTAACAAAGGCTAGCATTCTCAAGGTTGCAAAGAATCTTGACCCACGGGATCTTGACCATAGCAAGAAGGCACGGATCGACGAAACCGACTGAGCTCGGCTAGGCCGATATAGTGCCTATTCTAAATTTTAAGACGTTTTGGTTTTTATACTTAGATATACGTTATTATGAGGACTAGAGACATAAATAATGCATCTAAAAACTAAATTGTTTTATAATTAAGAACAAAGGGAGTAAGTAAGGGCGTGGCTAAATCGCGGACGTCCAAGAGTTATGTTAACTCACGGACGATCGACCAACCAAACTTTCCTATCTAGGAAAGCATGTATTCCCGCTTTATCCTTTTTTTTTTTGAGTTGAGAGGCGCATCCGACATTGCGTAGCGATCTTCCTTTTCTTTTGCATGCGCTGATGTCGACTTAAAAAAAAAAAATATTTTTTTTTAAATAAAATTGCTATAAGTCTTGAATGGTGTATCCGTTTTTAATTCCGTTGCACGGTGCGTTCTACGTGATGAGATGAACAAAACTAGATCCCACTTTCGACTATGTTTTGGAGATTTTTTTTTTTTTTTTCTAATATCAATTTAAATATTAACTTATGAAATATAACTTTTAACTTATAACTTTTACATGTAGCACCTAACTTATACTTGGATACAAAAAGTTACGTCTAACTTATAACTTATAACTTTTACATGTAGCACCTAACTTATACTGGATACAAAAAGTTACGTCTAACTTATAACTTATAACTTTTACATGTAGCACCTAACTTATAATCGGTTACAAAAGTAATGTCTAACTTATAACTTATATAACTTTTACATTTAGGACCTAACTTATACTTGTTACAAAAATTACGTCTAACTTATAACTTGTAACTTTTATATGTAGCACCTAACTTATATTTTGGATACAAAAGTTACGTCTAACTTGTAACTTATAACTTTTACATGTAGCACCTAATTTATACTTGGTTACAAAAAGTTCGTATAACTTATAACTTATAACTTTTACATGTAGCATCTAACATATAATTGTTCTGAGAAGTTATATCTAATTTATAACTTATAACTTTTACATGTAGGACCTAACTTATACTTGTTACAAAAATTACGTCTAACTTATAACTTATAACTTTTATACCTAACTTATACTGGATACAAAAGTTACGTCTAACTTATAACTTATAACTGTTACATGTAGCACCTAACTTATACTGGTTACAAAAGTTCGTATAACTTATAACTTATAACTTTTACATGTAGGATCTAACTTATAATTGGTACAAAAGTTCGTATAACTTATAACTTATAACTTTTACATGTAGCATCTAACTTATACTGGTTACAAAAGTTATGTCTAACTTATAACTTATAACTTTTACATGTAACACCTAACTTATACTGGCTATTAGAATCGTAGTTAGGTCTTATTGTTGTTTTATAAGTTATACGAAAGATAGGTTATATGTATATGTTATACGTATATGAATAATATTATAAAAGTTGCTTTTATTTGATCTCCCCACCCATTACTATCCCTATACCACTTTGTCCCTTGAATGATTTATGTCTCGAAAAAGGAAAAAAAAATCGTGAAAAAAATACCATAACTTAAGGCGTAAAGAAAGAGAATGAAAAGAAAAGTTATATTTTATAAGTTATTCATAACTTAATATACATAATCTGCTAGTAGAAAAAAAAAAAAAAATAAAATCTTCAAACATATTCGAGTGGGATCTAGTTTTATTCGTTTTCGTCCACGTAGAACACACCGGTGCGACGGAATTAAAAACGGATACACCATTGAAGAGTTATAGCAGTTTTAAAAAATGTTTCGCTTTTTTTTTAAAACTACGTCAACGCGACATCAGCACATGCAAAAAAAAAAAAAAAAAGGAAAAAGAGCAATGGAAAGAGAGCGCGGGAGGGAGAAGAAAGAGAATAAAAAGACAACTGGCGGTCGGATCGTCCGCGAGTTAGATTAACTCGCGGACGATCGCGAAGTAGACTTTGCGAGTAAAGTAAGCCGAAACCAATCAAACCATGATGACACGACTTAATGCCTAAATATAAATCCAGTCCGTTTTAATTAAAAAGGTATCTGTTAATTAAAAGCAAAAAAATAAGGATCCCATATCTAAATAAGGATCTCATCATAACTTGCCGATAACAATTCGCAAACAACCAACATCTCTGCTGCTCTTTTTACTTGAAAAAAAAAAGTGGTGACCAACAAGCGCAATCTATTATCTAATGCAAAGATCGATCAGGCCCAAGGCTGATTTGGCTACAAAGCGTTTGCTTCAAAAAGGCCCAAGTACACAGATTTTGGGCTTATTCCGAGTTGGCAAGTCCTTGGGCTGAATCTTGCCGCCACAGTTCAACCATTTAACAAATCGAGTTCAACTTCGTGTCCAAGAAAGTCTTGTATAGATTATAAGTTATATAAATCCCATTCTCGTTTTGCTCAGAAATAGAGGAAAGCCAACTCTCCATCACTAGCAACTCTCGCATACTACTTCCATGCTCTATATTATCGATGCGCACTGTAGTGCGTGACATGTACGCCGCATATAGGCGACAGAGACGGTCGCCGACGTTGGTCCATCCATCGGATTCGGAAGGATACTCTGATAACGATATTTTCTCTCTTTTCGTTCCAAAAACGATGGTTTCTCTCGTTGTCACGTACGCTAGCAGCTCCCACGAGATCAGATGCGTTTCCAAAAAGGAAGAAAAACACGATTCGGCCCTGAGAGGCTGCGACTGCCAGGTTCCAAGCCATCGTCCATTTTCTGCCAAAACACATATTTTGGTTGCAAGCGCGTCCATCAGTGTTACTTTTCCTTGGTACAAGAGATGTGGACACTTCGCTTGACTTTTTTTGTTGCTGTAATTTCCTGGGACTCCCTTCCTTGGCCTTCAAGTTTCTAATACATCACGTGTTGTTTCACTTATTTACGTTCTCTGGATGACGAGCTGCCTTCCTTTATTTTGAGTACTTGTATCTTTCGTTGCCACTAGGGTTACGAATGCCACCAAGCTGGCATGACATGGAATAATACAATTGCATTTACGCTGCTACTCCGTCCCAGAGAGAGTGTCATTCTAGGAACAGACACAGCGATCAAGGAGCGTAGGAACACAGGCATACACACCACTACTTGACCTGCACTCCACTACTCTGTCTCCTCTCTCTCTCTCCTATAACACTTTTTTTTTTGCCCGTCTTGGCCATGTGCGCTGAACCGCCACGATCGCGAGATCCGCCCGTCGCGCCTCCACAGCGCTGCGAACTCCACCCGCGACAATTGGTCATCAGCGCTGCACGTAATAGCTGCATCAGGGAGCCTTAAGCCCCTTACCAGACCCCTAGACCACCCTAGTGCTCGGACGAACAAGCTCGCCGTCGCTCCTTGCCGTCCCACGCCGCCGCACCGCCTGAGCCGACCGTCGGTGCAACCCGCGCCCTGCTCATGTCGCGGGCCTGCCACCGCAGCGGCGTCCACGGAGCCGGTCTTGGCGGCGGAGCTCCTATCTTCCCTCACCAGCCTCCCGCCGCGATCGGTGCAGCCGTCGGCCATGAGAGGAGCAGGGCAGCGCCGACAATGGGTGGGGCGGGGGCAGTGCACGGACGGAGCCATGAGATGGGGTATTTGCTGGCCATGGGAGGGGGTCGGGGCAGCGCGAGTGCCGCTTTTGCACGCCGGAAGGCGCCCCCGTCGGAGATCTGCTCAAAGGAGGAGAAGACGAGGGCGCCGGATCTCGAAGATTGGAGAAGACGAGGGCGCGGATCTCGAAGATTGGAGAAGACACGATTGAGAGTCGGCCTCCTCGTTGGCGCCAAGCAGCCGCACCCATCTTGACAAATTCTCCTTGTCAACGCTTTGGTTGTGCTCGTCCCGCCGACCTCCTCATGGTGCACGGTAGCCCGCCTCACGGGTCTCTTCGTCGGCGCTCGCTGCCCCCCAAGCAGGGCTACACGCCTCCCGGCGCGGGCTGCACCGCCCGCCCGTCCTCACGCCCGGCCTACGCTGGCGCCACCCCCGCCGCCCAGATTGCCTACGTGGTGGAGATGGGATGGGGAGAAGGCTGTCGATTGCCTTCGGCCAGTAACGGAGGAGAAAGATGGATTGAGTTTGAGTGGCCGACAAAGAAAGGAATCTGATTAGGTTGCAGCACCTATATGACCCTAAAACAACACTCTGGGGACACAGTATCAGCTGTAGAACGACACTCCCTCTAGGACATGGGATAGAGGGAGTACATGACAACGAGAGAGAAAACACTACCACCACACTGGACCAAAATTAACATTGATGATGGTTCTTTTGTTGTGCGAACAGGTCAAGCCAGGTGAGCCGGATTGCAACGGCCATATCATCATTTCGCCTAGCGGGCATACAAAGGCAAATGCAGTGATAAGCCTTTGATCGAAATGTAAAATAGGGGGTGTTGTCCTGGTTATCATCGTCGAGATTGTGCTCGTATATACTCGTCCATGGACATGGGAAGTCGTTGATAGGTTTCATCCTAGGCGGCGCAAAAAAGGGCTCACACACTTTACTCTCTGAATGGAGGATCTCAAAGGGGAAGAGAGTGCAATCAAGTACTCCCTTAGCTCCATTCCAAATTATAAATCATTCCTAAAATTTTAGAGAGTCAAAACATTAAGGTTGACAAAAATTATATGATAAGATAATAAAAATTTATGATGCAAACTAAATATCATTTGATTGTTTATTAGTTGCATTTTCATAATATATTTATTAGATATTTTTCAGAAATGTGGTATGCACGTTCTTCATCATATGTTTGTAATTATATTCATTATTTCGTCAAACTTAAAATGCTTTGACTGATTCTAGAAGTGATTTATAATTCTGAAAAGAGGGAGTTTTTTTTTTGAGACCGCGTCATTGCGCGTTTTTCAAGGAAAGGAGGGAGTAGCAAGCATCTTAGCAGGATTAGTTACAACTACAAATTCTGAGGGACCTGGTGAGGGCAAAGCACCTCCATGTGTCGAGGAAGCCCTCACCGCTGATTGCACAGACGCTTTGCTAATCGAAAGCTCTCTCTCTCTCTCTCTCTCTCTGGTAGTAAAATAACTATTGTATAATAAGATGCATAAGGACTAGGAGTTTCATAACATAGCTGATGTTTTATTTCCATACCAGTCAAAATTAAGTAACATGATAATGGGAAGAGAAGATTGCAAGAACTTCGCTTCCGTTACAATCAAAAGGATTATAAACACAGACATCCAAAAAAAAAAGACAAAGCAGAGACAAAAACACTTTTACGTAACAGCCAAGTATGGGTAATATAATGTCAGTTGTCAATTGTCCTCCAAACTTCGAAAAAAAATGCAGCAGTCAAGGTCTACTTATTGTTTGTTAAGGGGCACCTGAAGTCTACTTATTGTAACAAGAATCAAAATTCAAGTTCGCAGTTGCATGTGTAGCAGCAATCTACCCAGGTAATTAACACTTCACGAGATTCAATAGTTGTATATAGTTAGGGAAGCTTCGGGGCACCTGTATGCAGTGCATCACCAAACCCTGCTAGGATTTGAAGCAGGTCAAAAAAAAAATGGCGACGACAAGCAGTCTAGCACGCTGTCGTCATCAGCTGATTCTCTATTGAATGTACTAACTTAGCCTGGGTAGAAAACACGGGCCGCAAAACAAAATTTCGTACGGCTAGGAAAGCGAATTCCTTGTCATGTTTTTGTCGGTTTGGAAGAAGGACTCTGCTCATAAACTCTATCATGGAGCAACTCTATAAAAAACTAGAGTCTATGGAGTACACTTAAGTGCTCTTACAACTCCACTCTTCTTTCTCGAATAGACTGCGTGGAGTTAAAACAGTTTGACAAAAAATCATGGAGCAAATAGAGCTGAAAAACGTGGAGTGGAGCAATCTTTTAAACACGCCGCATGGCGGAGCGCGATGGCGCATCTGGCTCCCACGCACCTACGGCTCCTACTACCGTGACCCCCACCCCAACTCTCTCCCTCTCTTCTTTCCCAACTCCAACACACAGCTAAGATTCGGGCATCTCTCGCTACCACACTCTCCCACTCTTAAAGTCCGGCGAGCTGGGCGGCCAGGCCATCCAGGTGTGGAGACGGCAGGAGGGCGGCGTTAGATCGAGTTCTGGCGGCGGAGGAGGCGGCCGGTGGTTGTGGAAGAAGGAGATGGCGTGTGGTGGAAGAAGGGTCGTGCGACCTGAGCACGCGACAGTTTTGGCGGCATATCCTCCTCCTCAACTCCCTCCTTTCCCAACTCCAGCACACAGTTAAGATACGGGCATCACTCGATACCACGCCCTCCCGCTCTTAAACTCCGGCGGGCTGGTCGGCATGCCATCCAAGTGGTGGAGACGGCAGGAGCGCGGCGTTAGATCGAATTCTAGCGGCGGAGGAGGCGGCCGAACAGGTTGTGGAAGAAGGAGATGACGTGTGTGGTGGAAGAAGGGTCATGTGACCTGAGCACGCGACAGTTTCGCGGCATATCCTCCTGAAATTTGCAACTTTTGTGTAGTACCGACGCGTGAACGAGAAACAAGGCGGCAGAATGATTTATGATAGAAAATGACTACGGCTATGAAGCAAAACAGTCGTCGTTAGTCAACTTTATCTAGAGGTGCGGTGATACCAATACCAAGCGACAAAGCGAGGGGGCGGCAATTGTTTCATCTGTCTACTACCACCGTGCCAACCGTGTAGGTGTATTGTGTGTACATCCGTGTTATTGTCCTCCTATATAAGGAGCAAGGACTACCACCACCTTGCCAACCGCAAAGACGAAGCGGTAGTAGAGTGTACGAGAACAAGTGCTAGCTAGCTATATTTCACCGAGATCGATCGTGGAGATGATGGACGCGCTTGCTGCATACTCATGGTTCGGTCAGGTGTCGGTGGTGATCAGCGTCCTGGCCGTGTGCTGGACCATGGTCTGGCAGAACCTGGAGCACATCCAGCTGCAGCAGTTCTTCGCACGCAACTTCAACCGTCGCGCGCGTCGGCTCGCCGCCATGGTGGACCCGTACCTGTCCATCACCTTCCACGAGTACGAGGGCGGGCGCATCAAGAGCAGCGACGCCTTCAACGAGGTCAAGTCGTTCCTGACCACGGCGAGCACGCGCGACGTGCGCCACCTCAGGGCCGAGCGGCGGCCAGCGGGACGACGCCGCCACCGACAAGGACAGGCTCATCCTCAGCATGGCCAAGGGCGAGGAGGTCCCCGACGTGTTCCGCGGCGCCACGGTGTGGTGGTCGGCCGACTCCGCGCCGCCGCCGCGCGACGCCGCCGTGCCGTACTGGACGCCCGCGGCGCGCGCCGAGCGCCGCCACTTCCGCCTCGACTTCCACGAGGCGCACCGGGACCTGGTCATCAACGACTACATCCCGCACGTGCGCCGGCAGGGCCGCGCCGTCATGGTCCAGAACCGCCAGCGCAGGCTCTACACCAACATCCACAGCGAGGGCTACGACGACGGCTGGTACGAGGACGTGTGGACGCACGTCCCGTTCCACCACCCCAAGACCTTCGCCAAGCTCGCCATGGACCCGGCGAGGAAGCAGGAGGTCATGGACGACCTGGACATGTTCAGGAACGGCAGGAGTACTACGATCGTATCGGGAAGCCCTGGAAGCGCGGGTACCTCCTGCACGGCCCGCCGGGCACCGGCAAGTCCACCATGGTCGCGGCCATGGCCAACTACCTCGACTACGACGTCTACGACTTCGAGCTCACGTCCGTCAAGACCAACACCGAGCTCCGGAAGCTGCTCATCGAGACCAAGGGCAAGTCCATCATGGTGTTCGAGGACATCGACTGCTCGCTCGACGTGACCGGCAAGCGCAAGCCGAGCAAGGAGGCGGCGGCGGACAAGGACGACGAGGCGGCGGCGGAGGAGAAAGACGACGGCGACACGCGGCGCCAGAACAAGAAGGACGCCAAGAGCAAGGTCACGCTGTCGGGGCTGCTCAACTTCATCGACGGGCTCTGGTCGGCGTGCGGCGAGGAGAGGCTCATCGTGTTCACCACCAACCACGTGGACAAGCTCGACCCGGCGCTGATCCGGACGGGGCGGATGGACAAGTGGATCGAGATGTCCTACTGCGACTTCGAGTCCTTCAGGTTCCTGGCCAGGATGCACCTCCACGGCGAGGACGTCGAAGGCCACGAGCTCTTCGCCGTCGTTAGGGGAGTTGCTGCAGGAGGTGAACATGGTGCCTGTCGACGTCGGTGAGCTTCTTACACCCAAGACTGTCAACGACGACGCCGGGACCTGCCTCGCAAGGCTGGTGGCGGCGTTAGAAAAAAAAGTGGAGGATGCTGCAAAGCGAGCGGCACAGCAGGCTCAAGAAGAAGAAGACGCGAAGGGTATCGTTGTCGAGGACGAGAATTAGGTGAAGACTCGGCGCGCTCCGGTCACTCGCTGGCTGAAGTATATATGCATAGTGGCTTAGGTGGTCAGTCCGTCAGTGTGCTTTGTTTCAAGAGTCAGGATTGTATCTGTTCAGTTTAAGCTAGTGGTAGACTGGTAGTGCGAGTGAAATTGGTCTGGGGAGTTGTGGTTGTAAACAGGTCTTGTATAAAATGTATATTTATGTAGGAGTATATCATTGGTACTTTTAGTGAGTTACCACTGTCTACCTTGTAAAAATAGGGAAAAAAACCTATTTGAACTTAGTAAGAAATGGATTGTCTACAATTTGATTCACTTCATTTTCCCTGTTAAATGACATGACACATGGAATCCTTTTCAAGTAAGAATGAATTTCAAATATTGTTTGAACGATTGAAAATATGAAATCTCTAGAAACAACTACCTCTGTCTCTACACAGAGAAAGTATGCTAACTCCTCACACAGAGCCTACTGACATCCTTACCCCCACTGTCAGCGGCTTAAAGCCACGCTCTCCTTCTGTTGTCGGAATTCCGTCAGTGCCGATCATCGATTCAGTGATGATGGTAGGTTTTGGAACCTTGTTCTTGAGCCCAGCCCGTCTGGAGGTCCAGACATCATGAAAGGCTTGGAATCACACTTTCTAATTCATGGGCCAAGCCAAACAGGCTGGCCTAAAAAGTAATTCCAATTTGGCCCCCTTTTTTTATGAAAATTTGGCCCCATTATCACGATCCAAACATGAAACATGCCCTCAAACTTGTATGCGATTTGCATTAAGCAGGTGCTGCCCAACGCTGCATCACCCTAGAGCCAACGAATTAAGTAGCATACATGTATTTTTTAGCAAGGCCAAGAACATTGGGAAACCAAATTCAAATGCCTGTGCACTAATCTAGCAAGAACACCCCACCTGACAAAACTAGGTCCGCCTCATTGCTCTGCAAACCATAAGCTAGTGGTCCTCAGCAAATCACTTTGTGTCCCTGCAACTTTAGGCACTGATTTTAACTCCTTGGGTTCCATTAGGAGCAGTGACGAGGTGCAGCTCGTAGCCATCCGCTACTCTGCGGCCACCACTCCTCCACAACCACGATCCAAACCTCAGTTCCGCGCCATAAACCCCACCCACCACGGCAGAAAACTACACGGGCCATATACGTCCCTCGCCCTCGCCATCACGACCACGTACGCGCACGGTATCCATGGACGACGCGTGGCCGTGGCTGGCCTCCCCTGCCGCCTCCTCACGGTGAAGGCGGCCCCGAGACACCGTCGCAGCCGCCATGGTCTCTCCCGCTCGCCGTCTCCACCGACGGCGCCTCAATCCTCCTGCAGGCCGACACAACTGCTGCTGCGTCTTCCGCCGGCAACGTCGTCGATTACGGCGACCCCGCGCTGCACGTCACGTTCTCAGTCGCCATCAACGGCGCAGGCGGCGAGGCGCGCGCGCTGTGGGCGTCCGACCGCTTCCCGGCGTCCTCACCGGTCCCGCCGAGGGTGCAGCTTCTGGTCCAGCTCCTCAACGAGGTGCTCGTGCTCTCTCATCCCTTCGTCCCTTGCTTGGGCGGCGGGGACGACGCGTCCGAGGCCAAGGTGGACGCGGAGACCGTCTCCGCCGCTGTCGTCGGCGGGATCGGGGCGGGTGGCGCCGATCGCGATCCCTCTGCTGCGCCCACCGCCGCCGCGGCTTTCTTCTTCTCTATCGCTCTCCTGCTGCGCCTCTTCTGGCTGTGCGCGCTCGACGCCCGGCAGACGCCGGGTACGTCCTGTTCCGAGACCTTGGCGCGGAGATCGAGCGCGGACTCGGCGAGTGCCGGCCGGCGCTCGGCGTGTTCCTGCGCTCCGTCGGCCCGGACGTCGAGGTCCGGTTCATGCGCTCGCTCGGGTACATGCTCGCCAAGTGGTGCCTGCTGCGGGAGATACAGGCTGCTGCTGCTGGTGGTGGTGCCGGTGCCGGGTCGGCGGCGGCACCGCGTTGTCCTCGTCGTCGTCGCGCGCTCCCCGCCGCGTGCCTGTCGTACGCCACCGAGGTGCACGGCCTCTGGGTCCTGAAAGGCTACGCGCCCGTGCTCGCCATGCCGCGCGTCGTCGTCACGGACACGGGCACGGCCCCCATCGCGGCGTCGCCGCACGAGGCGCCCGAGGAGCCGGCGCTGCGGTACGGCCTGGCGCACCAGCAGCTGGAGGCCGTGGTGCAGCTGGAGTACGCGGTGCGCGTGCGCGACAGGAGGTCCGTGACCGTCTCCGTGCGCGTCGACAACGTCCGGTTACGCGTCGCGCGCCTCGCGTTCCGTAAGGACAACGACGGCGGCGGCAACGACGGGGAAGAAGAAGGCGCCGACGACGACGTGATGGACGGCGAGAGCCACTTCCCGTCGCGTATCCGCGTCTGGGTGGGCCCGCGGTTCGGCGCGTCCTACGCCACCGGTCCGAGCCTCGGGCGCTCGACGGGGAACCCCGAACGTGACGTGGAGATGACGCGCACCGTCAAGGGCACCTTCGCCGGCGCCACCAAACCGGCAAGGATCAAGGCGACGATGCGGTCGTCGGCGCGGACGCGTAACAGGAGCTGGCGGTGGGAGCAGGAGGCCGAGGGCAGCGCCGGCGTGTTCGAGGGGGTTCTCTACGACCCAGTCACCGGGACGGAGGTGTCGGCGTGGCGCCCCGGCGGCGGCATTGGGGCAGAACCGAGGAACGGCGTCATGAGACGGCGGTATGACGGGCCTGGGCGGGCGTTCAGCAAGATGCGAGGGTTGGTGGTGGCCGGCGACGAGGTGCCGGAGGAGATGACGTGGAGGGTGGGGAGGGAAGCGGAAGGGAGGACGCTGCGCTGGCGGTTAGGGGCTCAAGGTTTGGGTGAGCTACGTGCCCAACCAAGTGAGGAGCCGCCATTTCGAGACCCGCTGCGTCGAGTGGGCGCACGAGGTGGATTTGCCGCTTGTGGCCGTCGACGGCGACGAGCTAACAAGGATCGATCGATCGATCGAACCTTCACCTCTCCTGCTCTCCATGCCGGGTACATAGATAATGTACAAAGATATATTAGTGATTTATTTTAGAAAAAAATGGATCGTTTATATGGATTTATGTTGTAACAATTACCCAAATTAGTTCGCCACCAAAGCTAAAAGATTTTGTCAGCAGTTTGGGAGCCAGACTTTGGCTAGCAAATTGGGCCGCTTATAACTGTGCATCAACGCCGACACTGAAACTGGGCCGAGCGAGCCCCTAGTCTCCCCAACTGGGCCAAGCCCATTACAGCCACGCGACACAACAAGTCCTCCCCCGCCAGCAGCTCAGCTCACTCGCTTCTTGTTAGATCGAAGAGGTCGGCAACAGGTTGGTGACAGAAGTAAGTTGATTCTTGTGTGTTTTAATGTGCGACACAGGCATGCAGTTTTGGCTACATTAGATTTTAGATGTACAAACGCAATTGTCGGCTTCAGTCCGCACTCTGCTTCCAAGAAAGGAGGGATCTGATCGATTTTGTCTGCATTTTTTTTTTTCTACTTAGAAGCGCTGTGGTCGCAACAAATGTCAGGTGTAGACATGGAACCGGCCTGCCAGCCATGGCTTATTTTCTATAGCCATCTATAACCCCATTCGTCCTATGGATAACCAGAGACAAGCTCATTTGGCGGGCAAGGCGCAAGAATCCAAACCTCGAGTATAAATGGGATGGATGATGCCACGGCAAGTTTGGCTGGCATTGGGCCGGGGCCGGGCAGTACGCCAGCACGTACGTACTGGCTAACGAACGCGTTATTCGCATTTGCATAGCAAGATTTGGATGAAACCGGTCTTTTTTTTTCTACAAAGGAAAAATAGATGTAAACAATGGCACTCGTTCTTGTTCACATAGACAGACTATGATCGAGTAGCTTTTGTAAGATGTACGTTGACTGATGACACCAATACTTGACTGATGACACCAATGTTCTATGAGGGCACGCCCAACCATGGCAGCGTGTCTTGTTAGTCTCATTGTACACCTAAAAAAAAAAAAAAAAAAAAAAAAAAAAAAAAAACAGTTACAACCTCCCAATGCGGGAGCATAACCTAATTTTTAATGACGGTCCCTACAACCTGTATAAAAAGGACATGCGGCTAAGGCGGACTTTTTGGGATATGCCACAGCTCTTCAATGCAAGATGAAGGTGTTGCTTAAACTTTTCATCAGATGGAGCACTTGCTGCTTCTGCAAGACACACTGACTACCTGCGAGGCCGACATCTTTTTGCTTTTTCTATCCGATCCTACATGGCTCCGACGAGGCTAACATGCGTTGGGGAAGCCCTGATGGCTTCTAGTCTATCAGTACCATGTAGGATCAGATTCTAGGAGAAAAGATACAAAGCGGAACCTCAAATAGCCTCAAAGTCACGGCAGCAACTACCAAGTCTTGAGAAGGGATGTGAAAAAGTAGCTCACATACCGACATTTTTTTGCTATGAATTTAAGTAGTATGTATTATCAAAATATGCTCGTGCAATAAAAGAACAGAGCATAAAATTTATTAAGTAATTACTGTGCCTACCTAAATAATCTTTGACTATGAAATTTATACAAAAAATAGAATCAAAACTATGTACCATAGCTATAGACGTGTTGGTCGAAACGTGGCTTTGTATTAGATTTGGATTGAGCTAGCTTTAGATTAGATACGAGGTCGCGTATTAAATTTAGATTAGAGACGTGTGATGTGAGAGTAAAAAAGTGAGACGTTGATGAAGTGACACAAGATGCTTTTTTGACAAAAAGTGGTACAAGATGCTTGTACTCCTTTATAGGAATTTTGGAACATTCATACGTACTACTGTATAGCCGAAAAGAAGAGGGGCGGCTGCATCGAAGTTTGGTGAAATCATCAAGCAGACTAGTCGTGGTCTGGGAACAGGGGAGGGAGGGTAGGCGGGCGAGGCGACCCGAATCCGCGGGGGGACACGTCTTGGCGGCCGCAGCCGCGCAAAACTACTGGGCACCGGCGCGCGAACGCCGCGTGCTCCCCGACCACCAGCTCCCTCCCTCCAAAGTCCACCCCAATCCACACCAGCTCCTCTGCCCCAGCGCGCAATCGCAATTCAGCCATCCCAAATCTCAATCCTCCCTCGAGTCGCCACCCTCCGCGGCAGGCCCCAATGACGTCGCCGGGCGGCGTCTTCTCCGCCGCGCTCGACGCCGAGGACTTCCCGCCGGTTCGTCGCTCGTGCCGGTCCACCCCGATTCGTCCCTTTAATTATTATTAGAGAGGTATTGGCTTGGTCCGAATTCGCCGCCGCCGCTTCTGCTGACCTGCTATGAGTGGTGGTTGCTGCGCAGGTGGAGAGGGAGGAGGAGATGGGAGGGATGGCCCCGGACAAGTACCGCGAGGTGTTCAACCTCGCGCAGCGCGGCACACTAGCCTTCCGCGACCGCAGCTTCGACGAGGTAGGTGATCGCTGACTTCGCGCTCCGTCCCCGACTCTTTTTGGTGTGTGTGTGCATGCAGTCGATCGAGTTGCCAGTGCCTCGGTGTATCTGGACTGGAAGTTCGCATATACCTACTTTAATTGTTTATTATGCTTCTAGTGTTGGGATAAACTGATAATTGGGTTTGGAGTTGGACCGGGGAGTCTAGTGGACCCTGGATTGGATAACCTGAGATTCGGCTTCGCGGAGGAATGCGGATGCAACGACTGTCTTTTGCTTTTTGACTCCTTGAGATGGGATCAAGTCCAATGCAATGTAAACGAACCAAGCTGAGGTGGCACAGTGGTGTTCAATTCATTCTCTGTCAATGCAAGTTAGTTTTCTCCCGCATATGCAGCGAACGCCTGGCACTAGCAATTGCAGTTTGCAGACAGTTTTCAGAAGGGAGAGAACTATACAAGTTATCCACTAGAGTCATTGCTTTCCCTTATTCTGCCTCTTACAACAGTAAAATATGCTTGACAGAGTTAGCATATGCAGATAATTTGGAATATCGAGGACACAGCTAGTGTGGCTTTCTGAGTCATTCCCCTTTCCCAGGGGAAAAAACTGCACTAACTATTTATGGTCCTAGTAGAGGAAAGCCCTAGAAATCTTTGTGGGTATCACACAAGGTTTATGGTCCCAGTGGTTCCTAAATCTCACCTAAAGGAAAGCCAAAACTAATTAACAAGATGGGCCTCCCGGCAGTGGTGGAATTCTCCTGTTTGGGCCAACTTATGCAGGCAGCCTCTCTAGCGGCCCTATTAATTACATATACATATTGACAGTAATTTTATCATTCTATGTTTTTTTTATATTATCTGCTTTAGGTGCTCTGCGCATGTACACATATATTTTGTTGACCTTAGTGCAAATGCCACTTGGCATGTTCCTGTTTCAGGCAATATCCTGTTACACTAAAGCTCAAAAATTTGAGACCAGATCCAATTATCCTTGGCAATCGAAGTTTGGCTTTCTGTCGGTGAGTTTCCTGGCAATGTTTTTGCATAATTTAGCTGTACGTACATATCTCTTTCGTGCTATATAGGTATGTTTTCTTTGATTCACACCATGGTGTGTTACCACTATGGCAGGTTAAGTCAACTGTTGAGGGAGAGATCAGCTGCTGACTCTGAATATCAGCCCTTGAATGGCCTTGATCCTACAACGCATGCAGAGGTATAGTACTTCACACATTTGTTGGATTCCAATGTCACACATTTGTTGGATTCCAATGTTAATTGAGTGAACTCACAGCATTAGGCTGTCTTTCCTTATAAGAAAAAAAAAAAAAAACTTTGTTTATATTTGATTCATTATTACAGTTAGCTTTGAAGGATGCGGAGAAGATATTATCTATCAACAGTAATTCTCCTAGACCATATCTTCTCAAGGCATATGCGCTGATTCTGGTAACAGTTTGTAACTTAAGCACATCAGAAGATCGTGGATCCTATCTTCTTTTGTTAGTATGAATAGTACTTTTAAGTATTTTTTTCCCTGAATAAGTGTACTCAGTTTAGCCCACTAGGATTAATTTCTGGAAGAACCTTTTATTGTCTGTGGAATGTGGTCATTTGGTCTTGTCACGTTTAAAATTTTAATATTGGACAAGTAGCATCTGTACTTTTGCAAATTCTCGGATGTACTTTATGTGATTATTTTACCACTTTTATTTCTCATGACTTGAATGTTCACTTTAACCAGAAATCTCAGGTAGTAAATGTCAATATGCAAAATTTGGAATTACATGTGGCAAATTGTTAAGTTTGAGACCACTCGGGGTGATCATTCAAAAGAAATTAAAGTTCGCTAATCAAAAGAAAATATTAAAAAAGATTCATGGATGTAGTAATGCATGATGTATACCAAATTTCATTGCAAAAATTTACCAACAGGGGCATGCTCTCCTGTTTCTAAAAAAAAAATATATCCATGTATTGATAATTTTTTTATGCTCTGTTGTTCCACCATCAAGAGAACCATTCACAAGATTCTCTTTGTATTATAATCTATTGTAACCAGTATTATATATATTATGTCCATGTTATAGTGGATTCATATTTCCTTGAATATTTGTTTATCTAATTGGAATAACTCATTGATATGAAGATGGAGCATTACCATGAGGCACGCGAGGCCCTTCTTGCTGGTCTTCAAGTCGATCCCCTCAGGTATGATTGTTGGTTTATAAGGATATTCATAATTGACTTCATTTTTGCTTGCAGATATCTATTATGTTAATAATGATCCTCTGGTGCATTTTGTAACACTTATTTTCTATATATATGCAGTCATACCTTGCAAACCTGTCTGAACGATCTGGATAGGAATACAAATATTGCAGCTGGGGCAAGGCGTGCAAGGTTAGCTAGGACTGATGATTTTGAGTGCACATTATGCTTTAAGCTATTGTATGAACCTGTCACTACACCATGTGGGCATTCATTTTGTCGCTCGTGTCTGCATCAGTCAATGGATCATGGTGAGCTTACACAATTTTCACATGCCAAATTATCTGTTTCTATTTAATTATGAACTTGCTGCTATGTGCTATGTAATAGGAAATAAGTGCCCCATGTGTCGGACAGTGCTATTTATTGGTCCAAGGACATACCCTTTAAGGTAATCTAAGATGTTGAGAAGTTAATCTTCTTTACTTCAAACTTCAAAGTATCATTTTGTTAAGATGTCCATATTTTTCCCTGATATTTCTGATGGCAGTTATGGTTAAATGCTTCAGTGTAACATTGAGCAACATAATTCAGACAAATTTCCCACAAGAATATGCTGAGAGGAGGTCAGAACATGAGACCATGACATATGCCGGTGTTGATTTGATGCCTCTCTTTGTTATGGATGTTGTACTTCCATCCCAAAAGATGGCACTGAACATATTTGAACCTCGCTACAGACTGATGGTAAAGTTATCACAAAATTAGATACATTTTGTCAGACGCGTTTGTTGACAATGTACTTCTCTATTGATCAAGATCGCAAACCTAACTGTATATGTATATCCAGCTTGCAGCTAACCTTGCAAGATTTTATTATCTAATTAATATTTATAAACCTTGCTGAACTAAGTTTCTTTCTCAAATGATGCATTAATTATTGAAATATAAACATGTTCAAGTGTTATTTCCATTTTTATTATATGTTAAATTTCGATAATTAATGTGTCCTTTGAGAAAGCAGGTTAGTGTGCTTTGAAGAAAAATTATATTTTCATAGATGTTTTCTTCAAAGCATGGAAAACTGCATAGGCTATATAATTTTGAAGACATATTACTTGATTATCCTGCCCATTCTGGTTCTGTAAGACCTTATCATCTTTTGCTGTTGATGCATGACTCTGATTTTTTTTTTTTTTTCCGTTGGATTCTGCATTCTTTGGCCACACGCAGTTGTGTACTTATGTTGACTAACCTTAATGAGCCTAGGAAAAATGAAAGCATAATTTTTTTAGAGAAAATAAGATTTATAACTGAGTAGTATTTTGCTCTATTTATTTCTTCATTATCTTTTAATGCTTTTCATTTTGAAATTAGGTACGGAGAATAATGGAAGGGAACCATCGGATGGGAATGGTTAGGAACTATTGTCAAAGCATCACTTTGTTTGTTTTGGAATATTTCTTTCATTCATTATTGGTTTGAACACAGGTTGCTATTGATTCAGCAACGGGTACTGTAGCAGATTGTGGCTGTGAGGTGGAAATTTTGGAGTGAGTTTTATTTTTCATTATTTGCAACTCCTGACAATATTTTTTGGTTTAATTTTTAATATTCATAAAATTCTAGGTGTGAACCACTTCCAGATGGGCGCTTTTATTTGGAGGTAATTTTTGTAGTAGTACTGAATTTCATAATAACAGTGTAGCTATGCTCTGCAAACTGCTTTCTGTATGTGCAACTGCGTGGTGTGCATCCCTGTGAGGCCTACAGATCTTTGGCTGTTGCTGCAGAAATAAAATACTCTCTTAGTATTGGCTGGTGAAAACTAATTGTCATATAATCCCCTCCGTTTCAAATTGTAAGTCGCTTTGACTTTTTTGGTAAGGGACTTGCAATTTGGAACGGAGGGAGTATATTCTTAGATTCAACATTGTTTTAGAACCTAAAAGATGTAAGATCTATTTGCACATGTTCTTGGAATATTTTTCTTTGTTTTGCAAATGAAGTCCTTAATTCTTGCTACGTTGAAAGAAATTTCTTGTATAGAAAAGAGCATAAAGAAGTATTGTTTTGGTCAGCTGCGTCAAGAGGAGTAGAGGACCTTGCAAAGTATCACTCGTTCCTTAGTTTTGTCTACCTTCTTTTTCCCTACATCCAACATTGTTTAATGTCAAATAATGTAGACATTTGATGCCTTTTATGTTGAACCAATGTAATGAATTAAATTATGAAATTCTGAAGTCATTTTCAGAGGACAAAAAATAATAGTTTCCATCATAGGTGGAAGGCACACGTCGGTTTCGTATTTTACGATCACGGGATCAAGATGGGTGAGCCTTACATGCTTATTACAAATCTATCTGGGAGAGAATGCCAGATCATTTCCGTGTAATTCTTACTTTGTTTTTTTAATAATTGTAGATATAGAGTTGCTGAAATTGAATGGTTGCAAGATATACCTCTGCCAGAAGGATCGCAAGAGAGAAGAGAAGTAAAACCTCCATACCTTTCTCATGCTTTTCTAACTCTGACAATAATTATGTCCAAAAAGCAACCAACATTTTTTATCATTATATCCTGTTTTTTTTTTTAAAAAAGTACACCCTCCAGTTTCAAATTGTAAAAATGTTTTGGTTTTTCTAGATATACACTATGCCTAGATGCATAGTAAAAGAAATGTATCTAGACAAGCCCAAAACGCCTTATAATTTGGAATGGAGGGATTACATCTCACATCAGCTACATTGATGTAAAAAGGGCTACTAATAGATGTATTAGCAGAGAAAACCCTGGATAGCCGTTGTTCCTCGGGGAGTATCTTAGGGTTCTTCTTGCTTGACTACAATCAATACGTGTCCTCTCTTTTTTAGGGATGGCTGACTTGACTCCTAAGGAATATCCTAACCGAATCAATCTACCCTATCTCTTTCCTAACAAACCAAACCCATCTAATCTAACCTGTGTGGTACTGTTCACGTGATAGTATTCACACGCTACACTAACTGCATGGGCCCCTGGGCCGGCTCCACCTGCCATAACATACATACTCTCAAAACCACATTGAGGTTCTGTTCTACTGTGAAATTGAGAACCTATAACATGTTAGTTTAACTTTTGAACCTGGGCGAGATGGACAATTGGAACATATCTGGTATTTGTTATGATCTTATTGGACTTAGAACAAGACAGCTTTTAATCAGGGAAAATTCTGTAGAATAAACCTAGATGTTAAACAGATGGCATGGTCAATATTATGTGGGCCCACCATATGATGGGTGCCATAGCGGCATAGCCCATAACCCCATAAACAGTTCAGCATGGTCAAAGCTGAGTAGGTCAATCAGATTAGTGCTTGGCGTTTGCTTTTGAATCAAGTCGCTAGGTATGATTGGTGTGCTATGACAGGAGATGAGTTGACTAGTTAATTTGTTAAAGTTTGATTCAGCTCCATTCGTGCATAAAGCAAAGCAAGATTTATCTCTTATCTACTTTGTCACTTGGTACCCCTCCCCCTCCTCCCTACTCCTGACACCCCACACTATCTCTGCGCTGCCATGGCTGTCCGGTGACAAGGGTCATTCGATGAGCACTTCTGCTGCCTTTTCTTTTATGAGCTGATGTGTTTGTATTCAAGTTCATTCTTTTCTTCTCATAACTATATTGCACTAACACAAGTTCCATAAATTTGACTCTCCTTCTTTTCTCATAGTAATAACAAGACCCTGCATCCCATGGTTGGCTATCCCTTTTTTCCCTTCTCTGTGGCGAATAGTAATCCTTTGGTTCTTCTCTCTCTTAGTGTATGCTTTCGTCCATGCTTTGGATTACTAATATGGCCAAGTGAAAATTAAAAGAGACGTGTTACATCTCATCAAAATAGTAATGCTGTCTCTGTCACCTTTATTTATTGAGTTTATAAGTCTATTTAATTCTTCACAGCTATTGGAAATGGCCAATGGAGCTTCAGAGCTGGCCAGGTCATATATTAGACGTGCCAGAGAAACTATACGGACTGGTATGCTTAGTTTCAGCTTTTCAAGTACTTTACATAGCGAATTAGTGAAGTAGTTATTTTTACAGCGAAACATATTGTTTTAGAACTGTTAAGAGAAAAGTAAGATCTTGTATGCTTTCAGTATGGTGCATAAATCATTGGCACCATAAATTGATTTGAACTAACAGAGTAAACAAAACTCAAATTACACAAGAACATAGTACCATTTGATTTTATTTGAAACCTAGAGCTGCCAAAGTTTGGGCAGAAAATCTAGAGATGCGCCAGTTAAGCCCTTAAGGTTATTTGGTGTGCATTGGATCATGATAATGATTGTCTGGGATCCTAATATGTTTGGACTATTATTTGCTTCTACATAGCATTTTGTTTTAACATTCATTGAATGCAGCAAGACGAACAAGACATTTGGATCTTGAGAGCATGCCTGAGCCACAGGATCCTGAAAATTTAGTTTCTGGGTACGCAGCATGCTTGTTTTTGCTGAATTTTTTAATGAGGGCATATTTGCTGAAGCAATATTTTTATTTTATTACTATTTTCCCTGCAGCTAGTCAACTTGATAAGTTTGAGACCCTCGGATAGATTAGATATGTTACGCCTTCGTGACACTAGAGAGGTAAGCTCTTAGGCTGTCTTCTGTTTTCACGCTAGAGACGAGGTTTTGATTTTGCATTGTTGTTGCCTCTACAGAGAATTTCTAGTAGCATCAGGTTGCTGAGTGATGCCGAACAAGGTTGCCGTGTACAATGACAGAAAAAGAACTGTAGTACAGCAATTGTTTCCACAGACCAATTGTTCATCTCTAGGGGTATATATACCGAGCAGCTCATATATAGTAATATCGATTTGTAGCATATATTTCTCATAGTCGTCATTTAATTGATTCTGTTCTATATAATTTCCTCGTGTAACTGTCAATGGAAAAGGTGTATCATTACTTCCTCATTCGTGTATTACTACCTCCTTATTCTTGTGAATTTTGGCTTAATGCCATTTTCGCTTTTCGCTTAATGCCATTTGAGAATTTTGGTTGCTGGGAACTTTGTCGTGTTTGTATGCTTCTGCGTATGCTACTATAGTGCTCGTTATTTTTTGCTATGTTAGTCGAAGTTACATTTTTCCTGGTTCATCGTACCTGCTATGCTTATATATAGGAGCATTGCCACAAAAAAAAAAAAAAAAAGTGAAAAAGAAAAATCGTGCCACTTGAACGTATTGTACTACACCTTTTTCCTAATTTTTTAACTATGAAAGCATTTCCGGTCAGAGCATAACAAGGGTGGAGTTAAGATTTTACTACATGAAAAAGTCCACTTTTCCTTCACTTTTGCGAAAGCTCGTTATTCCTCCCTGAATCGTAAAATTGGGCAAACCACCTTTTGTCAACTTCTCAAATTGGGCAAACCACCTTTTGTCAACTTTTCAAACCGTATGTTTTATCTCCCTAAAGCAGTTTTGAAGATGATTTTATCTTTGTCTGTCTTTTTTTATTTATTTCAGTTGAATCTTTGAAAAATAATAATAAACACACAAACGTCATAAAATGGAAAGTCCAAGTTTGCTGGACTCATAAATTTTTATAATTTTATTTTTCTCCTTGTCTAGATATACACATGTGAAGTCCAAAAAAGTTAGATTTTATATTTTATAATTTTTTGTGATTTACTATGATTTTGCAAAAGTTCAGTCGAAATCTATACCTACTAATAAAGAGAGAAAATTTCGCCTCCAATTTTTCTGTCTGCCTTTTATGCCAGTCTCCTGCCTGCCTACGGACATACGTATGTAGGATATCAATTATTCATTGACATACATACGTACGATATCAATTATTCATTGTTTATAAATCTACACACCAATTATTCATTGACATACATACGTATGATATCAATTATTCATTGTTTATAAATCCAAATACGGACTCAAATCCTGTTAGAACTCTCCACATATATAAGATGGAATCGGAATCAATAAACGAAAACATCTCAGATCACATAGGCGTCCAGCCAAGATTCTAATTCAATAAAAAAAGAGCTCCAATCCAAATCCAGATTCCACACCCAGCAACGAAACAAACCAAATCCAGATTTCAGATCGAGTCCAAAACAAAGTCACATACTACCAAATCGAAGAGAACATAAGATGGGTTGTGCCTTCGTGCCGCAAGGGGCGGCCGCGCGCTAGCCTCCGCGCCACCTCCCAGTCAGATCTGCCGACGCCACCACCTTTGCGCTCGCCGGCCGCGCCAGCGCCACCCCCGCGCGCGCGGCCAGGTGCGCCCGTGCAGCTGGCTAGGTCTTGCGTGTACGCCAGGGCCAGGCGCGCTCCCGACCGATTTGTCCCGGTGACGCGGTAGGAGACTGGCGCGGGGAGCGCTGCAGGCCACGCAAGACCACCAGCAGAGGCGCGTGGGGAGGCGGCAAGAGATTGAGAGCGGAGACCGGCGTGGGGAGCAGCGGGGCAAAGGTGGCTTCAGATCTGCTTGGTGTAGAAAGGATGGGAATCCTCGCGGACGTCGACGCCGACGCAGGTGGGCGTGGTGCGTTGGGCAGACACGGATGGGGCTTGGGACCCTGTGATTTGTCGGTTGGATAAAGATCTGAGAGGTAAATAAGGAGGAAAAAGAAAATAGAAGGGGGACACGTTACAGCGCACGTTGGGCTGTGGGGATTGCACCATCTGCTGGGATTGATTTCTTACTGTCTAATGAATCCAGCGTGCGAACAGAGTTAGCGGGAAGATGAGGACTTTTAATGCAATGAAATTTATTTGATTTTAAGGGTTAAGGTAAGTCCAAGTAAATCCAATTGAAATAGCTACTCTCTTCGTCCAAGATAGTTGATATTTTTTTAGGTTTGGAGGACAAGAGCAGCAATTAAAAGCTATTAAATTTTTTAAGAAAGGATAAAATGAATAGATATGTAATATCTTATGATAATTTTCTATTAAAGTTTGATAGTTTTTTTTTTTCCCGTTGCAACGCAAGCTTTTACGTATTCTTAGTAAATAAAAAGAAATAGACAAACCACCTTTAAAACCGCTATAGGGAGGAAAAATGCTGGTCCGAAAAAGTTAAAGAGGTGGTTTATCCAGTTTTGTGGTTCAGGCAAAAAAAAAAAAAAAACGGCCTTGTGCCCAGTCCTTTAGCCTTTACTTCTACAGTCCTACTATACGCGCTTCAATAATTATTACCTTTTTTTTTTTTTTGAGGGAGTTCAATAATTATTACCTGTTCTGACCCCAGTCCAAAACTAGCCTGACTTCAGCAGCCCAGCGGCCATGTGCCCAGCTCATAGGCCATAAGCCCATTCTGTCGTTCATTTCATGTGGCCCATAGTGTCAATAAGCAACAGCCCACAGGCCAGAAGTCTACGAGAGCAATGCAGTCGTCCGTCTATCGCTCATAGCCAGTCTGCCCCCACGGCTCGGCACTTTCTTGACAATTTACCATCGCCACTTTTTAAGAACCAGGAAGGATTTTTCCTAGCAGTAAATATGTCCGGGCGTTGCAATTTACAGTAAAAATAATACTGAAGCACTGCCAATAAAAATTCTACTTGGGGATTTGGGTATTGAAGCATTGGAGTTGAGGTGATCTTCTGAATCTTTCTTTAAAAAAACAAAACAGAAACATAACCCAGATGTTAAATCTCACTCTTCTCTGTATGCTTACTTGCTGGCTGGGCGTTAGCAGACTAAGTCCTTTGTGTTTAAAGTTTAAACATTTCAGCCTAGGGCCGGTTTGTTTCCTCTGTTCGACATCGAGAACGTGGTTCGGCAGCCGCGTTGCGAGTCGCAGGCCGTAGTTCATTTCAGCGATGGGGCGTCGCGGACGCAACCGTAATCCCAGATTGAGCAGAAACAAACATATATAACCACTCAAGTGGTGGGATCGTTGGCGTCAGAGGTGGCACGGAGACAAAATAAAAGGAGCCGACACCCTATTTATGCTTGGGGTTTAGCTCATTTGGAAAGAAAGGAACGCTAGATGCTTCCGCCGCAATATAACCACCACCAACTACTTTCCCTCATCAAGTCGGCATTCGGCCTGTTCGCAGTCATGAACACCAACCGAGAGGAAGCGCTTATTGTAAATCTTTTGTTCCTCAAATCTGTTTTACGTGTTGTAAAAAACAAATACAATGATACACAAATCTTTTGCGTATTCGAAAAAAGAATAACCACTCAAGTCAGCATTCAAACTGTTCGCTTGAATTTAGCAGTCATAGGTACCTTGTTTTCTCTAACAACAGAGCAGCAACAGCCGGAGAAACAGGCTGAACAACCTATCATAATTTTTAATCTTATGTACCTAAAAAGTAATGTAGTATTTTAGAAAATAAAGAAGTTGTAGCAAATCTTCTATATCACCTTCGTGCAGGTGAGTTGTAGTTTATAATCCGAACTGAGGACGAGTTTTTGGAGTTAGCTCATCCTCACGAAATAGCGACACTTTATCCAGCCCATTGTAGCACGTGTGTCGCCCAGGGCTTAAGGGCGCGTAATGACTTAGCATCATCCTCCCCTTCATCCGATTTAACAACTGTGGCATCATCCTCTCCATTTCATCCATAAACATTTTAGGTTTCGGCCCATCATTCCACAACATGAAACTAAACACAAGAATTTTGGCAAAAAAGTTGGTCATTCTCCATTTAGGATTTTGATCTCAAAAAAAAAAAAAAAAAAAAAAAGAAAAAAAGAAAAAAGCACAAAAAGTGTCTGGAACCCGTGCTGCCCTCACCCACCCCATCAAAAAAATCACATTTTGATGGAACTAAACACCCTCAAGTTCACGGCATTTGCATTTTGTATTTTATCATTTCAAAGTAATTCATATACAAATTGCTACACAACTCACGAAGCATGGTTTTTTTTTTTTCCTCAGAGTGTGGCTTTGTAAAGGATAGGATACTAGACTCCTTTTCCTTTCTCCGGTCTGCACAGGCAATTTTGGGAAGGCAAAAGTAGTACAAGAGCTGCTCTTATGCTACTGTTGGGGTGCAACGGGCAACCATTCCATTCAATGTAGAGATCAATGCAGAGAAGCTGAGTTTTTACATGGGCACCAATGGACAACGGCCGGCCCTTTACTTCTCTTGTGAGTTCTGGCCATCCCTCCCTCCAAGGCTCCAAGTCTCCAACCCATACACATATATCTCGGTAAAAGTAAACATGGACATTTTCACCTTTCGGTGCAACCTCCATGGCCGCCACTGTTCCTCAGGTCAAAGGACCAGACAAGTGGGAGAATTTTTGGTCTGTACACTGTTCACTTGTTAGCCCAATTGATTCCTTGTAGGAGTATTGAAACTTGGGCGTTATGCACGATGGTCTCACTGAATTCTTATCAAGAAAAACAATCTTGCCATTAGAAAAACTACCTTCTGGTTATCCAACTCCTCCATTCGGTGTTTGCTAATTTGTGTCGTGATGCTAAAATTGTTATGAGAGAAAAACGGTGTGAATCGATAAGCATTGATACGCACAAGCTACTGAACGGGCTTAGAAAAAAAATGATAGTCGAAATACGGAACACTGTGACCAAAACTAACATACGGTAATTTGTCCTCGTTTTAATTACCAGTATTCCTAAGAAGAGGAGGTGAAAAGATTCTCAACAAATCCCAAGATGGCTTCAGTACACTGATGGAGATGGGCTAATCTATTAGCTACTGACTCTTCAAGCTACAGCTACAAGGGCACGGCGTAGAAAGGGTGCCAGGCTCAACAAAGGGAGAAGCAAGAAACCTACCAAAAAGTGGATTTCATCATTCCATCGGCTTGCACCTTTCCTTTTCTCTGAAAAAGTTTGGAAAAGACCAAAACAAAGGGTGCAGAATCTTGGTGCAGAAAATCACATCTCTACTTTAAATTCAGTTTGTTCTATTGTAGTAGGTGGGAGTAAACATTTTGCTTTTTTTTTAAATTAATCAATAAAATCTGATTAATTACTTTTTGGCTGTCAAATCAAAATACCAATATATAAAAAGTGTATATGTAGACAAACTGACCAAATTTTTTGCCATGAAATATAAGGCGCATTTTATGAAAATGGCGCATTTTATATCCTTGTGTTAGAACATATTTCTTTTTTAGTTTTATTAATAATAAATCATATGCCATTTACTAGCATTTTCAAAACTATGAAACTTTTAATTAGTTATTAAATTGTTCATTGCGGTGTCCAAATTTTGTGCAATATAGATATAAGTGCACAATCCAAAATTTGAAGTTTGCATTTGTAAATACGTAAAATCCAATGGACATTTTTCCACTTTATTGGTTTTCTGTCAGGATGAATCAATTGAATGGTTTAACATAGGGGCATTTTTATAATCCAATTTAAGTGGCTTCTAGTTTTTACTACTTATCCCACTTAGAGGATGTACAATTCATCTATTCAGGGCTTTTTTTTTTTTTCTAATATGTGGGGCATGTCTAAATATAATATATAAGGGCATGTCTCGTATAATATAGTATAATATATAAGCTTCTTGTGGCTAAAAAGTAAGATCAAACAACATGTTTTTAAGATTTTTTTAGTTTTTTTTTTTTTGGAACAACTCTATGTACAACCTACATTTATAATAACAAACAGAATCCAAAGTCAGACTAATTTATTCGAATCACAATGTTTCTCTATTTTTTGAAAGAGAAACTAATATCATACGGGACCTTAAACAAATAAATTAATGTGTATGAAACAAAGAGAGCTAGTATTTTTCATTTTGGTATTAGGGGTGTTTGGTTTCAAACTATTGTGTATAAATCACTAAATAACTTTTAAGTTGTTAAGTTTGTAAATGCTAAAATTATATGAGTAGATTTGTCTTAAAAAAATACTTTGATAAAAGTAAACAACGCCGCACATCTCTTAAATATCTTTATAATAATAAAAGGTTGTGTTTTGGATGCAGAAAAGGACAAGCCTTAAACCATCCCAAAGAAAAGATGAGAAAACCAAACACACGCCAACTCCCCGCCTTCATGTCTAAAAGGGGTGTTTGGTTTCATGGCTAGATGTGTGTTGGGAAGCAAAAAGGTCCTTCAAAGTTGCTAGGACATCAAATAGGGAGGGTTGTTTAAGACTTTTTACTGAAATTGCATAAAAGCTTCTCTTTGAAAATCTTTTTTTCTAAAAGTCCTATAAATTGGTCCTAGGCCTAATTAACCAAAACACCCCTTAATCCTGAAGCCATGTTCCAGTCACTAGGATGTGAGTAGTAGAGCAGTAGACTGGGGCGTCTTGAGTGCAGCAATAAATTATCCCCCTCCCACATTGAGAATCTGGGAAGACGGGGCAGCAGGAGCGCAGCAGAAATGCAGAATGGAGGAAGAAACTTTTAATGGCGCAGCGGCAGCAACCAGCAACAGCAAGCCACCCCACCCCCCACCATGGAGGGAGAGAGAGAGTACTCCTGCTCGCATGGATGATGGATGCCACAGTTCACTCAAGCAACAGTGCACAGGCATACTGTACTAGCCATAGCCACAGCGGAGGCGCAGCGGTGGTGCTCAGCGTAGATGCTCCCTCCTCCTCCTTCCTTCCTTCTTCCCTCGGCGGCTGGCTGGCTTCTCTCCTCTTCCTCTCTCTCCTGTCCCCCACCTCTGCGTCTGCCAACCCATTAATACCTCCTCCTCCAGTGTCTCTCTCTCTCCAGAGGGAGGCAGCAGCCATCCCCTTCCGAGCTCGCCCCACATCAAACTCTTCCCCTCCCCAGCTTCCTCCTTTTTGCCCCCCTACCTTCCAACCATCCAAGAAACCCCCACAAAGGCAGCGCCCAGCCCACACCCCACGCCAAAAGGAACCCAAGAAAGAAGCTGTGATCCTGCTGCCCCCGGAAGAAGCTGCGTACCAGTACCAAGTACGAACAAATTGGCCATGGAAGGGAGGCCGTGGCCAAGAACGAGAGCAAGGTCGTCTTCGGCGCCGGCGCCGGCGCCGGAGGCGGAGGGGTTAGCAATGACGGTGGCGCGAATGCGAGGAGGAGATGGAAGGGCGCCGGCGGCAGGCATCACCCGATCATCCAGGCCTACCCGGCGCTCCTGCCGCTCCGCTGCCGCTGCCGCCGCCCCGCCCGTCCTGGTCTACTTGCACCAGCCGCCGCCGCCGCTCTTGTTCCCCAAGGTGCCGGCGGCGGCGTGCTACGGAAGCCCAATGGGCCTCCGCTGCTGAGGGGCCGCCGTGGAGATCGAGGAAGCCGCCGCCGCCGCCGCACGCCGTCACCGCCGCGCTGCTGCCGCTACCGCCGCACGGTAAAGCGCTCTCCTTTGATTACTTCCTTCCCCCTCCTGGCTACACCGGCCAGTCTCATGACGTGTGTTTTTATATATATATGCTTATTAATGCCAACTCCTTGTTAGTGCTGTTGCTTTCTTGATCAATGTGTGCTACTTTCTGTAGCTCTAATGTTTTTTTATGGCTGACAGTGATTGTACTTAGACAGTATCAAAGAATATAGTTTCTCCTCTAATGTTTGGTGCCTAATGGCTTGTCATGCCGAGGTAATGTGGTACAGTAGCTTTAGGTGTAATTCTACTGTACCAGATAGCCAAAGCCCAAACAAGCCCTGGGTCTCTGTCATTTTTGTTCCCTTATGAGCCTTGTGATTTCATGGATTCATGCTTTAGAATTATCTACTTCTTTCTCTCTCTCTTGCACTCTTTTTTTCTCGCAAATTTGGACTGATAAACTGTTCTTGAGAAAAAAGGAGAGTGCAAGAATGTATAATGAGGCACAGACAAAGTTCTATTTGTGGTACTGTGGGTGACGCCTTTCTTGTTTTGACGGTTACTCCCCTTTCCTCACCTCAAAAGGGGCCATATGGCCATCTCTTAGGGAGGATTTGTGATAGACTACTGCGCCATTTTTTTTTTTTTTGGGATAATCATGTTCCATAGTCTTGGACACTTGTATGTGTTGTACACTTTCTGCATTACTTGCTCTAAAGTGACAATTTTAGTGGAAACCTTGTACCTTCACTGTAACGGACCTTTTTGGCCTGGCAATTTATTATTGTTATTTATATATGTTGCAAATCACTAATCTGTGGTTGTTTAAATTTGTCGTTTCTTTACATTTCTTACAATATCAATTTATTAACAGACACCGAGCTGATTCAGCACAAAAAGTGCTTCATTCATGAGAACCAAACATCTGAAATGAAAGCAAATCGTCTGAGCACCCATCACAATTCATCTATCACCATGCATGGAGTTACCGTTGCAACCAGACCTGATGGTGGTGGGGTTGAGGGAACTGCAATTCCTCTCTATGCAAACCATTTCCTTGTGTGTTTTGATCCCGGGCAGAAGATTTTTTATTATGATGTCAACATATCCCCACACCCGTCGAAAAGAAACAGCAAGAATGATCAAGAACAAGCTAGTTGAAGAAAATTCAGATATACTCTCAGGCGCCCTTCCAGCCTTTGATGGACGCAAGAATCTATTTAGTCCCATTGAGTTTCAACAGAACAAGCTTGAATTCTTTGTTAGTCTCCAGCAGCTGCTTCGACACGATTTATAGAAGCTAAAGAGAATGTCCACATGATTGACAAGCAGAATCATAAGGTTTTCAGGGTGAACCTTCGATTGGTTTCAAAGCTAAGTGGCGAGGACTTGAACAAGTATTTGAATGGAGACAAGGATGGTATTCCTCTTCCTCAAGAATACCTTCAAGCATTGGATGTCATCCTGCGGGAGGGCGCTATGGAAAATTCTATTCCCATAGGCCGGTCTTTGTATTCACGTTCCATGGGAGAAGCAAAGGAGATTGGTGGTGGGGCTGTCGTATTACGAGGTTTCTTCCAGAGCTTGAGGCCAACAAAGCAAGGTCTTGCCCTCAATGTTGACCTCTCACTTACAGCTTTGCATGAAAACACAGGCATAATAGCATACTTGCAGAAGCGCTGTGACTTTATGAAGGATCTTTCACAGGTGAAGACTAGGGCTTTGGCAGTAGATGAGAGGAGGGAGGTGGAGAAAGCATTGAAGAACATCCGAGTTTTTCGTGTGCCACCGTGAAACTGACCAAAGGTACCATGTGCATGGCTTGACTGAGGAGACAACAGAGAACCTCAAGTTTCGAGATCGCAGTGGGAAGGAATATACAGTGGTAGATTACTTCAAAGAGCACTACAACCACGATATTAAATTCAGGAACCTGCCCTGCTTGCAGATTGGTAAGAGCAAGCCATGCTATGTGCCAATGGAGCTTTGCATGGTTTGTGAGGGCCAGAAGTTTCTTGGCAAGCTTTCTGATGACCAGACCTCCAAAATGCTCAGAATGGGCTGCCAAGGACCAAGCGAAAGAAAAGGGAATCATAAAGGGTGTTGTTGAAGGAGCATTTACTACAAAAAGGTACTGATTTTCATCATGTTTTGTAGTCGTAATAAACTTTGAGGTTTCGTTGCCATATTCAAAATAGTTTGAATCATACATGTCTGACCATGGCTACATTATTTTCTTTCAGGAATTCGTATGCTGATCAATTCAACCTTCAAGTGTCCAAGGACATGACTCAGCTCTTGGGACGGGTTCTCTTGCCACCAAAGCTGAAGCTCGGCAATGGGGGCGCATCAAGGATATAACACCAGACAGATTTGATCGGCAATGGAGTTTGATGGACAGTCATGTTGCTGAGGGTTCCAAGATCAAGACCTGGGCCTTGATAAGCTTTGGTGGCAGCCCAGAGCATCAATCTTGCATTCCAAAGTTTATCAACCAGCTATCAAGCCGCTGTGAGCAACTTGGGATTTTTGCTCAACAAGAAAACTGTTGTTAGCCCTTTGTTTGAAAGGATTCAAATCCTGAACAATGTGGGCATTTTGGAGAGCAAGCTGAAGAAAATTCAGGAAGCTGCCTCAGGCAATTTACAGCTGCTAATCTGTGTCATGGAGCGGAGGCATCGGGGCTACGCTGACCTGAAGCGTATTGCAGAGACATCCATTGGTGTCTTGACACAATGCTGCCTGTATTCCAACTTAAGCAAGCTGAGCTTTCAGTTCTTGGCCAACTTAGCACTGAAGATAAATGCAAAGCTTGGTGGATGCAACGTAGCCCTCTACAACAGCTTGCCATGCCAAATTCCTAGGGTGTTTTTGGACAATGATCCAGTGATGTTCATGGGTGCTGATGTGACACACCCACATCCCCTAGACGACTCAAGCCCGTCCGTGGTCGCTGTAGTTGCAAGCATGAACTGGCCTTCAGCAAACAAGTACATCTCCAGGATGAGATCACAGACGCACCGTAAAGAGATCATTGAGCGCCTTGATGTGATGACTGGTGAGCTGCTCGAAGAGTTTGTGAAAGAAGTCGGCAAGCTCCCTAGCAGAATCATATTCTTCAGAGACGGTGTTAGTGAGACGCTGTTCTACAAGGTGTTGACAGAGGAGCTGCAGGCAGTGCGGCTGGCATGCTCGAGGTATCCGGGCTACAAGCCAGCGATCACGTTCGTGGTGGTTCAGAAGAGGCAGCACACCAGGCTGTTCCACAGGGAGAAGAACGGCGGCTCCACGCACTACGCCGACCAGAATGTACCGCCGGGAACGGTGGTGGACACCGTGATCACGCACCCAAGGGAGTTTGATTTCTACCTGTGCAGCCACTGGGGCACCAAGGGGACGACCAGGCCGACGCACTACCGCGTGCTGTGGGATGAGAACAACTTCAACTCTGACGAGATGCAGCAGCTGATACACAGCCTTTGCTACACGTTTGCCCGGTGCACCAAGCCTGTGTCCCTCGTCCCACCGGCGTACTACGCACACCTGGCCGCATACAGAGGAAGGCTATACCTTGAGAGGTCGGACTCCATGGCGACCAGCCGGACAACTCTGTACAGGGCCGCGCCATTGCAGACTGCACCGCTCCCTAAGCTCAGAGACAGTGTGAAGGGGCTCATGTTCTACTGCTGATCTTATGATTTTTAGTGCTAGTGGTTATGAAAGGGCGTTCTCTTCGCCATATATATATCGTCTGTGTTCTATGTCCTGGTCATGTATTATTAGCAGGCGAATATCATGTATAGTGTGTCTGGACAGTGGGCATGTGCAAGGCTGCAGTGGTACAATGCTGACATGCAGTGATACATGGTAGTGGCATGCAAAAAAATTCCTATCTCTTACTGTTACCGCCCCCATGGGTGTGTCCTAATATTTGTAGGGTCCCGTGCTTGTTTGTAGGGTGGTACCTCGCATGTTGGCACTCACGCTGGCCTTGGAATTCAAGAGTTATATTTGCCGTCGTCTTGTGATTCTTGTTTTGGTCGATCGTTTAGTTGCGGAAGCAAAGACGGCCATTCTAGTGCTGAGCTGGTGGCAGAGGGGTTCAACCCTTTGAAATGTTCTATTCTTTAGGACATGCTAAACATGTCCGGGGATAAAGCTTCTGTTCGGATGCTCTAGAGATTATAAAATCCAGATAGTTGAAAGTGATTCTGAGAATCCAGATTTTGGATAGAAATAATCTAATATGTTTTTGGCTTAATGTCTAAAATATCATTCAGATAGTAACGTGGATAAGGTTGAAGCAAGGGCAAAACTGTCTTTCACACTAGTCGCAAAAAAATGTCTTTCACGCTGATGACAACCAAAAGTGTTCCAAGGTGATTTTGGGCATCATCATCAAGTTACAATCCCTGCCCGGGTCGACTCATCCTGGAAACTGAATTGGAGACATCCTAAAATCGGTTTTTGGCATGTTTTTTTACCGTAGAAAACCTCGAGAATGCCATTTTGGAGATATTTTCTATGAGGATAAGACCACCGTCTCTCTATATACGAGAGGATCATGGCCAATTGAGTTCCTAGCTATCCAATCGAACAAAAACGCATCTACAAACTCATATTGCCCATTTTCTCCTCTCTCTACCCCTCCTGCTATTCTTTTTTAGAATTACACAAGATAATCCGCAGACGCCACAACACGAGCACACTCACCCCTATGAACACGATACGACATGTCTCACGACGAGATTTGTCGGTATCCAAGGTAGTCTTGTTGGACCTAGGAGATCCTCCACGTGCACCTCCCAAACAGGTCTTCCAGAGAGTGATTGAGAGCCTTTTCAACCGAGAACGGGCTCTAAATCAGTCCCCGTCTCTAGACCGGTTTGATCAATTGTGTCATGTTATTGCTATGTAGAGAACGGGCTCTATATCAGTCCTCTCCGGCGTCCAACACCCATCGGTGTGTGATTCGAACCCTCTTCGGCGTCAACACAATCCCTTAAAAAGCACATATAGAGAAGAGATATTGGATTGCAGCCTTAGATTTTTCGAACACATAACAAATCTAGAAGTCATCCATTAGAATTAGATTTTATCTTTTCTAGTCCAATTATAAAATCCAATCTGGTTTCAAAAGCCCCCTAAACCACTTAGAGCCTCCCCACCCACTCACCTCCTCCCCCACCACTCTTATCTAATTAAAATCCTATATATCGGGATCCAAATACCTTCCTAAACCACTGGAAGCCCACCCACCTGGGTCCTCCCATACCTCTCTTATCTTATTCACCTATGCTCCCTCGCCACCACCCCACACTGCCCATTTCCAGTTGTGTGAGTACCTCCACCACCGCTCTCATTAAATCGAAGTTGGCTTCTCTATTGGTCCGTGGTCCTAGTCTCCTTCTCTATCCGCCCTCACCGCCTATATTGTCTTACGGGCATCTCTCATTGCTTAGTGGGCAACACCCTATTGTGCTACCCTACTATGTGTCGGCATATTTTCTCATTGCTTAGTGGGCAACACCTTATTGCGCTACCCTACTATGTGCCAACATATTTAAAGATTTGCCATCCTTACGAGGTGGGTGGCCGGCCAGGATGCTTGTGGACCATGTGCTAGCCTCAAAGTGACCCCAAATTGTCGAAGGCACAACAATGCGGTGACCTAGTATAATAGCAATGAACCAATCTAGTTTGGCGAAGGGATGACCTTGTCCAGTAGTAGACCCAAGTTGCGTGCACCTGCCCCATAGGTGCACTTTGGCGCGTGATCAATCTTCAATAGGTAGATAATTTTGTGACTAATTCCATAACATAAATCTGATGAACTCATAAAATAGAATGTAGAACCCTAACGTAATAGTTGAACCAAACATAGTGAGTCACAATGTGCATACCTTTCTTTTGCATATGAAGACACCGTGGTGGTGGTGGAAAATTGTGTACTAATGGTAGAGGAGTAGCATTGTTGTCGGATATGGGGAAAACTAGCTTTGGTGGAGACAATGTGTCATGGAAGCTTTCGGGCGAGTTGTCATGGAAGTTGGGAGCTATCACCCCCCCAAAAAAAAAAAAAACTTTTTTCGTCCTCTCTCGGTGTAGGATGGCAAGATCTTCTTTCCTAATCACCGTTGAACACATGCACTTATTAGGATGGTGGAGAGACTATGATGACGACACAACAATGAAAACCTGACTCGAATATATGCATTTGTAGCATTGGCCAAAAGGTTGATAGTTTGGATTTCGGCGGCTCATTCACGCTAGTGCCTGTACCCTTCGTCTTGGCCTGGCAAGGCAAGCGAGCATATACATGTGAGTTTCCTTTTTTCTCACCATATTATACTTACAGAAGTGGGGAGAACTTTCATATTTAAGTATGACAACATCCATATCATTAGCATGGTGGGACTAAGGCCCTGTTTGAAATTAATGATTTAAAATTTAATTGGCCAAAGTTAATGACTAAACTTTAGAATATTTTAGCTCACTTGTGTGGTTTAATAAACTAATGGTCTTTTTCTGATTCTAGCTAAACTTTAGACCACCTGTTTGAATCTTTGATAATAGTAAACTTGTCTTTAGACCATGAGATCCAAACATGGACTAAAGTTTCTCCATCCGGACACTCAAACGCACATATGATTGGATCTTTGAGATTTTTTAGAATTATTGAGGATTACTATTGGACCAAGCCTACATATAAGGTGACCACTTTATGGAGAAGGTGGCGTCACCGTACCGTATAGATAGGGGCACAATTTTTCTCGCTGAAGGAGGTGGCGTTACCGTATAAAAGATTGTTGGGGGGCTAAACTCAGTCGAACGAAACCAAACGCCAGCAGGGAGAAGAGAAAAAATTTTACAAGCCACTAGAATGGTAGAAACAGCGATCAGCATCTACCATAAAGAATCTAACGAGGTGAGCTATATTTCTGTGTTGATATTTGATAGATTTACTTGTGAGAATATAATCAAAACTTCACTTATTGTTGGGATCCTATGCTGTCGGATAATAAAGGTTCAACCAAACAAGGGGGCAGACTGTTTGACAGTTTTGTCCCGGAAAAGATGTGGATTGATGTGCACGACCTGTACTTTCAACCTCGCGCATCATGTGGGGTAGCTACTGCTCAGTGTTTGGCCTTGACTGCAAGTGCAAGGGGACAATATCAATTCACTGCCTGTTTGAACGTCCCCAGCATTTCGTTTTCTCGCGGCCCCAAAAATACGGTGAATCTCAGCTTGGCGTTTGCCCCCTTCAATTCATAATATACATGTTCCTGATGATGGTTTTTTGGGAATAAACTTTGTTACTGCCTTGCTGTTTTAGCTTATTTTTGGTGTTCCTCTCTTGTTCTCACCAAATTCTATTTGCCCACGAATGTCCTTGAGCACTTGACTACCTCTTGCGGTTCCCACATCAATGGCCACCCCAGATCGACAATGCCATCCGGCCTCCGCATGTGGACAAACACATGGAAATTCCATTGGATTCCTGGGGCTTCGTGGCCAACATGGGAGATCGATGTTTTTCCCACTTGCCTGCATACCCATCATGCTAGGGTCAGGTTTGAAGTTGGATGCACTCTACCATCACATCTTGAACATGGTCTGTCCCGGCCCTCTACGTCTGGACGGCCAATGATGAGTCTATGCAGATGAGCACGAATAGTTTCCTGCAGGGCGGAGAGAATGGGTCGGTACGTCAATTATTTTCCTCTTTACGTAATTGGATTCCCAGTGAGATATGAAATTAGTGGGTGAATGGTCGTGGAAGCTAGAATTTTTTTTTACACTTCTCTATACAAAATCTAATTAGTTCAAAACTTGAGTCGTCACCCAAACTTGAGCCGTTCAAAACCCGTAACTTCAATAGACAACCTCACACAGGTCCTGTTTGGCATAGCTTCACCAATAATTTCATAAGTTTTTGTGGCCTGCCTTTTTTACCAAACACCTTTTTACGAACAATTTCATGGGTGAAGCTCCTAAAAACCTACAGAGATATGAGATTGGTATGGGATGAAGATGAAAACAATAGTTTTTCTCAGCTTCACCAAGCACAAGTGTGGACCCATCGTGTGAGGAAGTCAGATTTACCCTACGTGGCGCGTGCGCGCACTACTACATAAAAAAGATTAACCGTTGCAATTTTTTCATTCACTGTAGTGGTTTTTGAAACCGTCACCATCGAAAGGTTACGATTAATCATTCGGTTCAGATCCACCAAAAACCGCCACGGTGAATCGTAACAAAACAAGCCGCACGAAACCCCAACGGGCCCGGATCCGAGCCGCCGCCGCTAGGGTTTCGAGGGGACCGCCGCCGCCCGGATCCACCTCATTGTGATCGGATCTAGCCTCGCCGGCACAAAATCCGTGGAACCCCAAGGTCGGATCCGGCCTCCCCGCCGGCGGATCTAGAGGAAGGGGAGGAGGGTCAGCCAGATCCGGGGAAGGAAGGCCACCATGCCCGTGGATTTGGTCCACTACGTCCGTGGCCCCGCGCCGTGAAGGGTCGAAGGTTCGCTGCCTGGCCGCCACCGTGGGGCACGCCGCAAGAGGGCCACACCTTGTGGTCGCCGTCGTTCGGGCACGCACGCGAGGGCCACGCGTCCGTCGAACCCGCCAACGCCGCCGCAGGACGCCGCACGGGCCGCCTTCTAGCCGTGGGAGCGCCGCGGTAGAGAGAGGAGAGAGAGAGAGAGAGTCCGGGGTTAGAGAGTCATGGAGAGAGGGAAGGGAGTTCGGGTTTGAGAGGGGGAGGGATTCGCTTATATATGATGAGTGTAGAATCAGCCTGAGATTTTCCATTTCGGTTTAAGATGGTCATAGCTAACCATTATGGACGGCCTTAAGAGATACCTCTAACTAAAGTTCGGTCATCTAAACTTTAGACCTAATCTTGTGTCTTTGAATATTTATCGTTTATGCTTCCTAAGAGACAACTGTTGACAGTTGACTGAATATAATTAAAATTAAGAATATTTATGGGGTATAGTTAGTACCTTTAGAAAGAGATATTTGAATCTAGTTTTTTAATAATTTTTATTTAGAGATACAAATGTTGCACATATTTTCTACAAATCAAGTTAACTTACGGCATGAACATAGCTCCTATCCCAACTAACCATTAGTCCATTAGTCAGCAAAATAAGGACTACAATGGAAAAGTTGACCACGAGGCCCTTGGTTAGTTCCAGCGGTGCAAAAGTTCACATCCGATGTTTATTAGTATCAAACACATCTTTAGATATTTCACGGAACGGACGGCCCAGATGTTTATTATATCCTAACACACCTTTAGATATTTCACGAAACATCCAATGTGACCGCCTAAAACTTTATGCCGGGGAACTACTTGCCGCGTCGTATTTTCCTCCGATCATATCAACGTATTGCAGGTCATACCCTATACTAGCCGCCTCATATTTTCCTTCGATCAAACATATACTAGCCCCCTATATCTTCTCTTTGCAAATTATACTTCAAACTTTCACCCATTTCGTTGCGTTGACATTTGCTCTAGGGAAAAGTATGGAAAGCGTTGACGTCGAAGCTTACCCGTACACGCAACCTGAGTTCTGTGACTGAGCAAGTACACGCACGCAGTTTACCACCGACCAGGGCGTGTCGCCAGTACAGTACAATTGTGTACCACCGCACTGTACAGTACCACCGTCCATGTTTACCCTGGTAACCTTGCAACTGCCCTGTGTTGCAACTGCGACGGAACGAAATTTACTGCGTGCTGTGGCCGAGGCAAATATCTGATCGATGCAAACTTTATCAACTTTATTAGATTTATAGAAAAATAATTTCGCAAAAAAATATTTATAGAAAATACGTGCAATATTTATATCTTTAAATAGTTTATATAAAAGTACTAATTTTATATTATAAATATTGATATTTTGATGTATATTTGGTCAAAGCTGAAGATTGTTGATTTTTTTTTTTTTTTTTGTAAACGACGACGATTCTCGAAGGGGCAGAGGCAGAGGCAGTCTCTCTGCTCGAGCCGGAGGTACTCTGAACTTGCTTGCTACCTTCTCTCCATCCTTTGCATTGTCATTGTACGTCCAACCTTTCCATTGTCATTGTTTAAGACGTGTTTTGACCACTGTCTTATTCAAATTATTTATACAATTTAAGAAATAAATAAATTATTATTAAAATATCTCTAATAATAAAATAAGTAAGTCATCAAATTGGATGATGATATAAAAATTTTTGAATAAGACGAGCGGTCAAACATGACATCATAAAGTCAACGTACTAGGAAAAGACTACATGAATACTTACAGTACTAGGAATGCACCTTGAGAATCCAAAGATCATCACATCGTCACTGATGGCACTGGCACACGCATTGGAATAAGCTAGCACTGGCTACTAGACGGAGTTACTGTTGACCAGCTGAAGAAGTGCATCTCTGGCCGGCAGCTGGCAGGCATCTTGTTGTTTACAGGGCCAGGCCGGGCCGGGCCGCCTGGAACAAAATCGTCATGGCATGCATGATGCAGATCCGCGACCTGCAAATGAGCATTGAACAGGCTGCAAGATGAAGGGAGTTAAATGAGCATTCAACAGGCTGCTGCCTGCAAGCAACAAGGGAAAGCATTGAAGGAAGGGGGTGGCCTGCCTGGCTGCCTGCGTCTGCGTGCTGTGTCTGCATTGCATACGTACTCGACATGCATGCACATGTACGGCTAGCTGTGTAGGAGTACTACAATACGTAGTACACATTCATGGCATTTGCTGCTGCTGCATCTTGCTGCCACGGAGTGTCTTTGTATGTGCACACGCCAGTGCTAGAATAGGAGTTGAGTTGGCCAACACGAGCATGCATGGCTGTACCTGTATCCAGCAGGACATGCCCGCCAGGTCCTCGAGTGTTTTTGGTTTGGCGATCCGCTGTTAGCTGCTGGTGTGGCATGTGATTATATTTTATGTGAGACGTACGTACTGCCTGATCGATCGAGTACGTTCTCGCAATCACAGAGCAGACATGCGTCCTGCCTGTGCCTGGCCTTCATCAAGCCTGTTGTACGCTCAAAATGACCTGCTGTTTTTTTTTCTCTGGCACAGGCTTGAAGCACGTTGTGACAAATTATTATTGCTTGGGATTTGGACCCATGCATGCATGTGTACTTCTTGTGGTGGGCATGCAGCATCCTTCTCATCCATTCATGCGCCATCCATGCATGATGCATGCATCGACTCTTTGGTCCTCTGCCTCATGCATTCCAAAAGCCTTCATGCAAATGCAAATAAAAGTGATCGTTCAATTTTTTTCAGTCGTGGACAGTGCTTGGTGCAGGCAGGAGACAGCGGAGGGAGACAGAAAGGAGTTGAGGTGAGAGTAGCACTGCACTGCACTGCACGAGATGGGCGCCTGCCCTGCCCTGCTGCAGCAGCATTGAGTTGTCACAGACAGCGGTGGACGTGGACGTGAGCGAGAGGAACAGAGGCCAGAGGGGCCCTCTGGAGGGATCCTCCATGCCGTGTACAGCTGTGGCCATCGTGCACTAGGTAGGGTCGATTTGCGGCTCTACGATATACTAGTAGTGGATGGCTAGGGAACTGGGCCTGGTTTAGATTGCTAAAAATTCTACTCCCTCCGTCCCCACCGAAGTTTGTCATCCCGGATTCCATCTTATTCGACGCTTCGTCTTATTCAAAATTTTTTGCATAAATATAATTTATTTTGTTACTTACTTATTTTATCAATGAAGATACTTGAATATTGATTAATTTATTTTATGATTTGCATAAATATTTTGAATAAGACGGATGGTCAAACATGAAGTTCAAAAGTAAAAACGATTTAACTCCATGGGACGCAGGGTCCCTCCATCACATCACATTAAATACATCAAAAGACATATGTTTGGAGTATAAAATGTAAGGAAAAAAAATAACTAATTACACAGTTTTAGATGTACATTGCGAGATCGATTCTTTTGAGTCTACTTACCCTATGGTAGGATAATATTTACCACAAACAAACGAAACGTGCTACTACATTGCGCTACGTGAGTTCCAACAGCTACTTTTTGCAAGTTTTTCTAACATCTAAACAAGGCCAAATCTCTAGATGCGAGCACTTAACACCTTGTCCGGTTCATGGTTTTACGCGGTTGATGAACCGACTAGTGTTGTTTTTTTAAATGTAAAGGACGATATATCTCATGGCTAATAAGCAAAATTTGAGCGAACATGGCATTTTTATTAGTGTATGTATGATTAAGAGATACTTTTAATGCATTTAAAACAAGTTTAAAAATATCACTTAATCATGTACAACAAAAAATAAACATTCGAGGTTTTTCCAAATTTGTCGTGAGCCGCCTTAGGGAGGGGCGGCGATGACGACGGTTCCGGCGGTGGCTTGGGCGGTGGTGCGGTGCGCGGGGGCGGGGCATGGGCGGCGGCGGCCGAGGGGGGAGCGAGAGAGTTGGTGGAATATTTTCTTTATTTACTTGTACTTAAAATATTACATTCTCCTTTATATAGCCCTACAAAGAGAACTTGTAACTCAAGCAATCTCTATAAGGTTTCCTTATATTCTACGAGCAAACTCTTATTCTTTTTCTAATAGGAGACTTGCTTATAGATTGGAATATCTCTTTTCACACGAAAATTTAATCCTAATCGAATACAAAGATGATGTGGGCAACGGTGGTGGCGGCGGCGGCCCTCACCGCGCCCCCTCCCGGGCCGGCCCGGCGGCTTGGGGCGCGCCTATCCCTCCCTGGGTTGGGCGAATTTATACCGTGACAAAATTCATTTAAAAACAAGTAGTAAAATAAAATTTTAAGACTATACCATGTACAACATAAAAATACCCTCATAACCTTATTATTTTTATCTCTTGCAACATATCTTAGTATATTCAACTAACCATTTTTTTTAAAGTTAGACTAAGTAGACACTTACAACCAAATATGATAGTACTTCTTTTGTCCTAAAATAAGTCTCATATTTGTTGGTCAAGCTTTTTAAAAGTTTGAGTAAAATTATAAAAAAAATTAGCAACATTTGTATCTTTAAATAAGTTTATTATATAAATAGATTTAACAATCTATCTAATGATACTTTAGCATGTTTGGCTGTTCAATTCTATGGCTGACGACCAATGTTGATTTCCTATGAGAGAAAAACGTTGTTTCTAAATATACACTCTATCTAATTCTTTTTTTACATATTTGGTGAAAGTCAAAAAGTTTTTACTTTTCGAGAAGCGAATATGCCATTTATTTTTGAAACAGAGAAGTAAAATATTTTATTTTTTTTTAGGAAGAGGAGTATAATATATGTTTTTTTTTTTTTTTTTTTTTTTTTTTGAGTACATGGGTACGAACAGGCCCATATATTCTCGATTTGATTGAGCAATTTTGGGTGTATTTAAAAGCAGCTACAGCCCATCCCCTGTTGTGGGCCAAATAGTTTAGGAGCAAGGTCTCCAGACTCAAGTCCAATAGCCTCTTCACGGCCCAACTCGCTCCCTTTCCCAACCCTAGCCAGCACCAGCCACCAGCAGCCCACCTCGAGTCGAGTCTGACTCCGCAGCGCACGCACCCCGACGTCCGGCGCTCATCCTCCCTGTCGCTGCCCGCCGCGGCGCCGCCTCTTCTCGCTTCGCTTCATCTCCTCCCCAAGCGGCCAAGCCGGGAAGCCGCCTCCTGCCGGCTGCCCTCCCCCCCGTGGCCCGGCCCCGCGGCCACGGCCAGCACCACCCAGCAGGCGCCCCGCGCCCAGGTCGGCAGACCTCCCCGCGAGTCGCGGCCCGCGGTCCCGCCCGGCCGCCCTCCTCGTAGCCTCGTCCACGTCTAGTAGAGTAGGCAGCACCGCAGCAGGCAGCCGCCAGGGCTGAGACGCCTAGGCTCCTGCTACCGACTGGCCGGCTGCCCCCCTGCTCCTGGCTCCTGCAGTCCTGCATCTGTCATCTCTGCTGCACTGTGCACATCTCGGTGAGCTACTGCCTACTGTTTTGCTGAGATCCAGATCGGCTTCTATTTTCGGTTTTGAATATTTAGTGATTCAGTCATATTGTAGGGCATACGAGCACTTTGAATCATCGATATCATCATTATGTTATTTGTTAATATATATCTATTAGTACTATCTGGCTAGTAACATTTTTAGTCTTCTATTATTTAGCCCTGTTGTGACCCGTTTATGGACATGCCACTGATTGTGTGCTCTGTGCTCTTCTCTGAATGATAAATGAATTTTTTGAGACGAAGACAAGTGTTCAGTGCACGAGCTGTGTGGGGAATATGTTAAACTCTTAGACATTTGTTGTCTATTTGGGGAATAAATTTTGGAATGAAATTTTCATCTAGAACATTCTAGTTGAGCAATAGATTTGGACACTAGTAAAAGTGGAATGGATTTGGCTCTGAATGGTTGATTATATGTAAATATACAATATAGTACGTGTTCTTCCCTTTGTATAGTTTGGTTCCTGTGTTCGGTGGTTTTGGAAACTAGAATGCCTAAGTACATCAAGTTCTACTTATAATCTTTGTGTGGCTATATTGTTCAGTACAGTTACTATGCCTGTTATGGCGGTGACTATGGTTGAGAGGGAGAGAGGAGGGACGGCCGGGGGCCTTGCCCTGGCTGAGCAAGAGAGAAGGCTTTTATTCTTGGAATCCCCATACATGTTACATTACATATAAATAGCCTCCTTTGTTAATCACTACTATAATTCCTCTCTTCTTTCCTGCTATTCCTCCAACCTTCCAAACTAACCCAATCACCTAGCTAAGGCAAGGCTGAACAGATTTACCTCTAATTGAGGCGTAACTGTTAGCCACTAGGTAGACCCATACGCCTTTAACACTACACCCCTTCTCGACAAGCAGCTCGTCCTCGAGCTGCAACCTAACCAGCTTATATGATAACTCTACTCGACACAGATCTAACACCTAAAAACAAGCCTTTTACATCTCGGCTCATTTTATTATTCTCTACCTGAAATGGATTGGGACTCCCAACCCAATTTGGGACTCTTTATTTTTGCTGCCTCTGAACATAAGGTGGACACCATCTGCACGCCGGAGTTGCTCTGTGCATTTTATTACTACTATGAACTTTCAGTGTTTACAGATTTCTTGATAATGTGTTCCTTCCAATATTATTTGGTTTCTTGCAAAATGGTGACCAGCTATCGGGGTTATGATCTAAGTCACCGTGTTCCCGGGTCGACCGGTTCGAGGAACGGGAACGAGGAACGTGGTACGCTGATTTTCAATAGAACGGAACGAGAGGGGTATACAGCTTCAGCACGTTCCATGTCAAGTTGGGACAAGTTCCCGGAACGATGTCAGGAACGAGGGGACCGTGAGAACCAGCGGAGGAAGGAAGTTGCCTCATCTCGCTGCTGTCGGTGTCGAGATCTTAGCGAGGCGTATCAGGGATGGGGTGCTGGAGTGTTGTTAGCGACGGGGAAGGCTGATCCCTTGCCGCCGCCACTGACCAGGAAGGGCGCCACGTGCACAAGGCCAGATCGTGAGCACGCCCAAGGCCCACGAGGTCGTCCTGGGCCGCGGGAGTTCAGGGGCTTCGCCTTCCCTCGTGTCAATTGGCTTTCTGTTCCTTTTTCCTCTGATCGCGATCCGTCTACGATCCAGGCTTCGTTCCTCGTCGTTCCCGTCCCTCGATCGGGAGCGAAGTTCCCGGGACGCGGAACCATGGCTCGTTCCCGTTCCGCGGTGACTTAGGTTATGATGTGAGTGGGTATAGATTTTGTTCACGAGCATGATAGAATGAAATCTAGGTTAACCATGGTTAATATTGGTTTTTGTGTATCTTGTATTGATGAAAATGACACGAGTTTGCACTAACCAGCTCCTTTCCATTGCCACTGCAACTTGAAGTCAACATAGTATGAACTTGAAGTTTGAAATCTGAATGTGTCTATAAGCACTACATTCATATATCCATTATCATTTCTTCATGTGCAGGCAACTTGAAAGACAAGCAGGGTTGCATCCCGCAATGTCAGCTCCCAACAGTGATAGCAACATGCAGCAGCTAGTCCCTATAGCACCACCAGGAAAGGTTTCTGGTGGTGACAGTGGGAAGGAGCTGGTTGTGGCGGATCCTTCAGTTAAGAGTTCAGGAGGTGTTAAACTGCGAGAGGACGAGGAGGACCTGGAGGTGAAGCTCAGGCGCATCATGGAGAATGTCCCTGTGCGTGTCAGTAACACATCAGGGTCCTCCGCTGGCTCTGGCTCCGGTGATTTCCACCAGGTATTCTCCTCCCCTCCCTCATGTGTGTGGATGCACCATTGTGGACTTTCTGTTAAGAACTGGGTTTGATGAACAATTTTCTTGTTTCGTTTGATTTTTTGGGTTTCTTATATTTCTTAATCACCACTTGCTGTGTACAAGCTATGATGTGATTTATTTGTCAATTAATGCCTGGATGAATTATATTGGTAGGAATATGAATACATTTACCCCCCCCTCCCCCTGTCCTTGTAGGCATTAAAGACTTACAATCATACAGTGGTTAGTTTATGTTGCTGGGACATTGAAAAATACTAATGCTTCACATGACTATACTCATATAATAACATGGTTTTACCTCCCCTCCCCCTGATTCTAATCTAAAGATTTTAGTTTGTCTAATTATATGGCTTATGTATTCAGCATTACTATGAAAAATTTAGAGAATGACGTATTTTGACTTAAATCATTGGATCAATCAATTGGGCCTTATAAGTTATAACGGTGATGAAAATGTGTTTCTGTTCTGGGAGGAACAACCAAGATTGATTGTGAAAATGATTAAACGAAAGGAAAGGTGGATATTTGGGGACAGTCAGTTTGCCTTTTAAGTTTAAATATGTCAAAAGTATCCACAAAACTAGAATTTTCAGGGTGCTATGTGCTTATAGCTATTTCCTGTAAATTTTGAACCTGAATAGAATTAAATTAATTAATGTTAGTGTCAAGGTAAACAGAAAACTGTACATCTACAATACCTCCTGGAAACGATTCTGTACTTCCACATGTGCTATGAGCATTAAAGGCATTTCCTGTATATTTGGGTTCCTCAGTAGAGTTAAGTTACAATAATTGACTTAACCAACTAATTGTTCATCTGGGCCCTCAAGTTGCTGTTTTCTCAGGAAAAAATATACCAATCTCCCTTGTTTGCATCTACTGTATATCTGTAACATTGTGAGGAGCATTGTGGTTACTATACTCTGCAGAAATATTTACTAATTTCAGTATGGTTTTGCTGATATAGCTGCAAAAATATATGTATATGCTTTGAACTCGCTGATCTATCGGAGCTTAAATGTTCTAGTCATAGCTGATGTTGTATTTAACTTTACTTTGAGCAAAAAATATTCTGTTAAAATGGGAACCCTTGCTGTTGACAACTAGCTGCACATGTTCTCTTTCCTTCACCCTTGAAAATAGGGATTTGCGCTTTCATTTCATAAGACGAGATAACTGCATATGTTGGTGGTTAAAGTAGCACATATTATTATCTGTTTGATATATGTCTTTCAAAAGAAGGGCCCTGATGATTCCTGAATTACAGTAGTTTTTTTTTTTTTTTTTTTCTACAGTGCAAAAAATCTACTAAAAAATAATATTTAGCTCATATTACAATCAATGATCCATGTAGAGTATGTGTCAATTCTCAGTTCACATGATTGTCATAATGTGACTGGACTACTTAGTCTATCCATTGAATGCAAACCTGCTAGCGCATGAGGTTTTGATTGAGCATCTGTTTAGCTTTATTCAACATGAAACCTTGGCATCTTCCATATATGAGTGTACTGTTCGTTGGTTGGCAAGTCATGAAACTTACAGCCTTGCCATACTTTTTTTAAAATTTTATTAAACATGTGTTCTAAACAATCTTGTTTATTGAATCTTGTAACATGATTCTAGATTGATTTTCAAATTTAACAAATTACGCATTTAGTGTTTTGGGGCATGCGAATTAGTAGGAAAATATCCTGATCTGCAACTATGTAATTACTCTTCGTTTTACAGTATCGTCAAATGAGGAGGAGAGAGCAGGACCGCTAGCTCGAATGGATGCTGACTACCAGAAGAGAAAAGAGATGGCTGAGTTTGAACTACGGAGGGAGGAGAGGATGAAAGCTGCTGAGGAGCGGACAGCCAAGAAGCGCCTGAAAAGGCAAAAGAAGAAGCAGCGTAAGAAAGAGAAGCGAGCTAAAACTGGCAATAATGGTGGTGAAGAACATAACAGAGTGGAGTCGTCTGATGATGATGAAGGTTCAGATGACGATGACAAGTCCAAGCAATGACACGCCAACTTGCATCTCAAGATGATTTTTGATTCTGGTTGTCTGGGCAAATGAACTAACGCCTCTATGACTTGTAACAGGCCGCATCTGGTGCTGTATCTGTAAGAGGATGTGACATTTTGAGCAGATGGAGAGCACTAGATAATTTCCTGTTAGTGTTCATCATTTAGAGAATTGCCCTGCGTCAGTACCTTTTGTTCAGCATAGTTAAGGGCTGTTCGGTTTTCTCAAGACTAGAGACTAATTTTTAGTCCCATTTAGTCTCTAACTTACCAAACATAGGGACTAAGAGAGGGACTAATAGTCTCTAGTCCATTAGTCTCTTAAGAGAGACTAATTGAAACTAATGGTCATGTCTAGTCCCTAGCTTCTAGTCCTAATAATCCAAACATGCCCTAAATTGTGCCTTCTTTTTGGGTCCATGATACCAACTCAAGAGGCAAAATCGAGCACCTTATGCTAGTTAAATCGTGCCTTCTTTTCTAGAATGTCGTTGCCGTTCTCTGAATACTCTGTTTTCCCCCCTGGAAAGCCAAAAGGGGAGTAGATTGTTTGATCAGATGTTCGCCAAATTGGGATATGTCCCTTGCTAGAAAGTCTTTGATTCGGTAGCAACCTACAGAAATCCCCACGCTCCAGAAAATGAAACAAGAACCTAGTAAACTGCATTAGTATATACTGTAAAAAAACATCTTGCTATTGCTCATTGGAAGCTTAAAGTAGCTTCCATATTAATCACAATGAGACACGTCAGACAGAACAAAAGATAAATTCTAGAAAATCCACACATTAATAAAAAGTTTGACCTTTAATTTGCTAGACTAATCATTATGATCAGTAATAAGTACCAAGTACCATTAGATCTATACTGTTTTCTAAAAGATTATCCACTTCTGTCATTATGAAAATTAGCATCTCTACCATTATAAAAAAAAATATGCATAATCTAACACGTTAAATTGGCATTTGAATTGTGCACTCCTGCTATTATGAAAAATGCATAATGTAACACTTAAACTTAGTCACTACTCTCTCCATGCTCGCAAAAGATTTCCCTATCGTCATCCCAAGTTGCATGAACAAGATGTGTAATGACGATTTCATGGCCTGCTGACCTAATAAAGATCCGAGAAAGATTCATTTGGCTTTTCATAAATTTTCATGGGCCGAATTTTTGGATGAAAGAGTTATGGATGTTGCGACAGAGTATGGTTTCCTTTCCTGCATACTAGATGTTGGGCTTCCATGGATTTATACTCACACCCCATGTAGGCCATAGAAGGCCTCTTTTCGCAATTTCCTAGCATCTTTAAATTGTTCCTAAATATAATTGCATGCACCACAACATAGGTAGCGACATGCTCGCCTTACTGATCATATATATCATTGTGCAAACATAGAAACAAGCTCATCATATGTTTGACTTGACTCATCATATCATAGGTATAATCTATGACCGTCATCGATCACATAGTATGGTCAATTGAATAATTTGTGTTAAAGAAAGATCTCAAGCGTAAAATGTAATTTTCATGATATTTCTGATCTTGTTGCTAAATAAGATAAAACAAGCTTCATTGATTTCGAAATAAACATACATATATTATTGAATTGAACTTTACAAAAATCCAACGTACACAGAGCCACCTTGACAAAAGGTTGACAAGATATATAGCTCTACAGCAATATAGGCAGCAGGAGAATTGAACATAGCTAGTGTACATGATTTATTGGCTTGCTTATTTATAGGCTTCAAACCTCTCTCACAGAATTGTATAGAAGGTTGACAATTTCCACTCGATGCAAAACAGCTACGCGCAGATAGATGTGTGCTCGGCCATTACTACTCAAACCTGGATTTTAGTGTTGTAAACTGAGCCAGGCTTAAAACCAGAAGGGATAATGTCACCACTTTTTATTTGATTTTTTCACGAATACGAAAAAGATCCAAATCCAAAACGTAAAGGTCGTCTTATTCAAAACCTCAATCATCTCCCTCTCTCTCTCCCACCACCTATCACTAAAATATACCTGATAGATCTAAGCAGACCGAAATTGGTTTTCCATGAGATGGTGCCGTAGCCAGCACCCTTGGCAGCAAAGACATTATATTAGACAATATATAGTACTATGTATATCATTCATATAGCATAATAAGGCCCATAGTATTTCATGTGGGGTGGTAATTTGGCTTTTGGCCCTGCCAGCTGCTGGCTTTACATACATACAAACATTATATAATGCAGCACACCATACGAGACGTTGCTGCATGTGTAGTACTTGTAGGAGTATAAGGCGTCGCCACCACGCATATGCAGCAGATAATTAAGCGGCAGATGAATCAGCCAGCCCTTATATATATATCATCGATCACACGACCGGGTATGCGAGGTCGAGCGCGATGCCGCACAGTCCCGAGCGCGTGGCGTCGCGGCGGATCCGCAGGTACCCGCTCTCGCCCCAGCTGTTTCCCCACGAGTTCTTGACGAGCCAGTACTTGGTTCCCGACGAGGAGTCGGCGCCGTAGCCGACGACGGTGATGGCATGGTTCATCCGTGTCCCGCACTGCCCCGACCACACCCGCCTTTGTAGAACTGCAGGCTGCCGCCCATCTCGATGGCCGCCGCAGTGGGCTGCTGCGCCACCGCCTGCATCAGATTGCCCTCCCCGCCGGCACCTGCACGTAGTCGGAGATCCTCGCCGTGTGGTCGGCGGCCTTGGCGCGGTTGCACTGGTACCGCCGCGCCTGGTACGGGTAGTTGGCCGACGTCGAGCCCGCCGTTCTGGATCACCCACCTGTACCCGTTCACGAAGTAGCCCAGGTTGCAGCCGCCGTCGGTTAGGTCGCAGTCGATCAGCTCCTGCTCCGACAGCGACACCAGCTTCCCTGTCTTGATCTGGGTGATGCCCCTCGATCGTCGCCGCCGTCACGAAGGCCCAGCAGCTAGCTGCAGGCGTCGATCGATTAGTTAATTGCATGCAGGTCAAAAATCAAGGGACGACAAGCTAGGATCGATGGTGGTACGCACAGCACGATGGTCCCTGGTTCTTGATCGGCGTCACGGCGCCGTTGGACCTCCAGTCGACGCTGGTCGGCGCCTCCATGCCGGCGGAGAAGTTGGCCTGCTTCTGCCGGCGTCATGGCGGACGGGCGGCACCCCCTTCATGGCGTACAGGTCCAGGAACTCAGCCTCCGTGAGGTCGGCGAACTGGTTCTCGCCGAGCGTGTACGTCAGGTTGCCCGCCCGGTTGGTGGCCTCGATGTGCTCCATGTTGCGCCGGTACACCTGGAACCGCCGCTGCCTCTCCTCCGCCGTCGGGTACGACCGGTTGTACGTCGCCTGCCACCGGAGGAACCTGTCCATCATCAGCTTGTCACCACCGACGACGCCGTCGTCGTCCACGCCCCTGCCCGCCGCCGCCGCCAGCACGAGGCTGCAGCACGCGACAAGGACCAGCGCCAAGAACCCTCTTGACGACGCAGCGGCACGGGAGAGAGACATCATCTCTGTCTCGTGTGTCGTTGTGCTTGCTTCAGCTTAAGCATGGATGCTCCTTGTGCTCGCTTGTACATATATATAGTAGAGCTGCATGCTATGCTGCCGTTTTGCTTGTGAGGTGTGATTTCTCGTCGAAATTAACGTTGGAGCGACGATTATTCATGGAGCGAAACGGCCGTTCTTTAGCTGCTGTCGGATCAAGTGGCGACCTCTCGAGTCGGCCATCGGGCTGGACACACTTTAGACATGCGTGGGCACAGAACACGCTTGGTTATGCAATAATGTGCATGGCGACGAGCTGTATTTTCTCGCGGCAGCGTTTGTAGCGCTAAATGTGTGCTTTTGCAACAAATGAGTTTGTTAGGACTTCTTGACGTGCACAATTCAGTGTTTATATATATGGCTTGCTTGTCTAGACATCAGTCCATGCTGTGACGGAGATGTAGGAGGCTTTAAAGGAAATACTCAGCCACACCATGGGGTTAACAGTGTGTTGTGATGGCCTTCCCCTAGATGCACTGAAGATATATCCTCGTTATACGCTCTTGAACGACAACAAGGCACGAATCATTGGTTTGTGTAAATGAGCGGATACCATCGTTGCAGGTAGATGAATGGTGCCGTTGGATCACTAAGTAAATACTAGTTTAATCATGGTTAGTGAATTTCTCTCATGTAATTTCCACTAAACTCTTTGCCTACTCGGTTTGGTTGATGGAGAATCCTCCCCACATGCCTTAACTATTTCTTGTAAGACAAACTACTATATGAGGTGGAGATATGGTCGAATGTGTGGTAATGTTGTGGATGTAACTATGGTCCTCTGGCCCGTTTGTGTTTTTACTTTAGACTCAGTGTGGCCGATATTTACTATCCAAGGCCTAGGATGTTTAACATGCAAAAGCCTAGCACAACTTTGTGCACAAATATAGGCACTAAGTCATTGGAACGCCCTAACTCTGTTGTTATGAGAAATGACATGGAGTTCAAACGAACATTTCCACATGCTAAAATTGGTTAAGACTACAAATTGTCAACACACTCCTCGAATTGTCATACACCTTAATTATCCGATCCGACCACAAGTCCTAGGTAGAGTGTTCAAACACTCATCATATTGTCAACCAAAGGTGGAAGCACTATTGAGGAGAATTACTTTCACTCAAAGTGAGAAGTCTTTACTTTATTAATGATTTCTCCTCACAATGCTTTCTAGATGGAAGCACTATTGATTTACAAATCCATAAGGTGGTGAAATAGTGAGAGCTTGTAGTATATGGTTTCACGTGAGAGACCTAGCATAACATACCCATTGGTATGTGTGGAAATTATGTTCCTATATATCGATAATTGGGCAGATCAAACTTGATTTGGATAGATTTGGAATATATATAAGTCCTAGTGACTTTGTGTTCCAAATCAAAACACACATTGTGTATAAATCAAAGTCACTCCATGACTTGAAATAGTCAAGTTGATTGTGGTACAACTTACTAGGTGAGTTCCTTCCGTAGAAGGATGTCTCCCATCTTATTGATGTCACCTCGGTGACCATAGTACAATCCCCATGGATTTTATACTTCTCATATGGCACATATCAAAATAGGTAGTCATCATATAAGATATAATTTGAGATGAAATATTTAAGTTAAACCAAATTATGCTTAAGTCCATAACTTAAGCACACACATCAGCCTTCCAATATTCCATTGATATTGTGTACCAATATTCGAATAATATCTTACAATCATACTACCAATAATATGGTCATTCAATCCCTAAATATGGATCAATATCCATTTTAACCCTTGGGATAACAACCTTAGCGCCATGTATCTTGATATCGCAATAGGCCCAATATCGCATGTAAATGATATAACTTAAAACATCACAACTTTTATAATACGTAAATGTGGAGTCAAAGTGTGGATATCCATAGGCACAAAGGATCTTGATTTATTATTATGTAAGTTAAGATATGATCATATGGAGTATCAAGATATCGCTATTTAATGCCCAATAATGTCGATCAATGCATCGATGTTATAGTGGTAAAGTTCTCACAGATGAAAGGTCCTAAATGACTAGAAGGGGGGAGGGGGGGTTAATAGCCTATTAAATTTTCTTCAACAACACTAAAGTAAGGTGGTTAGACAATAAGATGGCGTGTGCAAAAAAGCGCGATGCTTTAGCTAACTAAGCAAGCCACCTTCACAAGTAATTCTAGGTAGACTATGATTTCTGGTAGCACACAAGCTACGCTCTAGGTTGCACCTAAGTGAGAGCACTACACAACTAGAGAACTAATCTAACTAGGTGAACTACTACTACCAAGCTCTATAACAAAGTAAATACAAGAGTAGAGAGTGATCTTTATACCGTGAAGAGTAGATGAATGAACTAATCAATCACAATATCAATCACAATATGAATGCCAAGATGACCAAGAGATTGACACAATGATTTATCCCGAGGTTCACTTGTTTGCCGACAAGCTACTCCCTCTCATTGTAGCGATGCACTTTGTTGATGGTTGATAACGCCAACTTTTAATTATGAAATAATAGAACATTTGGGGAACAAGAATAATAAAGATAGGGTTTTTACTAATGAATTCCACGAAGTTTTGGTGCACACTAAGTTTTGCAGAACTATGGAAAACAAATGTAATATCGATGAAAAGAGGAGAAATAGAGAAATGGAAGAAAAGGGCCAAATCGACGATTAGTATAATTTCGTGGACCTAAAGGACAAAAGAAGACAGCTCGCAGGCTGCGTCGGGACCCACATGTCGTAGGTGTAGGGTCGAGCGGCCGACATGTGGGCCACACGGCCCGCCCCGGTGGAACCGCATGTCCCGCTTCGAATCTTAGTACAACCGACCTATGGAGTAGATCTAGGTCGTCCAATCAAGTCGGTTTGATCCAAAGGCTAGATTCATCCTATGAGGCTATATATAGCAAAGGGGGTACCCCTAAAAACCCTAGAATTCAAAAGATCAAGATCGCTTGATCTCGAGTTCCGCAGATCAAGTCCGCAGCCATAAACCCTAGTTCTTCATAGTAGTTCTAGTTCTAGAGAGATTAGCTACATAGTAGTAGATTAGAAGGAGATCCAAGTCTAGGAAGACTTGAGTTTCGTGATTCTCACAAGGTGTTCTATAGTACATTTACATCTTTTATATATTACTCAAGTTTATCTATGACATTTTTCTTTATCTTATTTATCTTATTTATTGCATTGTTTATTGCTTGATTTGATATGTCTAGTAGAGTTAGATATTTATTATGGATTTCATGCTTAGGATTGTATAGCCCTATTTGTAACGCTGTGAAGATAGGTGTTATAACTTATGTAAGCTGGTGCTTATATATGTTATATCTACAAATGCCCACTATATGCTGAGTCGTGGGTAGATCGAGGGGTAACAACCCTATTGAGTCCTCTCAGAATCCTCCCTTCGTGTATAGTGAATAATAGGTCGTGGTGTCGTGAAGAAGGTGAAGATCTCATTATTGAATCCTTCTTTGTTGATGGCCCCTGGGTATGGTATGAAGTAGTAATGCTAACCATGATAGCTAGATATTTACACTATTTAGAGTTCAAGAATAGCATGTGATGATAGTTACTCATTAGTAAGTTTTTCTTGTATTACCCCATGTGAGTCCTTAGACTAGAATACTCTATTGAATCTTTATCTTATATTTTATGTGGCTTGATCCTTCACTTATCATTATCATTCATTATATATATCTTTATCATATTTATCATTTATCTTTATTGTGACATTAACCCTATTATTGAGTAGAAGCATTATCATTGGTTCATAGTTATTCCATGTATATGGATATTATTAGTGCTACGATATTTAGTTTGTGGAATAGTAAATGACAACCCGTCTTTACTCTAGGTAAAATGCACAATGGTATTTATTATTCTATCCGCTTGTAGAGCATTGTTCTATATTTCTATATTTTGTTTATTTCCTCAGCCAGCCTATTATTATTTTATACCATGTTATACTTGCTAGTTGCATAAGATGGACTCCATTAATCCTCGGCTCTTTACTAGAAGTATAGGTTACCTTTTTGACTTTGCCTTATTAGTGGCTTAGTAATTCCATAATACCAAATTGTTTGGGGTCATTGCTTTATAATGAGTGTGCAATAGCTATATTACCGATGTCGCTAAGAAGCGTCAACAAGCATTTTTAGCACCGCTTGCCGTGGAAGATTTCAAAACTTAGGAAGTACTAAAGTATACTTTCATACGCATGAAATTAATTCAAACAACCAATAATCTTCTACTCATACAGCTGGTTTTGTTTATTTTTAATATTCTATTTTCAGTTAATGTATGCAAAGTGCTAATTTGCTGTGAGAATTTTCTCGATCTAGAAAAGATAAATCGCCAAAGTTCCCAGGAAAGCTCAAACATACAAAAATAAAGTTTAGAGATCAAGACTACAAGAGAAGCTTTTTAGCATCCCTGATCTTGAGGCTATGGCTAAAAAGAGCCTTCTCCGACACCCGCACATCCGCGATCGACCAACTATCAACATTGGGGAGAATGGATTCGAAAGCTCAAAACCCCGCTTCCTCATCACTATGGTGCAAGCTTAGCTCGCTTTTGTGGAAGGCACATGAAGACAAGTGCCCATTTGCAACATTTTCTTTGAGATCTCGCAACACTCTTCACCATCAAGGATGCCATTCGCCAGATTTTCCCCGTTTCCTCACCGCTTGGAAAGGCGCAACAAAGGGTTCTATGCCAACAAGAGGAGAAACACAAGATTGGGGACCGCCGCTCAACCGGTTCCTGCCAAGTTCTTCCCTACTAGCAAGACAAATGCCTTGCGTGGAAAAATATCAAGCTTTCGCCAACAACATGATGAATCGCTTCTTAAGGCTTGGGAACATTTTCAAGATCTACTGCGCACGTCCCTCATCATGGCATGGGAGGACCGGCTTTTGACGCATCATCATGGCCAACCACTAGCACCGGAGAGACAATGGACGCCGCCGCCAGAGGAGCTTTCTTACGCTCCCCAATGCCACACTTGTTGAGAAGATGGCATCCAACCAAAGTTGGAGTGAAGGGCACTACCACTCACAAGAGAGGAGGAGTCCATCACCAAAGAGGTGGACATGATATCAGCTAAGCTTGGACTTGCTTATGAAGAAGCCGAGAACAAAGACCATGAGAAGAAGAGGGTCGTACATCAATGACCAACATGGTAGATAACGTCCACTTTTTATATAATAAAAAATGTTATAAATCAAGGGATGAATGCTAGTAAAATATTATTGTTTCTAATGATTTAATGAGTTTTATGGTAAAAACCCTCCTCGCTTTTGCAGAGAACTCCGAAAAACATCGAAAATAGGGTTGAAAAGAGCTGCAAATAGAGACACCAAAGAAAAGGACCAAACCAAAAAGCAATTAGTAGAATTTCCAAAGAAAGGTAAAAGGGTAAAGAAGATAGTTGCAAAGCCAAATCCACCCGCCGAGTGGGACCGTGGGGCCTAACAAGTGTGGCCAGACAACCTCCCCCTTCTAGATCCACGCCCCCTCGGCCTAGAACCTTCCCTACAAACTCGACCTATGGAGTAGATCTAAGCCGTCCAATCAAGTCGGGCTTTGATCCAAGGGTGAGATTCATCCTATGAGGCTATATATAGAAAGGGCAGGGTACCCCCAAAACCCTAATTCATTAGTTTGAATTCATTGTTCGCCAGAGTTCTCTCCCGAGAAGTCTAGTTAGAGAAGCTCAAGATCCCTGAAGGATTAGAGCCGTACAATTTATATTAGTTACTACGGATCTTGATTAGCAATCAAGTTTATTAGAAATAGAGAGATTAGTAAGGAGTGCTTCGTAGGAGTTCCGCCCGTCGGATCTTCTCTCTTGTAGTTTGCGGTATCGTTCTCTTCACAAGAAGAGGAGTGTATTCAGAGATTATCCGTGTTCAACTTCATAATTAAAGTAAGTTTTGGGGTTTATTTTATTCTTCAAGTTTGCAACTCATATTTGAGTACTTTGATCTTGGTTGCTCGAGATTAGAGGAATAATTCCTAGTATAGGTGCGGTGCTTAGACTAGAGTTATTTGGTGTATCATAATGCCCCTTTATACTTTATTGAATCCTCGGTAGCCTATCATAAAAGGTGACTTTTATTTTTTTTTTTTCTTTTTTTGAAATTTTTTGTGAGCCTACTTCCTTCAAAGAAAAAGAGGGTGAATGGTAGACTTTGTCTATTCTAGTAAAGTAATTTTGCCTTACTTTATTAAGGATTAGTGTCCATGATAGAAGAAATAAAGTCAAGATTTACCAAGATTAGAATTAGAAAAGTCAAAAGGTTATCTCCCCAGTCTAGCTAGTTTCTAAGTACTTTTGATTGTGAAGTGGATTGGGTAAATGCTAATTATATTCCACCTAACGTCTTTTGGGTTCGACATTTTAAAACCGAGTTCATCTTTTGGGTGAAGTGCTACAAATAATATTTATCTTTTATTGTGAGAAGTTAATTTATACCAAATGTGCTATTTCTCGTGTCAAGTGTCAGGAATGGTAGTTTTGTTGATAGTAACTTAGAGTATTGCCTTAATCTTGTATCTTTTATCATTTATCTTTTATTGTGTTTTTTACTTTTATTGCATTAACTTTCAGATTTAGTTTTGCATTTATATTTCAGTATTTATTATCTTTACATTTAGCATCTATTTCGTACTTTTAATTTTATTATATATATATATATATATATATATATATATATATATATATATATATATATATAAGTGAAGATACCAGAATACGGCAAAAATATGGTACCTCAGAAAGCTGCTTCAACTGACCGCACCGGCTTGCTGATCCGATCCAGCCGGCCAGCTTCCAAGAGTTACTTGTTCCGGCTGTATGCTAAATGCAGAGTCAACACCGGCGGTAATTGCATTAATTAATGTCGCTGGCCAATTATTTTGTTTCACGCTTTTCACCACTACGGTGCAGGATGCATGCATATTTTGTTACTATAATTTAGCACACATAATCTAGCTTTATGAGAACGATACCATAATTACCACATATTCTGGTTACTATAATTAGCATGTAGTTACGATAATCTACACCTTGCTATCCCAAGTGTATTTGACGAGAATTTTAGCACCAACCTGTATTTGCGAGGAATCTGTACAGCAAATATTTACTTGAATTTGTACCTGAGGAAATATTTATGATAAATCTCATATACCCTGGAAATATATTTACGAGAATCTAAAATAGTATTTACAAGAATTAATCATAATACTCAACGTGGTGCTTTCCAAAGCCGAAACCAGCAAACAGAGGTAACAAAATCAAAACTTCTGCCGTTCATTGATCGCTAATACACATAACACTACTGAACTTTCAGGATGAAATTCAAAATAATTCCATCTATATGAATTCAGCGGAAGCGAGATGCCGCGGCGGTGGCGAAGCGGCGAGACGCCGACGCCACTCTGGTGCGGCAGCGCCCGCTACGGCGCTGTCCACGCACGGATCTTCATGCCGTTTGCCGCAGCGGGCCGTGAGGCTGTAGCAGAGGAAGTAGCGTGGAGCCGATGCCGCCGGTGGTGTGCAGAACTGCACGACGACGTTGTCTGCGCGTGCGGAAGCTGGGCGGAGATGTTGGCGCTGGAGCAGGTGCCGTAGCCGGACTCCGTCACCTCTGCACGTCGTGCGTTCCGGCAGTGGCACGCGAACGCTGGCCACGCGCACGAAGCGACTCGCGCATCATCAGCCGGCGGAAACAAAGACGAGCTGAGAGATGGATTCACAGAGGAGGAAATAATGCAGCTGACCTCGATCGATCACGCAATGATGATCTTGTCGCACGGATGCAGCGCAGTCTAGCGCTTCACCGGAGCGACTGCGGTCTGCAGCAACCGGAGCGCGTGACTGTGCGCGTCGCCGCCACTGCGGCTGCCTCCATGGTAGCAGCGGTCACCACCGCGGGATGGCTGGTCGTCCACACTCCCCACACCGCGTACCCGCGGCCCGGTGAGAGTAGCGTGAGGAAGCAGGGGCGCCGCGTTGGTCATGTCGGCGACGAGGCCATGCGCCACCGCCGGTCGCGCGTCGCGGAGCGCCGCCTCTGTCTTCTGATCGGGGTAGGTAGAGCCGCCCTCCGATCGCCGGGAGCCGGGCGCGCAGCCGGCAGAAGAGAGGTGTCGCCCCTACGCAGATCAGGCCAAAATGCCAAATGCGCATGAGAGAAATACGAAAAGATGGCTTCTACCAGGCATTCGGTTGTAGTTTTTGGACGATTGCCAGTAAATCAGCGGCATTAAATCACAGTGCATGCAAATGGGTGGGGCGTCAGATTTGGCGGGCCAAAAGTCCACTAGCATGCGCGTGATTTATGGTGGATGGGCATGGTGCGCTGGACGCCGGACTCGCTACTTTCGACCCGGCTACAAAATTTGATATTCTGTAGCTGGCTATAAGGTAATAGTTACATATATATATATATATATATATATATATATATATATATATATATATATATATATATATATATATATATATATATATTAAAAATGACAAAAATACTTATACTAGTATGGAGCACCTTCGGACTTACACCTTAGGCAGTTGAGTCAAATAAACCTATTTTATGTTCTGGTTATGAGTTACATCCCGATCTTATCCAATTAGTTCAGAAATCTTTTCTTTGGAGATGAATATGAGAATCCTTATTCTCACTTGCTTGAGTTTGACCAAGTTTGTGCTAGCCTACACTTAGGGTATGTCAGATGAGACCCTTAAGTGGAACTTTCCTTACTCTTTGAAAGGCCAAACATTGGTGCAACCTTCACATTAGGAATTTTAAAGGGGATTGGGAAT
>JADLZK010008813.1:0-30225 GCA_015847255.1 Hyparrhenia diplandra | reverse complement strand
CGTCGTAGGAGATCTGTCCCACGGGAGAGTCGATCCTTGTGGTGGGCGGGAGGTGGGGGAGGATTTGGAGGCGAGGGAGTGTTGGACTTGTGTCCGCCCCACTTTTAATGGGTGAGATTAATTACGCGATGTTTGCGCCGGGGATCATGCCACAGAACCGCGTCTATTAGTAGCGATTAATGGTAAAGCGAGAATTAATAGTAAAGCCGAGCTATAAAAATATAGGATGGAAAGGGGCTTACGGTGGCGACGAGGGTCACCAGCCGAGGGTTACAATATGAGTTGAGCCAGCAGAAGCGGTGGATTAACTATGACAACTTTGCCCGTACTCCGCGAGCGGAACTATGTGCATGGATGAAATCACGAGGCTTCAGCGTCCTTCTCCTAAGCGAGCACTTAGCGAACTCCTGACGATCGCTATTCTCTACCTTGTCAGTCGATCTTACCTTCACATGTGTGCGATATGCGTAAAAATAGAGGGGTGAGTACAAGCATTACTCGGCAAGTCCCAACCGAGGGGGTTGTAGTATTAAGGGTTTTAGGCCCTAAGGAGTCTCTAGCTGCTCGCTAGTTCGAGGGTTATCTCATATCATCATTTGTCATGGCAACAGCGGGTGGAGTCATCATCAAAGTGTATATCTAATCATAGATGTTCAGGGCCTAGCACTTGCCCATTCCAAGGGCAGTGGCTATTGAATAGATTTAAATAACTGCTGAGAGAGTGTACAAAATTTCCCCACCACGATAGAGCGCGCCTTTACAACCTCGACTTGGCTCAAAGCCGAGGGCCCAGCGAGATTCGTACCGGCAGAGTGCTACTCTAGGTATGTTGGTATAATCCTCACCCGCGACTTCCGGGGTTGGAAATGGGGAGGAAGATCACTTAGCATCCCATTAGCACATAGCATCGCGGAAGATCACAGCATCCGCCAACTCATAAGTTTGTATACAATATCAAAGCGGTGTACGTGGAGGATCACATAGCAACCACGCCAACCCGACTCGCGAGGAAGATCACCACGACATCAGAAAGTCGTCCCGCGATCGTCGTTTGCCTACAGCGGCACCGCGGCACCAATTATACCTCAACCCAGCGGGGTGTGGAATCAAACGATCCCATCTCGGCGTGTGGTTATGCGTAATATTACACTAGGTAGAAGGTCTATGAACGGTCCTTGGGGAGAGTGAGCATCTCTCCCGCCGAGGATTCATCCCGATTGTGATTAGTCCACCTCCATGTGAGACTATCACCACTCACCTTTTTGTTGACATGGTTCCGCGTTATTACTTAGGTTAACGACAAAGCTTAGCCCGAAGCCTCACGCACATAGCCCATGAGTACTCCCGCCACGGCTTGCCGGTTATACTTTATCTTAAACATCTTATTAACCATTATAGTAGTAGTAGGTGTAAGGACTTTGCAGGAGGTTCTTCGTCGAATGTTACACGTCGAGCGTCTCTAGTGTTCTCCGGATGGGAAAGCTTCCTAATGGTCGACTGTAGAACTTCGGCCAGCTACGTTGATAACCTAGCTTGAACTAGAGCAAGTAAAACAAACATAGGAACATTATAGGTGGCAATGGGGTTAGATGCATAGAGCTAGATTTTAGATGAATTATGGAAGTAGGTTTTCCACGCGAAAGCGGAGTTAGTATGCATGAGATATGGATTTTATAATATTAATCCCTAATTAAATCATTAGGGGTAGTATTATAATATAATTTTATCATGTAATAAAATTGGAACTAGTACATGATAAAATTCTATAAATCAAAATAATGAATTTACAAATTTTTACGAGAATTTTTACGACACGGGAAATAGGATTTCTAGGTATTGTGTACACTTATCGGGGTAGGCATGCTGATTACACTTGTGTACACGAGGGAATCTCCCCATCTGGCGTGGAAAGAGCCCGCGTGGAGTCCCAAGTGGGCGCCCGCAGGTGGGCATACGTAAGCGCATGCGCGTGGCTGAGCGGGTTGCCCCAAGCGTAAGGTGGCGCGTGGGGCCGAGGGATGGCGTGTCTCCTTGCCATTGGTGCGGCGCCATGGCGGCGTCACGAGCCAGAGGGGCGGCATTAAATAGCCGTTCCCGTCGCCACTCGCTGGCGGCGGCTTGCGCGGTGTAGTCTCGGCCGAGAACCTGCGCGGCGTGAGGACGTTCGACTCCCCTGCGTCGTCACGGGCTTGATGGGCTGCCTTGAGCGGCGGAAGAGTCTAGATACCCGGCGGCGCGCGTGAGCGCTGCGGCGTGGCGGTCGGGCTTTCTGCGGCACTACAACACCGCGATTAGGTGAGGGAAAAGGAAGAGGAGGAGTTGGTGTCGCGTACCACACCTTCAATTGGCCAAACGGCGTCCCTCTAGGCAGGCGGGGCCTGAGCTTCTCCTCTGCGGCGGATTTTGTCGGATGAAATCAGATTTCACCGACGACGAGGGAGGGAGGGAGAGGGGAGGCTGGCGCGAGCACCTTGTGTTCTACCCGTCGTGGAGCTGCGGAGTGCTTGCGAGGTCCCAAGGAGGGCACTAAGGCGAGGGCTGTTATAGCCACGATCATGGAAGGCCCTGTAGAGATCTTTTCGAGGCTTCAGCGATCTTTTAGAAACCGTGGCTCGCCACCGCCACGGACCTCAGCCAGGAGATCAGGCGCACACTCGGCGTCCTACGTGCGCCTCGTGCCGGGGATGAGCTGGTTCCGTCGTCAAGAATCACGTCTCCTAAACTCGAGCTCTTGTCCGTCTCGCCCAAACTCTCTGTGGTGTTTGGCGCTTGGCCGGCGAGGGGCAGGTAAGCGGCTCCACTGTCGGTGTTGCGTAGGCGGCGTGGATAGTGGCGCTCACTGTGCTCTCGTCAACCTTGGCGGCCATGGCGATGCGACGAGGGGGCGTGTTGCTCGTCGCGGCCCATACCCGGATCCTCGTCTCGGGGGAGGCGGAGATGGAGGGAAAACGGCATTTGGCGTGGGAACCGTCATGGCCGAGAAGAAAGAAGGAGAGGAAGGAAGGGCAGCGGCCGTGGGCTCGTTAGCGAGCTTTGGCCTTAGGCGGCTACCTTGGCGGTAGCGAAGGAGAAGAGGGAAGGTTCGCTGTTTGGGCGAGGAGAAATGAGCCCACGAGCTCTTCCTCATTTTTATTTCTCTTTTTCCTTTTTCCTTTCTCTACTCTTTCTCCTTCTTCTTATTTTCCCTCATTATTTTTATGTGTGTAAATATATATTGTAGTATTTACACAAGCACTCATATGTATCTTCATGGCTAGTGACTGCATGAAAATATTTATTTATTTGTACTTGCTTGGCATAAATATGTGTATATATTGTGCACACATATTTTTCCCGAGTTCTATCATTTCATGTGCATTGCGAGATATTATAAATATTTGTATAAGCACATTTGGAATTCCATGACTAATATTGTAGGGGACCTATTGGGCGGGGCATTCTCAAACTATGGCGGCACGCCCAGGAATGATGCAAAACCTACTTTGCTATCATCCCGCCTTGGAGGGCGGCCGGACGGACGATGGACGAGCCATTGGCCACGGCGGCTCACATGACGGCAATGCGGCCTGACTGACCCCAAAGCGGCCCAATGGGGGGTCATCCGCGACGCCAAAAGAGCTTATGCAGCTCACGAAGGACAGGTCAGGACCTCTACAAAACAACGAACCATGGCGTTCCGTGCGGCGGCGGCTAAACCATGGCACCGGACTTCGACCACGCATCTCTCCGTTTCATCCCAGAAGCTTGGCCTAGCTCCACCGGCCAGGAATCAAATCTCCGTCAGGGTGGCCTAGCTCACCACCCTCGAGCGCCAAAAACTCGCCTACGCCCGAGCCCAGCTCTCCATCCTGGGTAGAGCAGCCCAACAAGCCGTCCGTAGGTCGCCCGACCACTCGAGCGTGGGAGAGTTCACGTCCGGAGGAAGGAGCGCCGCATTCAATGCGATGACCCGCAGCTGGCGGCGCCCGGTGCCGCCGATTCACGCCCGATCGCCGATGGCTGCCGAATGCGTCTCCCGATCCGGCGATGGGGCGCAAAGCGGGCCGAGTGGCGTGCTTTACGCCACGGCGACACCGAGGGGTGACGCGATGTTCATTTCGAAACACCCGTCAGGTAGCGCGCGTTGGGCGAGACCCACCGGGCACCCGGCCGCGCGCCAGCGGCGACCTGCAGGGACGGCCCTGCGCCATGTGGCATTGTGAGGGGCGCCTCCGCGGGACGCCACCGAGGGCAGCGCCGGGCGGCTGCGTCCACCATCCGGATCCCGGGCCGCGTGTCTTCGTCAAGCAACATCAAGCCCGGCCAAACCCACGGCGCGCCTGCCAACCGGTGCAGCCTGGGGGAATTAGCCACCTAAGTGTCCACGGTATAAACATTATCTCTCTCCTTCTCCTATAAAAGGGAAGTAATGCCTCATAGAGGGATTGGATTCAACCCCGACTCAACTCGGTTCACGGAGGGAAACGCTCACCACCGCCACCATAACCACCGTCGTGGGGCTTGAGACCAGCGTCTCTCCCCCAGCGGGCCCTTTGTAAACCCCTGCTGAGCTCACCTTTGGCCCGAGGTAACGAAGCGGGACACACCCCCGGCGGGCGTGGGGCCCGTTGGCTGAACGGGGATAAACGTTGCGTCCGTGTCCATCTTCTTTCACGCCATTGAGGGAGGGCACCGCGGCATATAAATTCTTTATTGCCCACGCGAGCCCCCGTTCCCTCGAAACGCCCGGCCCGATTGGCGCCCGGGTAAGCGTGTGCAATACTGCATACTCCCATCGACCCTCATGGCGTTTTTCGCCGTTTCCACCACCGCTTTCATGCGAACCCCACGGGCTCCCTTGTGAACACCAGCGTTCTTTGGAGCAGCGGCATTTGTGGCGCTTCGGCCACGACTACTGAAGATGATCCTTCTACGGCGATGCAGGTGCAGAAGGGAGAGCGGCTGCCTCGCCACAGCGGCAGAAGCCCATCATCACGGCGCCATAGCCCAAGCGTAGAGCGAGCAGCGGACATCGGCGCAGCCAGCAGCAGCGTCCAAGCAGCGAGTTACGAATCGTCCGATCGAAGCGTATCCGGCCCGACTGCGCGAAAGAGCTCCCGAACTAGGCCGAGGAAATACCTTACCGCCACCCGCACTGCGTGGCGGTACCCCGAAAGCTAATGCGTCGAGACGCCTCCGTGCGGGACATCACGGAGGTCGGTGAATGCGTCGCCCGGCGTGAAGCACACTCGGTGGAAGCGCCGCCCGGGAAAGCCGCGAGCGAACCGCGTCAGTTTCCCGCGGGAGCGTTATCGCGGATCGTTCACTTTCGGGAGGCGCATCACTCCCGCGGGGATGTCGCGACCCGATCGACTACACTCGGGTTCAATGAGCGCTGGTCCACGCTGAAGGCGGGCTCGCTCTACCGTCGGGAAAATGAAACCTCCTCCGAGCGTTACGGCGCGCGATGCACGCAGAAGCGATGAAGGCGAGTACCCACTATGACGCAGCGGGAATGCTTCAATGTGCGAGAGGTCGCTTCCGCAGGGATATAGCGGTTCCAGCGGCGTCTCCGGCGAAAGCGGCAGCGGGCCGTCACCGCTTCGCGGCAGGATTTCCGAAGCCCGGCGGCTTCGCCCGGTCCATCCGGTAGCGGTGGCGGCACTGCCCGGCCAAAAGCGTCCCAGCCTACGAGATTTGCGAGGCGAATCGGCGAGGAATGTCACGCCCGAGCTTCGGCGGCAGGCAAAAACATCGGCGGAAGCGAGCACGCCTTGAAGCAAGCCAGCACGCCTCCAAGCTCACAATGGCGGCCGGGCCAGCGTGCGGCAGAGCAGAGTGCGCAATCCGGCATAGCGGCCCGTTCAGCGAGAGCCCGGCACTCAGCGTGGCGGCGGCGCGCGCCATGTTGATGCGAAATGCAGGAGACCCTCCCGCACTACAGGGTAGGCATACGAAGAAGGCCTCCAGTCAACTTCAGCCGCACTTAAGCTGGCCGTCACAACGGCGCGAGTTCCGCTTCGCGATCGAGGAGCCAGTGGCGATCCGCGGCGAGAGGAATCTGGCCAGATCGTGCGGAGACTCCTCCACGGGATGCGCAGGAGCCACGCGGCAAGGCGGTCGGGGCCTCCGGCGACAGCGCGATTGCAACGCGCCAGTCGGGAGCGCATAGAAGACCCGTACAGCGACGCATGCGGCGCCCCGACCTCGAGGGGCCGAGATCGGCAGCGGCGTACCGCCGCGAGCGTGGCTCGCACCGAGGGGCGACAAGCGGGGCCAGCGCGCTGGCGGGCGGTCGAGGGCCAGAGGTACTCACGATCCCCGGGGCCTCGAGGCCTTCACCGACATCGAGGGGCACCACTCCTGCGCGTTCGACCCCAAGCCATCTCGAAAGTACCGCAGGAGAGGCCCGATCAGAGTATGGTCGGGCGACTATCGGTTGGCATGCCGGTTAGCGAGGCACGATGACAAAGTGATAGCGAAATTTGCCTGTACCTCTCAGGAGTACGCGGAGGCTTGGGCGCGGAACACCTTCCACCCAACCTCGCCTTATGGCGGGCGGACTTGGTGAGAACCTTCGTGGGAAACTTCGGGGCACATACCTACGCCGGGTAACTTCGTGGGATCTCAGCAGCCGACAAAAATCCGATGAATCCTGGCAGCGACTACATCCGGCGCTTCTCCAAGCGGCGGACCGAGCTCCCTAATGTGGCCAGTTGGTCGTCATCGGAGCGCTTCTTGGGCGGCACCACTATGAGAGACCTCGTGAAGAAGGCTGGGCGCCCGAACTCCCACCGAGACAAGCGAGCTGATGGACATTGCCACCAAGTTAGTCAATGGTGAGCGAAATTTTGTCGGGGGCTGCGTTCGGTCGAGGGGCTCCGGCGGTGGAAAGCGCAAGGAAGAGGAGCGAGAGGATGCGCCAACCTGCGGGAGGAGCAGAAAGAAGATAAGGAGCGCAAGGGCAAGGGCCACGCGCCGCCAGCGGGGCCGATGAACATGGTGGTACGCGGTAGGTCGCGAGAGCCTGCGACCCCGTCGCGAAAACCGATGACATGCTCAAGCCATGCGGGGGAACCGCCTTAGCTACCGGTCAAGCATACCCTCAGGGGTACAGAGAATACGCCAACGCATTCGCCAAGCTCAAGGCCATCCCGGGTGAAAGAAGGCTCCGGTGGCGCCAGAACAGCGAGGAGTTCGAAGGTGAATAAGCGCTTCATGATCGCCGGTGGCGGCACCGGCAACATGTCCGTCTTGGCAGCGGCGCAAGAAGGCGTCGGGGAGGAGGTCTATGCCGCGGGCGGCAACCCGAAGCTGCGCCAAGTGGTGGACGGGCCATCACCTTCGACCCGGTCGGATCACCCCGGCACATCGGAACCGGGGCTTATCCATTGGTGGTGGATCCCATCGCCGCCAACACTTCGGCTCACCAAAGTCATGAATGGGCCGGAGGGACCGGCCTCAACCTCATCTACGAAGAAACCTGGACCTCCTCGGGGTAGACAAGTCAAGATCGCCACGGAGGGCGGCATTCAATGAGCGTCGTCCCGAGTAGCGGCTAAAGCCCCGAGGCGGTCGACTTACGGTTTGCGGTGACCCCTCGAACCGGGCAAGAGACTCTCACATTTGAGATCCTTGGGGTCAAAAGCGGTACCCCCGCGCACTCCTGGGCCTGATACGCCAGTTCATGGCTGTCGAACTACGCACACCTCAAGCTCAAGATGCGGGGCGAAGGTGTCATCACGGCCGGCCCCTCACACCGTCATGCATACGAGTGCGGCGTGGAAGGCGTGGAAATATGCTTAGGGCACTACCGCCATTGCCGAGGCACTCGCCCGTCTTGAAGAAAACTTTGGCGAAATCCGCGATCGAGCATGAGGCCCAGCGCCGCTGCGGGACGCCGAGCCTCCTCGGGCACCAAGAAGATCCCACTTTCGATCCCAGAACCGAAGGAGAAGGCTGGCGACCATCGGCTCGGACACGGATCGAAATAGGCAGCGTGCTAAAGTCGACTTCCTCAGCGCGGAATGCCAAGGCGTTTCGCGTGGGGACCCTCGGACATCGCGGGCATACGGGGATGTCAGCGAAAGCACTCCCTGGGACTATCCGGTAGGGCTCAAAGGCGATCATGCGGCGCTTGCGCCCGTTTTTGATGGCGTAAGCGGAAGATCGCCGGCGTGAGATCCACAAAATTCGGGCGGATTCATAAAAAGTATTCCACCCGGTGGTTAGCTAATCCTGTATTAGTAGAAAATGGGAAATGGCGGATGTGTGTGGACTACACTAGTCTCAACAAAGCATGTCAGAAAGTTCCCTTTCCTTTTACCGAATGACCCAAATTAATTGACTCCACTTACGGGATGTGAAGCGTTGTCCTTTCTTGGCGTATTAGGTTATCACGGATCAAAATGAAAGAGTCGACCCGCTCAGCGACCTCGTTCATAACACCCTTACGGGATGTATTGCTACCTCACCGCATGCCCCCTTGGTGAGAGCGGCGGGCAACATACGGCCGATTGCATGCAAATCATCTTACCGGGGAACTCATCCGGAAGGATGCGTGGAGGCCTACGTCGGCGACATAGTGGTCAAATCAAAGAAAGTGTCGGACCTGGTGGGCGACCCGAGGAAAGCAACCGGTGCCTAAACAAGAAGGGAGTCAAGCTCAACCCGAAAATCGCGTATTGGGGGTCCCAGGAGGATCTTTGGCGGGTTTTATCGTCTCTCAGCGAGGCATCGAAGCAAACCCAACCAAGGTTGGCCCTTGTCGCCAAAATGGGTCCGATCCAAGATCTCAAAGTCTCTGAAAGGTCATGTTTTACTTTGGCTTCATTAAGCGGCGAGGTTCATCTCGCGCCTGGGGAAAGGGCACGCCCCTCTCACCAACTCTGGCGCGAAGTCGAGCACTTTGCACGGACCCCGGTAGAAGAGGCCGCCGGCAACCTTCAAGCTCTAACAAACCCACCGGTCTAGTACGCGCCAAACCGGGGAGAAACCACTCTTATACGTCCCGCGGCCACTGCCGGTAGTGGTAGCCGGTGGTAAGTAGTTGGCGTCGGGAAGGACACACATGTTGCGGTTCAGCGCCTGTTTACTTCGCCGGTGAAGTCCTTTCCGACATCAAGGCGAGGTATTAGCGGTCGAGAGGACTGGTATGCGCCATCGTCTTGACGAAAAAACTTAGCCACTACTTCCTCGCACCCAGTTGCCATGGTATCCTCGTTCCCCTCGAGGAATCCTCCAAGCAGGGGCCCGCGGGGAGAGTAGCCGAAAGTGGGCGGTGGAGCTCATGGGCGAAACTATATCGTTCACGCCCGCTAAAGGCGATCAAAGTCTCAAGTCTGGCGACTTTGTGGCGAGTGGAGCTGAACTTACCGGCTACCCCGGCGCCCATCAAGCGAGTCTTCTGGACCATGTACTGATGGATCGCATGATGAAGCGGTAGCGAGGCTGTTTGACTCTTCATCTCACCCTGGGATTCACACGAGTATGCCATCGGTCTGCATTTTTCTGCCTCCAACAGCGTCGCGGACAGCGTGGTCAGCGGTCTCCGGGATCGCGGCGGACCTCGAATCCGGCGGTTGGAAACCGAGGATTGCGAGTTGGTCATCGACAAGTCATGAAAGGCTTTCGGCGTGCCGCGACCGAAGATGGGCGTATTGTCGGGAAGTCGCCAAATTGGAGAAAAATTCCATGAGGCTTGAACACAAGCATGCTGGCAGGAGCGCTACAGCGAGGCGGCGGATGAGGCTGGCCAAGGTCGCGGCAACCAGTACCGTTCCCCGAGCGTCCTCACTGAGACCTCGATAAACCCTCGGTCCAAAGTACACCCCGTGAAGTACCCTCGAGGGGGCTCACGAGAAGCGACGCGCCGACAAGCCACACGAAGCTATGGCGGTCGACCCGATCCACGGCGGAAGACGTCGATGGAATACCTCACCGAGGGAGAGCTACGCAGGATAAGGCCGAGGCTCGCGAGGTTAGCAGAAGAGGCGAAATCCTTCACAGCGATTGGGGAGAAAGGAGAACTCTACAAGAGAGGAGACTCGAGGGTATACATGCGATGCATACCCTCGGTGAAGGCCAGAGCGCTTCGAGGACACTCACGGGGAGTGTGGCCATCACGCGCCCGAGGACTCTAGTCGGGTAAAGTCTTCGAGGCAAGGCTTCTCGCGGCCCTGGCGATGCTGAGCAGCGAACCAAGTGCGTCGCGTACACGCAAGAATGCCAATTCTACAGCGCGGGGCGCACCTCGGCTCAACAGCGCAAACCATACCTCTCCGCGTGGCCATTTGCGGTGTGGGGACTCGACATGGTTGGGCCCACGAAAAGGGAGGACGCACCCACCGTCCTAGTAAGCCATTGACAAGTTCTCCAAATGGATCGAAGCCGACCGTGGTGAACCCTCACCACCGGGGAAGCGGTGAAATTCTTTCACGGATATCATCTCCGTTTGGGTCCCGAACTCCATCATCGCGGACAAGCGGGACCAACCGTGGGGAAGAAGTTCCTGCGACTTTTCGCGGCGACTATGGCGTCCAGAGTGGATACCTGGACATTGCTTATCACCGAAGACCAGCGGTCAAGTGGAGCATGCCAGCGGCATGATCACCGCAAGAACTCAAGCGAGGATCTTCAATCGGCTAAACCAATGCGGGAAAAGATGGTACCAAGAGCTGCGTGGGTTCTATGGAGCCTTCGAACAGCGAAAAGAGCCGCGGGGTTCACCCCCATTCTTTCTAGTCTATGGGGCGAGCGTCTTGCCCAGGACATTGAATATGGGTCCCCAAGGCTGCGAGACCTACCTTGCGAGCAAGGCAACCTTGGCGGGCGAGGCAAGACTCCATTGACCAAGTAGATGGCTTGAGGCGTTGGCGGCTCACGCACTTTCGGCAAGATACCAGCAAGCTACCTTCGCGCGAAGTATCCTCTCCAGCGGCGAGTTTAAATCAGCGACCCGTGCTCAAAGGCGACAAACAAAAGGCGTCACAAACTCACGCCACCACAGGAAGGGCCTTATTTCATCGCCCGAAATATTAAGGCGGGGACCTACAAAGTTGAAAAGCGAAAGGGTGAAGTCTACTCCAGCACGGAACATAGAATACCGACTACATTAAACTTCTACCGCCAAATTCGCGCAAGTCAAACATCGGTGTTTTTTCACTCAATAAAAAGATCTACATCTTTTATGAAAAAAGTGCTTCTTGTGCAAACCTCAAAGAGTCTTAGCCTGCGTCGGCACAAACTAAAAACTCCCCCTACATGGGGGACCCCCTTGGGAGGACCCCCCTGGGGAATCCCCTCCCTTCCTTTTTTCAAAACTTTTTTTTCAAAAGAAAAAAGTTTTCTTTAGCGCATTCTCTAAACAATGTCGTTTAAGTTCTGCGAAGGTCAGCTCGCACACAAATCAAAGCAAAGATAGCTTAGGGCAAGCGGACCGCTAGTGGCATCCATATGGGCTGCCCCGATGGCGTCCGCGATTTTTCATTTGCGGCGGAGAAACAGCGACCGGCCACACAATAAGCGAACAAATTTGAGAAGCGCAACATAAACATAAATGCACCATAAGGCCATAGACCTCGAGCCATTGTTTATATATATCCATCTCACAAGCTCCAATTTTTCCATACAAGGAGAGGTCGGGGCAAGGGATGGGCTTCATCCCTGCGCCTCCACGGCGGCCCGGCGAGGAAGCTTCGGCGAGCAACACCCCTCGACAACTGCTTCCCCGAGGCGTCGGACCAGCGGCGCGCATCCTCGGACATGAAATCCACCATCTCCGTGTCCTCCTCGCCGCAGGTTGACTCTATGGGGAGATGCGAGGACACACACTTCATCCTGGCGGGGAGGCCAGCGAGGTCGCCCGGCCGTCCGCAATCATTACAATGTCGAGGTCTTGGCGGCGTCAGGCCCGGCATCCTCTCGGCGGGATCAACTTCCTCCTGTGCGTGGAACCAGGAAGAAGCCTTTCCATAGCGCCGTCCGACACATTGGACTCCATCCGGAAGTGAAGCGGCGGCCATATACATGTCCGCCGCAGGACGGAAAAGCGTTCGGAGCTCGGACACGAGTAGCCACCCACGGCGCTCGAGGCGGTTGCGTCTTGAGGGCCAACCTCGGGTTGTCGCCCCAGCGGCGGGACGAAGTCCGAGCAAGGCCTGCTTCCGGCTCACAGATGCGACTTACGCTCTGCTCCGGCCCTGCGCCCGGCGTGGCGGCGGTGTTCCGCGACCTCGGTCGGACCTTCTCCGCTTACGGAAGTGGTGATCAAACCGCGTCGGCAAACGGGGCGATCAAAGGCAAAAGCTCACTAAGGATAAAATGCACCTTGGCGCCGGCCGCCCGACCCGGCATCGCGTTGTGCTCATCGCGCGGCGACTTACGGATCTCCTCCTTCTCCTTCTGGGGTCGCCCTCGGACACCAACTTCGCCCGGCCTGCATTGTTCAAAAACATCGCACATCTCCGCTTTGCCCATTAAGCCTCCTCCGGGGACGGTCCGGCGTCATGGGCCTCGCCCGGGACACGGAGGGACTGGATCCGAGCCCTCTTCAAAATCGTGGCTCATCGAGCCATGTCATTTCCCATCTTCCTCGGACACTGGCCTTGGCAACTCGGCCTCGGGGGTCGCCCGTTGGGACTCCCTTTCCTCGGCAAAGGCGGCAAGCGGAGGTCTCCGCTACGGGCCTCAATCAACTTTCCGGGAGTTTGACCAAGGGCGTTCGATTCGAAACGTTACAGCGAAGAGGCTCGGACTTCTCACGAGGCGGCGGCGGATCGCAGCGGCGACATTACCCATCAAGACATAAGCATAGAAGACATGCGGCGGGGATAACCATCAAGACACTGCGGCGTGCGACCTGCGCAAAGTCGGCAGGTTATGGCGTCCCGATCCTCGCCAAGCCCTCGGCGCCAGCAGCGGATCGCTGCGTGGGTTCTCCACTCCGAGGACCTCGAGGGCGGTGCGTCGACCACAGCGGCGGTCGGGCCAGGCGTGCCACCCGAGGGTCAAAAGGCGGACCGCCCGGTGAGGTCGGCTCGAGAAGGATACATCTCCTCCGCGAGCAACTCCGCGGCTCAGGGAACCCGGACCGATGTAGAAGTCGAGGGGGCCCTCGGGCGACCCGCGAGCACCCAGTCCTGCGTCATGGCGAAGGCGGCGGCTTCACCAAAGGGCTGCCTCGAATCGGGACCGCGTGGAGTAAGCGGGGAAGTCGGGGGTTATGCGCTTCGTGAGACCCGGATCGGCGAGGGTCGGCCTGAGCGGGGACTTGCGGCGTCTCGCCCGAAATAAAGAGCTCCTGCTGCGAGAACTCCGGGACAAAGGGGCCCGACTCACCGGGGTGAAGCGGCGGCGCCACGACCTCCGCCGAATGGCGCCATACGCTTTCGACACCAGGCTGGCGTCATGGGCCGCGGCCGAGCACCGTATGCGACCACCATCGGTGGTAGCCGACCCACCATCGCCACCGGGGCTCGCACCACCTCGGGGGTAGCCTCGGCGGCCGGCTCGGAGTCGAGCCCCACTGAGGGCTGCGGGTGGCGCCCGCGAGAAGACTTCGGCGAGGCGGCCACGATATCTTGGCGAGGCGACGCCCGACAGGCCCGGCCGAGTACAGCGCTAGCCTTCAAGGCCTTCTTGGGAGTCGCGAGAGCCAGCGAGGCGGCCCGTTTTACGAAGTCAAGAAGCGTGTCGGGAACAAAGCAATCGCCATATGCGGAGGAAGGTCAAAATCGCGAGGCGAAAAGGAAACTCCAGGCAGACGGGATGCGCCCTCGGCGTTAGCCAGGCTTCGGGATAGGCTGCAACCTCGGCGTCGCACTCGGCCGCAGCGCTCTCCCCCGACATTAAATGCGCCGCAGTTTGGATGCCGGGGAGCGAGTCGCCCGGCTGCGTCCCCGAACCGTGCCGCGGCGGGGTACCGCGCGGCGAGGTGTCGACTCTTCTCCTCGGGCCTCACCTGCGGCAGCCGAGGTGCCTACGTGGCAGCGCCAATGGTCACGAGGACTTCGGCGGGAAGAGCCCTCCGGAGCACCAGCGTCAGCGATCCCAGCGCCTGAGGCTCGAGGCTACCGGGCTGCGTAGCGAAAGCCGACACTGGCGAGAGCCCCATGGCTCGGTCTATCAGAGCGCCGCGTCGTCATCGGCGAGTTCCGCAGCGAAGCGGTCCTCGGGATCCTGCGTCCTCTCCGGTGAGTGAGGGTGTCGAGTGACTTCGCCCGCCTCTGGCTGCTTTCGGCCCGGCGCTTCGCGAGCCCGCGTTTCTCTTCTTCCTCTCCTCGCTTCTTCAGCGCCCGGCGCCAGCTGTGCTTCGTTCAGAAACGCGGTTCGCCGCCCGGCGTCGGCATCAATGCCCGACGCGGTCGGAGGAGTCGCGATAATCTAGGCGGCCTGCAGGAAGAAAGAGTGAAGCGCCATGGCGACAATGCGCGAAGCCATGCAAAGGACACGAAGTCAGAAGCACTTACCGGGGAGATATACCCACCGATCGAGGCGCATGGGGATCTCGAGGGGATACGTGTCGAGGTGTTGGACTAGCGCATCCCTCACCCTCTTGGCGAGCCATCGATTGGAAGCGAAGGCGACATCAGACACTGCACCAAGGCCGGCGGCCTCGGGGGGTCATCGGCACATGAGCAAAGGCGAGCCATCAGCGGCAACACCCGGCGCCCAGATGGAAGCGGCAACCACGGCGGCACGCATTCCCGTCCTTCCTCGAGCAGCGAGAACCGCACGCCTTAGGCCTCAGCGATGATGATCCTCAGGGGGACCCGGTTCCACTGCGAGGCGTGCTTGTGCGCCGGTGTACCGCGAAGGCAGCGTTCACCGTCGTTGCGGGAGGTAGAACCACCGATCTTGCCACCCTTGTTGGAGGAGGTGAGCTTGGATCTGATGTACCCATCAGCTTCGGTTAGGCCGCAAATGCGCTCCGGCGGACTGGGGCGCACAGCCTCAACAGCGCAGCGCCTCGTGGTTGGCCTCAGCGGCCGAGGCGGTGGTAAAGGTCACATGAAGAGGCTTTCCTAACCGAGGAAGGTCCCTTTCGATCCCCGGGGAATCCCTCACAAAGGGTAGCGAAGATGGCGGCACGGGAGATCAGTTCGAAAACGAAGAATGATGAGCTTCGATTTCATAGTAGTGGAGGATCGCCCGAATGAACCGCGGCTGCCGGCCATGCAAAAGCTGCGCCCGGTGAAGATCCATCAAGCTCCTGCGTAGCCATCGGGAGGTTAGGCTCCTCCTCGGTCAATCCGAACCCGATGCACTCCGGCGCTTAGTAGAGTGCGGGGCGAAGAAGCCCTTCGTCGGCAGGCGGTTGGAGTTTCTCCTCCGTCGCGTCAGCCTCGGCCTGGCTCATCAAAGCACCTCCCACTGCGCCGTCCGCTACCCGGCGCGCCATAGGTAAAAGGGGCGAAGGAGGTGAAACCGCCTAGCAACCCGAATCACACGAGCGCGAGGCAGAGTGAATCTCACTTAATCTCTCCCACACTATCTCTCTATCTCTGATTCTTTGCGTGAGCCAAGAAAGCGATGGCGGCGCAAAGGGCGCAACTATCGCCGCCAGTATCATTTCACATTATAGGGAAGGGAGCTAGCGCCGGCTTTGGGCAATCGAGCGGAAACTCCTAGAATGGGCCGGCCCATGATGGAGCGAGAACCGCTCATCCAGCGGCCAGCCGCGCGGTGGAGCCGTCGGGCGCGATGTGCCTGGCGGAACCCTCGGTCTCCGCCTCGACAAGAAGGCGTAAAGGCCCGGCGTCCCATCGGCTACAAGCGATCGCGCCACCTCGGCGTGGCGACTAGGCGCCTCGTCTTCGATCGGGTAAAACGTCCGCCACCCATATCCGGCGGGCCGACCACGAGGGGCAAAAAGTCGATCCGTTGGCGGTTCCCCGCCCGGCGGGGCCAACGAGCCTCGGGGGCGACACACCCTACGTTCCCGAGAGGTTGCATTTGGGCCCGCGGGGGTTTCTCTGATGGTCGCCTCGGGATAACCGAGCGGGGGGACGGGAGGAGGAAATGCACAACGGCTATGCCCGGCCCCACAGAATGGGCTTTCTGTTTCTGAGCGAGTTTAAGGCCCTTGAGGTCTTTGCTTATAGATGTCCCATCCGTGGGAGGCCCACCTGGCCCTCGGGGTTGGTCGCCCAAACCGGGATGCTTCGCGGTCGCGGTTCTCATGGGGTGAATCACGGATCACATAGCCGACCCTTGCTCCGGCAAGGGAACGCGGGCACCCGCTTAAACAGACCCGCTACAACGCTCACGGGAGCCGCGACACGTCGGCTAAAGGGGCATTGTGGCGTGTCTCCCCTCCTCTCTTCCGGGAGGCGACGGAGGCGTATAATCAAAAGTCGAGGAGCTGGCAGGTGGACCTTGCGCACATAAGCGCGGGCCTCTCGGGTGCCAAAAATGAGCAGACTCCGCGCAAATAAAGCGTAATTTAAGAGCTGTTTAGGTCTTGCGGCGTGCGAGATATAAAAGACCTCGAAGGGAATCCGCCATTCTGACCGAGCCTCGGGAGACTACACCTGCTTGGTGCGCTCGCCTTGGCTTGTGGAAGGCGAACCACCATGAGAAACAACAAAGGCGGCGGGAATGGCGAGAACCCCGGGCGAGTCCACACTGCGCTCGGGCTGCTCGGGTGCGTGGGGACCTAATCTTGGGCCACGAGACATTCTCCAAACTATGAGGAATGCGCCGGCCTGCCAAGGCCAGTCAAAACTTTTTGCTATCATCCCTTGCGGAGGGAGGGGCCCGACGGGCGATGGACGCCCGAGCCATTGGCCCGCGACGCTCACATGACGACGAAATCGGCCCGGGAGGCGGCCCACAGCGGCCCCAGCGGGTCTCATCACGGCGCGAAAGGCTTTATGCGGCTCACGAAGGACAAGGTCAAGGACCTCTACAAAACAACGAACCGCGGCGTTCCTGTCGTCGGCGGCTAAACCATGGCAGGACTCGACCCAGCATCTTCGACCGTTTCATCGGGCGGCCCTAGCTCACCGACCAGGGAGAAATCTCGCCCGTCAGGTGGCCTGGCTCACCACCCTGGGCGTAAAAACTCCGCCTCGCCCGGGGAGGCAGCTCTCCATCCCTCGGGTGAGGCCAGCGTGCTAACCCGTCGGGGTCGCCGACCCTCGGGCGTGGGAGGAACCGTCGGGAAGGGAAGCCGCCGCATTCAATGCGATTTTACAGCGGCGAGCGCCGCGTGCCATGATTACACCATCCATCGGCTGCGAGAATCTCCCTCCCCAATCCGGTGATGGGACACAAAGCCGAACGATGGCGTGCTACGCCACCGGCCAGGAAACGGGATGACCAGCGATTCATTTCCGAAAACCGTCAAAAGCCCGCGTTAGGGCGGACCACCGGGCACTTGACGCGCATAGCCCGGCCTACCTCGGGACCGGCCCTCGCCATCTCGGATTGTGAGGGACGCCTCACGGGACCCGGGGCGCGCCGGGCGGCGTCCACCATCAATCCCGGCCAGGCGTGTCGCCGTCAAGCAACATCCAAGCCGGCCAAACCCCCGGCGGCGCGTACAGCCGGTGCGACCTCGGGATTAGCCACCCTAGGCGCCCACCTGTATAAACATTATCTCTCTCCTTCTCCTATAAAGGGGAGTAATGCCTCGATAGGGGATTCGATTCAACCTTTTCGACTCAACTCCGGTTTCACACGGAGGAAACACATCACCACCACCACCATAACCACGATCGCGGGGCTTGAGACCAGCGTCTCTCTCCGGGCCGCTGTAAACCCCTACTGCGGGCTCACCTTTGGGCGAGGTAACACGAGCGGGGACACACCCCCGCTGGGCGTAGGGCCGTTGGCCTGAACCGGGATAAGCCGCTGCGTCCGTGTCCATCTTCTTATTTCGCCATTGAGGGAGGGCACCGCGGCATATAAATTCTTTATTGCCGGCACCGAGGCACCACGTTCCTCGCCGACACAAACCCCACACTTGAGGCCGGCCTCGGTCGCGGTGCAAGGACCTCCACCTTTCGCGCCTCCAACTGATTCGGTTGGAAAGAGCGAGAACTGCGACAAAGAGAATAACGAGTCTTCCCACTCCTATAAGTAAATATGTGCTCATGATAATTAAGTTTGTGACCACCATATGAGACATAACTACTATCTACAACAATTGACAATCCTCAATCGACACGTGCGGGTTAAATGTTTTGAGAACACTATCCATATAATAGCCGCTGCATCTGTCAACCAAACACTGTATGTTGATTAGTAGGTTTCACCGGCCAGGGTCGTTATCAACACAACACTGTATGTTGATTAGTGGGTTTCACCGGCCAGGGTCTTTATCAACACGACACGTTTACGTTGCAACATGCCAGATACCACAGGCACTACTGGTACCAATAGGAGATAAAGATCGATTGCTGAACCATTATTATTTATTTTTCATCATAAAAGAAGAGGCTCACAGCAGTTAATTGGCACCAACAGTTGTTGTGGCTACACAACAAGAAAAACAAGGCGACTGTCGGTCTCTATGACTAGCTAGCGTGAATAAGTACTACGTGTGTGTTTGGTATTGTTGGCAGCACAACAAGACAAGGCTACACACATTTTAATTTGAATATAAATACAGAGACAAATATTACTGGATACCATATATGTTCAAAATCATGTAAATATTAGAATTTGAGATATCATTTGATATACACTATCATCAAAAATCAAGTAGATTTTGGATTTTGTGATATCTATAATTTTGTATTCGATCCAACAATGTTTGTTTACGTATTCATGTTCAAATTAAAATGTGTGATATACTGCTCTCCGGATTAGATTCTAGAATCCATCCCCACTTGGGCGCTGTACTCAACGTAATTATGTCCTGTTGACAACCCCTATGTTGATGTATTTTTTATTATAAGGTGGTGGTGTCAATCTTGGGAGACATGCTGTTGTCATCCTTCATTCTTTCCATAGCAATGGCCACTGGGCATGTTTGGCAGGTTGGGTTCATGTAGCCTGGCTACAATTCTTAACCAGGGCAAATGTAAGGGCGGCCCGATCTTGAGAAGGAGGTCATGTGTTTGGTTGGTTGGGTTGCATACTATGGCCCTGCAAGGCGTGTTTGGTTGCCAGATTCGTTTGCATGGGATCGCCCTCTTTTCCTGTTGGTAAGATTACCTCTGTTGAGTGATTTTATCGAATAGGCGACACGCATGGCGGAGCGGTCGCCACCGCCTTTGCCGCGCGCTGGACGGTGATCTCCTTGACTCAGCGGACAATGAAGGAGGAAAGCTAAAAATATGCAAATAGACACAAATCGATGCAAAATCAACTTGAGAGAGGGCTGTCGATGCAAATCAACATGGACAAGCGGAGACCTGGGAGGCATTTGCGACCTCACTCTACCGCATCCCGGAACAAGTACCGCTCTCTCCACGAGCCTCAAGGCCGCTCGTCGCCGACAACAGTGCGGCATCGGGATCCATTGCCGGTGCCACGTGGCGGTGCGTCCCGCAACTTTCTGGCCCTTGAACGTTGGCGGGAAAACGCTGGCGCTCGTGTTACGGGAGATGTGGCGCGGCGGTGGCATGGGGATCAACATCAGCCCGATGAGTTCACCTTTGCGAATTTTTTAATTTTAACCCTTTTTTAAAGAAATTTTAAATTTAACACGGATCAAATTTTTCAGATCTAACCCGCACGGCGCGCTCTCCGGCCTGTTCTTGTGACCTGAAGCTGTCTTTGCCATGCATGGTGGCGCCCGCAGTCGCACCGCGTGGCAAGGCTGCATGCGGGGCTGGGCGTCGCGGAGTCTTCGCGTAGCCAGATCATGGCACGGCAGTGCGCACATGGGATCTGCAGCGCGGCTGCACCCTACCGGCAGGCCAGTGGCAGTGCATGGCAGCAACTTTGCAGTTGCCTGTGCACTTGCAATGTACATTATGCATATATCACATCGCATAGCGCGGCGTAGGTGGAGCTAGTTGCTGCTTGATGTGCCATGGAAGTAAAAGGCCTTCTCCGGTGTAGGGTAGTGCTAGAAAAAACACTGGGTCCACGGCTGAAGGGAGGGAATCACTCTTCAAATGCTGCAATGTCAAATAGTAACTGGCACCACTCTGGGGCCCTCTACACAGTATTTTCTGTCCGCCCTTTGTAGGAAGCACAGCAGCAGACGTACTAGAGTAGTAGAATGAAAATCGTTTCTATTAGTGGGAGTAGTTTGGGGGCGACGCAAGTGATTTGATTCGCTCCACAAATTTCTGGCACCACCCAGCTTCGCCGCATCACTGGCCACAATGGCAGGGGCGCAGCTTTCAATTTTCTCTCTCTTTCTTCAAGCGCTACTTAAGCGATACACCGCGGACGGCCTAAAGGCGTGTGAGGGGAAGAGTGTAGAAGATGATGTGATTGCTAATGCATGTCAGTGGGTCTGACAAAATGAGAGAGGTAGCAGAGCTATTTAAATTTGTATCACGATATATTCCTCCGTTCACTTTAGAGTTGATAAAACATATATTAATAATATAAATATTTATATCACATAATTTGTATTATTAAAAAGATATTTGTTTGATAACATAAATATTAATATTTTTGTTATCTATAATTAATTAAATTTGAGATACTAAACCATAATCTTGTGTTATAATTGCATGTTTGTGAAATCAGGAGAATTACAAATCTAACTAGCCCCCTACCCCTCCTCTCTCTCTCACACACAGTCACACACATCACACATCTCGTCTCCTCTCTCTCTCTCTCTCAGGCACACATCCCACCTGACTCTCAATCACTCTCTCACGTACAGAATGCATGCAAGGCACAGCATCTACAGGTTTAACACCTACTCCCTCAGTCTAAAATAAACGGCGTTTTGGATTTTTCGTCTTATGAAGTTTGTGGCTCGATTAATGCAGAAAATCGTAAGAAGATTTAAATCTTTAAATAAATTTGTTAAAAAAAAGCTAGATCAAAAGATCTTTCCAATGATACTAATTATATAATATAAATATTAATCCTATTTTAGTAGCATAATTACCGACATATGTTCTCGGGAGGCGGCGTCGTTTATTTTGGGACGGAGGTACTTCATTGCTCCCTTTGTTCTCACTGAGTTTGTCTGAATACGTGTCATCTTATTTGATTATTTGTCTTATTCAAAATTTTTTTACATAAATATAGTTTATTTTGTTATGACTTATTTTTATCAATAAAAATATTTAAATATTGATTAATTTGTTTTTATTATTTGTATAAATATTTTAAATAAGATGAATAGTCAAATATGAAGTTTAAAAGTCAAAAACGTCAAACTCTATGAAACAGGGGCTATCTTCACCATCCATCCTCTATCTTGTGATTTGTGCCATCCTCTACTCTCTCCTGTAGTATTCTTCTGTATTTCTAGTTGTTTTTAACAAAGAAGGGTACAAGAGTGCCAGATTTGTACACCAGTACAGTACAACACAGTGCGCAGCCCACTACGTATATACATGTTTTAGCTTTTACTTTTAGCATGTTTTTAATAACTTATTCCTATATAAACTTCATGCGTTAATAGCATGTTTTTTAATAGAATATTCCTACATAAAAGTTTACTACTGGGCGTAGTATACCAATCAAATTCAAGTATTGACTAAATTAATTATTTTGGCTTACTTTAAGCACAATATAATCTGTCAGCGTAATTTATTAGACATGGTGATGTAATTTAGAAATAACATAAATATATACTAAATTATTAACAAATTTATAAATTATTTAAATATCAAATAATATATATATATCCATTTGTCATTGCATTGGTGTGCATAGTCGCTACCTGATGTGACAAGAGCGACAGTTTTGCGAACTAGTACTACGATATGACATATGCATACTGTACATTGCAAGTGCACAAAACTGCACAAACTGCTGCCATGCACTGCCGCTGGCCACTACCAGCAGCAATAGGATGCAGTCCCATGGAATGCTGCCGTGCGGCAGTTCTATGTGCGCACTGCCGCGCCATGATACTGCGGCGGCGGCGAGAATACCCTGCGTCGGCGATCCGCATGTACGGCGCTTGCCACGTGTGCGACTCTGTGGCGCCGCGCATGCATGGCCAGCGGCGATACCGATGCGGATCGCCGTGGTGAGTCGAGCGCGTGGGGTTAGATCTGAAAATCTTGGCCAGGGTTAAATTTAAAATATCTTTAAAAAGGGTTAAAATTAAAAAAAAATCACCTTTACCACGCCTGCTCAAGTCCTCCATCTTCTCAGACGTGCTTTCCGTATAAAACAAGCCCATCGCGGAGACCACAACAAGAATCTCATACAGTGGGAACAGGGTCGGCTTTGCTGCCCTTGAGCTCTTTAGTGATTAGCAGGGACGAAAACGAGGACGCTGGTGGGAAGGAGGCGAGGGGAGAAGAACAAGGTTCGAGGGGTGGGCGGGCGGCGATGCCGACGGGGAAGTCGACCCAGGGGCGGAGCACGGGATGGTGGAAGTGTGAGGGAGCGCAGCGGTGGCCCAACCCGGCCCGAGAAAAAGCCCGCCAGTTCCATTTCTGGGCCAAGCTATGTCACGTCTGACGGCTCGAAGCGGTAACGGTGAAAAACTCAACCAAACACCGCGTTTTTCGGCAGGGGGCACCAATGAAACATCTTGCATCGCGCGCGCAACGGTTGACTATTCAAGCATCTTAGATCATTTGCATTGGCATGATCACTAGCAATGATTTTTGACTATTTAAGTAGAAGCCGTTTCTATGTCCCCAACGCTGGTAGTTTCTCTTAGTCCATATATTTGGTAATTTAGGGTAAATATGACTAAAATTAATCTTTAGTCCCTAATCTTAGGGAACCAAAGTAGACCCTAAATCTTTTACTATTATGTTTCATGGAAGAAAAACTGGATCACTAAAGTCACATATATAAACACGTCATGCACATTTAATCCTTCATGAATTCACTCGTAAGTAATAAATCATATAAAACACAATAAAGAAACAAAAAGGAAAGGACGTCACCGTTCGCGATATTGTTACTTCAGTTTTCGTATTTCTCATTGTACCCTTTACTAACACTAGGCTATGCTTTTCGGCTTTTTGGAGAGAAGGTGTGGAAATGAGAGAACTGTGGAAATGGAAGATGAAGAACCAGGCTGCGCAGATCCTTGCAACTATACCTCTCTGGTTCATACCCACAGAACCATCCACACAGGTGACCAAACAAGACCACTGTAATCCCGCGTGTCCTCAAAGTTGTAGCCAAACGTGACGCTTGCTCTTCATAGTCCTGATGAAAGCATTCTATGGAGTGGGTTGCTCGCCGTAGTCATGATATGTTGGCTACTCTTCGTAGGTGAATCTTTCATCGAAGGGTATAAAAGCTTTGGATGGGGGCATCCAACCGGACGACCTATCTCGAACAATGACAATTAGACTATATAGATGGTCAAATGGGCGTCGGAACCGCGACGCGGAGGCCCTATGAACACACTATCGCGCGCCGTGTGGCCGGGTGCCGTTCCATAGTGTTGTCGTGTCGGCCTTCTGGACGGGCCGTGCGGCAGCGGCACTATGCGGCGGGCGGGACCGTGTTTTGGTGTCGTGCTCGTCTTAGGCCCATCGGACTCGGGCCAAATGGAAGTTATAAATCGAGCTTACATTCGGGATTGCAGCCTCCCTCATCCTCTTCCTCTGCATGTCCATCCATCCTGATCAAATCTCAGCGATCAGGCAGCGTGCAGGTCCATTTCCACCACACCTGAAGGGCATGGTCCCAGAGTGACCTCCCGCGAGACGGAACCGGCGTTGGTCCCCTCAGGCTGCTCGTTCTCGCGGGCCTAGTACCGTGCTCGCATTCTTCCCCCGGAGTCGATGGGGTGGATCCACGCGAGGGGCGGCGGAGGAGGGCGTCCCAGCGGTGACCCCGGAGAATAGGTCCGACGGCGGTCATCTACGTCAATGGCGTCCGCCCGCTGGCGTGCTCCCCGCCGGCCTCGCTCACCTCACCCTGCTGCAGTACCTTAGAGGGTATCTGTCTGTCTCCCTCTTTGTTTTTCTATTGGAATTGAATCGCGCGAGCCATTCACATGCTGCTACTTCCGTTTTTGGAAAAACAAATTTCAACCCTTTCCGTATTTGGTTCGTGCTTCCGCGCATGCGGAATGATTGGATGTCCGGTCCCCAACCGAGAACGTTGTTCTCTTTTGGCTGGACGCATGACGTGACCAAAAAACGTTTATTTGAAATTAATATAACTTCTTAACGGTGTATCCATTATTATAAATTTCCATATGCATCATGGGTTTTTATTTTACGTAACGAGACAAATAAAACCAGACCCATCTTTATATGTTTCGAAAAAAATTATAGCAATTTTTATGTAAGAGTACTTATAATACACCGGCGACCCTTAAACCTATGACGTTAACATCGAAGCAAATTTCTGTTTGAAAGTTTTGAGAATTTGTTAGTCCCTGGTTTTTGAAAAAGTCTCGAAACAAACAGGAGAAACTTTTATTTAGAAGTCCTCAAAATATCTTTTGACGAGTTTTTTTTTTCAAAAAGTCCGACTAAAAAATCCTAGAACCAAAAAGCCTCTTAGGTCGACTGTTAAAATCGAGGCATCTCGAAGCCGGTTTTCTGAAATGTCTTGTAATGAACTTGTGATTTCTTACGTCATAAAAATATATGTCGAGTGAAAAAATAGTGGATTAAACCAGGTTTCTGAAATTTAGGCTTTGTGAAATAAAAGGCAGCGTCTGAGTAAGGAGATGATTTTTATTTTTCGTGGTGTCTATGGCTTGTCTGAAACAAGGGAAAGGATTGCAATAGACTCCCAAGAACAGCATATTTGTCGAGTTGGTAATGGTTTTATCTTGATTCTTTGAAAATCTTACGTCAGTAAAAGCGTTGGAAGGCGGCTTCGTATGTTTTTAGCAAATGAATATTACAAATCCTATTCGCAAAATTGTTGGAGTTGCTCCCTAAACTTGTTTGCGTGATTTACGGCTATAAACTCTCCAAAATCGAAAACACAAGCGTGACACTTAAGTCCTTAAATTTGTTAAGGTGGTGTAATTAATTAATACACACGGCTAACCGACACAGCCCGATGCGACATGCAAGCAAGGTAGTTACAAAATAGTTAATATCTCGGTGAACCGACACCACGCAATGCAGCAGTACTAGCACGGCCTGCTGGAGACGTGTGATGGGACTGTGGGTTCGTGGATCCTTCGCTGGATTAGAAAGGCGTGAATAAAGTTGGATACGAAAAGAAGCTTCCGAGGCTCGTTAGTTTCGTTCGGCTCGTGGGCGGCTTGGCTAGAACGGCGGCCGGAGGCCTAGCTACGTTAGGCCTCGCGGTAACTCGCTTTCGGCTTCGCGAGAAAAGCGCAAAATGCTTATTAGTTTTATATTGTTGTATGTCATGCACATATTAAGTTTTTTTTTAAGGTGCCTAGAGATATTACTTTTGTATTATTATTTTTAAACTTTTAGATGAAATATTAATAGTGCATTTTGTGTATTTTTTATCTTTGGCTCAGCGAGAAACCCGAGCCAGCTCGGCACTGAGCGAGTCGAGGCCGGGCTGGACCTTTGGCTCGTTAAGATAACGAGGCAGCCGGCAAAGGCGCTCGTTATCCGGCATTTAGGCGTGGAGCGGCCGTAGGAATGGAATGCGGCTCGCTAAGCCCCTAACCTTTGCCTTCTGTATCTACTTATTTCTCTTTTTTTTCATAAGCGGGATATAGCATGTTTTTGCATTAAGAAGAAAAATTACAAGTCGACTATGAGAGAGGTTACTAACCACTAAAATAGTAGAAAATGGCGGAAATAACACCGAGCAATAAAAAAAAAGACACGAGAGAGGAGCGAAAATCCCACAACACCTAGGACTACAGCTACCAAAACATAAAGATCACCCACCTGAGGAAGGCCCCGAATCCGGCGTAAAATAGCGGACGGTAAAACATCGGTAATGAAACAACCCGTGACCATCACTCTCGGCGTCTCAGCGGCGCCCAAGGAGGCCCACGACCTGGCCATGGTAAAGCATCGCCAACGAACCAACTAGCGACCATCAGCGCTGTCGGCGACTCGGCGGTAGCCAAGAGGAGGCCAATGCCAGCCGCGACAAAGCATCCGCCAGCGAGTCATAGCGGCAAAGCATCCCAAGAAGGCTCCGCGGCGACAAAGCATCGCCAAGTAACCACCCCGCGACTATCACGGCAGCCTTTCGAACTGCAAGAGGAGGCCATTCTGCGGCGACAACATCGCCCGGCGAGCACGTGATAAGCGGCCGGGCAGTAAGAAATTTGCAAGGCAAACCAAAGTGAGTAGGGTGAGGTGCGACAAGCAAGGGAACTCTAAAGGGCGGGAGGCAGGAAGGCCAATTCTTCAACGGCCCCGGGAAGGGTGGGGCGCCAAAGGGCCTTCATCGGCGGCCTTGGGGCCTCAAGGCACGGCTCACCAGAAAGGCAAAGCCGACTCCCGGAGACGGCGACACCCAAGCCCATGGAAGGCCAGGAAGCGTGCATTAGCCTCTAGGAAGGACACGGCGCCCGGAAGCGCCATCGACATCATCCCAAGAGGGATGAGTTTTCAGCGCTTCTCCCTAGGGTGATCGGGGCGGTAGGCCACCCGCAACCCACCACCACGGTAATGTCCCGGTGCAACACGCCTTGGACATAGCCAACAACGTGTGGTGGCGGCGTCGTGGCCGTCGTCCCGTCGATACGCCACCTTAAGTAGCTAAAATCCCGTTGGGCCCAACCACAAGCCCTAGGATGCGCCCGCAGCTGACCAAGCGCACCACAGGCGTCGCGCTCGAGCCCCAAAGCGCTAGGGTGTGAGCGCCGGGAAGGCCACAGGGAAGCGGCCGGGCGGTGAAGCTTACGAGCGGCGACCAGCGGCCGAGCAGCCACCGCGCGCGCGAGGGCAGATCCACCTCCCATCGTGCCCGTGCCCGGACCCGCCACACCATCGCAGGTGCCGGGAGGAGCCCGACACGAGCGGAGCTACGCCACCGATTTCCGCGAGCTCGTGTAGATCGGGGAGGGTGGGAGTAGTCCGAACCACTAAGGGCCCGGATACGCGCCCCGCCCGGCGACCAACATTTCCTCCGCGCGAGCTCGTAGATCCGGGGGAGGCGCGAGTCCGTCCGCTGGGCTCGGGATCCGCCCACCGGCCGATGGAAGCCGGCCATGAGCTTCATTTGGAGAAGCCAAGGTAAAGGGAGGGAAGGAGCGAGGGAGGGGGTAGGGGAGGAGAAGGTGGCTTGCACCGAAACCCGTTTTTAGGGGCCGCTCGGCGTCGCCCTGCCTCTTTGGAGGGGCGGCGGCACGGCTGCATAGGGGAGGTGGCGAGGGGAGGAGTGGTGCGAGCCCTTGGCGAGGCCCGAGGTCACCGAAGGGAGGCTCCGGAGGTTGTCGGGAGCGGCATCAAGTTTTCCTAGGCCATTTGTTTACCCTCTCGTGGTTTTTGTCTCGCGGTTTTTGCCTCCGTGAATGTCCAAAGGTAGAACTTAGGGACGCGGTCCTAGCCTGCTTTTCGTAAGACACTTTACGCCTCCTTGCTGCTTGCTACTCCCTATGCGAGGCCAAGGTGGTGCTTGAGCGTCTGGGAACCACCACGATCTGAAGTCATAGTGGTCGGTGAGTCGGCGTCACTAGCGTTCACGTCGGTGAGCCAGACGAGCGCCGGCGGGACATATCAAACTTCGCCGGGGATGCACATGCTCATCTGCGACGCAATGACAGGCGGCATGGGCGGAGTTCGTTTTGCAACTTTAGTGTCGTGGTTCTTCTCTTCATAGCGCTTGTGTCATTAAGCGTCGATGGCCACCTTATCCGATCGCTCAGTGCTCCGGCTGCGCTTGAGTGGTCGCGTGTAGATCTGGAACAGGGGGTTGCCACTACTCTGATAAGAAGCTGCAGGGCGGCTGGGGGATGCTTTATAAGAGGCTCGGGGCTGAGTTCAATGCGGCTGACCTGACAGCAGCATCGGTACATCTCATGCATCCTGCGAGGCGATGGCCAGGGCAAAGCGATGTCAACGATGCATGGAGACTTATTTGGACATTTGCACCGTCAATGCTTGCCCACCGGCGGAGTGATCTACGAGAGGTGGATTTCAGTGGCGAGTTTTGAGGTACAACCGCGAGCTCTCCGCTGCGGCCTTGGTCCGGTCGGCGATTCGAAGCAGTAGCCATGGCTTCCAGCCTCACCACTTGATTCTTGAGTTTGGACGGCAGTTGTCTCAAGTGCCTTTCAGATTGGTTCTGGCGCGGGTTGATGCAGCACAGTGAGTCCAGTAGCATACTGCTACGTGCTCGAGAGGCGTATGAAAGCGCCGGGCTGATAAACTTATCGTGTGGAGCGTCGCTTCTGCTGTTGGTGATCGTGTGTTCTGAAGCTTCTGGCGCGTATGTTCAAGCTTTGGCGAGTGGCTACTAAGGGCTAATCACAAGCTTGCATTCGGAGTTCTTTGGGCCGTACACAATCTTGGCCAAGGTTGGCAAGGTGGCTTATCGCGTACAACCTCGCACGATTCATCGCGTGGCGTGCACCATGTCTTCACGTCTCCCCAATTGAAGAGCTTCGCTCGGCAATCGATCGTAGGAGATTTCGGAGTGCCTTCGACTTGAGTGGAATTCCCCAGGTGCCTTGTCGGCGGCATCTTGCCGAGGGCGCTGGCGGAGGGTTCTAATCCGATCGAGGAGGTTACGGTGGAGATGGTCTCACATGTGCAGCGTCGTTGGCTGCTTGGCAGCTGCGGCGGCTCAAGCCGGCGGAGTTTCACTCGATCGCGGCAGGGGGCGGCGACTACACGGCGAGAATGTCAGCACTGCGCTGCTTGCCACATCTGCGAGAGGGCAGGAGGGAGCAGCCCCAGCCCGAGGCGCGGGTGCGGCGGCTCGTGTGCGGCGTATGCGGCGATCGATTAAAGACAGCTGAGGATCTAAAGAATCACGACGTTTGAGCACGACTTAAACCTCACCTTGCATGTCACTCTGCGCGAGTTAGATTTGAAGCACGAAACTTGGTTGCCGCATGATGCGTTTGCGACTATATTATGCGACTCGGTTCCGAGGAGGACATGAAAGAAATTGTAAGCAGAGCACGGACCCAGTCAATCTATATCGTTGCTACGCATATTTCTTCGCGCTTCCCACACCAGCTCCACACAGCTCTTCCCCCAATTCCACTCTGGTGCTAACAGATTAGTAGGTGCATGCATGGAGCTTGTCGGGTCTTGCAAAACGGAATCCGCACTGTGACACGGGCTGAGACTGCTTTGAATGCGTCGCTGAACTCGAAACCTGTAACGGTTCTCACACAGCAACACTGGGGCAGGAAGATACGTCGCTCAATTCCTACTCTCATGACCTCACTCTGATCATTCTGAGGCATAGGTTGATCAGCATCAAGAGTACACAATTCCTGCTCTCTTTTGTCCTCGAACATAATGCATTCTAGAGAGGACATAATGCATTCTGAGAGACAGGAACCGGTTTTTGCGTTAATACTTTTCCCATTTATCAACCAATCACCATTAATCATGTTGAGGATAGAGAGTATGATTAAGGAAATAAAATGAGAGGTGCATGCGTCTTTTATGATCTCTCTTAATTTGTCTTAAAATTTCGAGAATGCACTAAATTACAGAATGGAGGGGGTATATCCAGAGGTAGTTCATGTAAAAACTCTAGAAAGATTGGAAGTGTGACTTTTAAAAGCATGAAATAGGTTACATTCTTTATTAATTTGACGTGCTAAGTTGATTATGAAGACCTGTGTGTGTTTGTTTGTGCACCTTAGGATGGAGTGTGCATTTGCGAAAACCATTAGTGAAACTTACAACTGGAGGTCTCAGGTCTAGCATCTCTATTGTCATGATCTTAGAATCTCTGGAGAATAATAGTAGTAGAAGCATTATATGTTGCCAGCCAAAATTCATCATCAGACGTTAGCTGTAGCTGTGGAATCACAATTAAATATTCCTCATACTGATAAAACTTGAACAAAGGGAGGCTGGCCAGCTCCATTGCTCCAAAAATCCACTGATTATCAGCAGCTATCTTTTTGAACCAGGCTATCTCTCTCAAATGTTCCGCCACATGATCTGGGATCATGTTATGTTAGTTAATTTTAAGATGAGTAAAGTTCGCGGCCGGTCGAGAAGCACTGGCGTGGTGTGTCGTCGATCCCTAGCTTAGAAAGTGTGTCGGCAGTTCTGCAAAAAGCTACATTTGGTCTGAGTC
>JADLZK010008812.1:0-160448 GCA_015847255.1 Hyparrhenia diplandra | reverse complement strand
CTATTCAGGTTTTAGAACCCTGCTCCACAAATATACCAAAATGGCTGCAGCTGACACAACAACCAAGGAGATGGAGGCACTGCATGTTGGACAATAAATGATGAAACAAAAGTAAGTAGCACTGCAGCAGTTAAGTTGTTTTCCATGGCCCATGGAATGAAATCAATAGTATTGTTGTGCACAAAAGTTGAGCTGTATTTTTCTTTGGTATCTTTTGAGGAACCGTAGGTGTCATTTTCGTTTGTGGAGGTGGTCTAATCATGATAACTGGGTCATTGACTTGCATACTCACATGTTTAATGCAATATTAGCCTCTTCATCTGTTCCATCATATGTCAATAGTATGCTTTTGCCTGAAGTCACTTTTTAAGATAATGGCTTTTCAAGAATTGTCTGATAATGTGCTGAGCAAGTGATAACATCTTTTTATTGTTACATGGATTGGATTCTTATATGGCACATTTCATAGCTTGACATCCTGTGGTTTTGCTGTATCCTCATACCAATTAGCGATCCATTTTTCTTTTTCCAGAAGGAATCTTATTAAAGAAGACAAAGCTGCAAACAACTAATCATTCTGATCTGCAGCTCAGTCCTCACCACCAGAGGATGGTGATGATGAAGCACAAGCTGACGGTCCATCTCAGATGGAGCACCAGGTAGACAACTCTACCTTGCCAAAATGTTTTCCAATAAGTTTGAAGGATTCTGCAATATCTAGCATTGGTTGTGGGGATTATCTAACATCTGTCTTTTGAAATGGATATTCTTCAGAAGCTGTAAAAAGAAGAAAAAGAAGACAAAAACAAATCAAGTGAGTTCTGCTTTTGAGTTGAACCATGCTTTTATTGTTTGGCCTTTTTTCATTTCGAGGATGATTGATCTCTTCTGTAGAAAGAAGAAGGACCCCCTTCACATGACAGATCTCCATCAATACCTGTCGATGAGCTTTTCCTTCAGGAGAATTTCCTGAGGGTGAAATCCAACAATATAAGGATGAGTAAAGTACGTCATATCAGTAGCTGAAGTTCTATTGAATTAAATTAAGCACATCAGAAGTTATGAACTAATACAATGAACTACTGGACTCTTACAAATCTATGCACTATTGAAGGTATTCAGTAATTTGTGGAGAGCAACTAGTGAGGGAAAAGAGAGCTGGAGCGACTGCAAAAACCAATGTACAACTCTGTTAAGCCCGAGCAGCAGAGGTTCATAGACAAGGTTTAAAATACACCCCCTCTGTAATTTATGTGCAGCACAGCACTTCTACTCTATATGTTGGTTTGCAATTCTACAAGCATTATGTATGTTCTTATTTTGCCAGAATGCGGAAATATGTAGGGAGCATCATAAAGCCTGGAATGTGATGATTGATCTATATGTGAAGGCGTTGGAAGAAACATGGTTCGGAAACTTATCAAGGAGAATGGACTGCAAGCTGGCATTGCCTTTCCAAGCTGGATGCTCCTTTGGGTGGTATGCAATTCTTTTTATAGTGTGTCCGTTAATATGGTATCCTTAAATTTGTTTCCAGGTTTTTCATTGCATTCAAGAATTGATGGAAGAAAAATGCAATTCTTTTAGGGTTGCAGCTCACTGGACTCCAAATCACGGTGACAAACACGTGCTACAATATGATGATGTGATGAAGCTGGATTTTGGAACACATATAGATGGTCTGTCATATGTTTTATTTTATTGCCTTTTGGTTTGTTGATGTGACTAGTGTGGATTTCTCGTCAATTGAGTCAATACTGTTTAATTGCAAACACTAACTTGATATTTGTTCTAGAGTACATTGTTGATTGTGCATTTACTGTTGCATTCAATCCTATGTTTGATCCATTGCTTCAAACAGCGAGATGCCACAAATACAGGGATCAAGGAGAAAGTAATGACATTTTCTCTCTCCATTTTGTAGGCTGCCTTGCCTTTTCATGTAGTGCTCTGTTTGATTGTACCGAACTGAGATGTTTTTGTTCAAAAGCATCATATTCATGTGTTCATTAGAATACTGATTTCCCACTTGACAAATATTGCATGGATTGGCATCTTTGTAGCCACTACTTTATAAAATGTCTGCCTAATTTAATTCCTTCTGGTTGCCTGAAGTTATTTCTCTGTTGTAGCATGCACACATTGGACATCAAATAATTTGATTACTACTACATTTTTAGGAAGCAGGAATAGATGCGCGACTTGGTGATGTTGGTGCTGCAATCCAGAAGTTATGGAGTCATATGAGGTTGAAATCAATGGAAAAGTTTTCAAAGGTAATGTAAAGTAGTCGTATGCAGCTCCTGAATTCCGCTGTCTTGAAAAATAATGTACTGTGGAAGAATGAATGGTAACCCAAACTACTCTGCTGCTTGTGTCACAGTTAAAAGTGTTCGAACCTCAATGGACATAACATTGGGCCATATCAAATCCATGCTGGAAAATCAGTTCCAATGGTGAAAGGTGGAGAACAAACAAAAATGGAGGAAGGAGTTTTATGCCATTGAAACTTTCGGATCTACGGGTATGTTACTTATTGTAGCTTGATCTCAGAGATAAAATAGCAGGGTACTATGTTTTATCATAATTGTTTTCTTGAAAAAAGAAAATAGACTTCAGTTACATAATAGGATGACCCTTGGGCTGCACAACATAAATTTCTTGTCCCTCCTTGTACATGTTTAAGTCCTTGAGAAGACTTGCACAGTGCAACTTGTTGAGATTTCATGATGTTTGCAGGAAAGGGATTTGTCAGGGGGAGGATTTGGAATGCAGTCATTACATGAAGAACTTTGATGTCGGACATGTACCATTGCGGTTAGCAAAGGCCAAGCAACTACTTGGGACCATCAACAACAACTTTGGAACGCTTGCCTTTTGCCGCCGGTACTTGGACCGCCTTGGTGAGACTAAGTACCTCATGGCCCTGAAAAATCTATGTGATAATGGGATCGTTCAGGTAGGTGTATCGGCTCCATCTTTGTTCCATTGTCCAAACCTAACCTTGTTGATGGTATGTATATTCACCTTATTGCACCCTCTTGGCGGCCGTATCCTCCCGTGGCGACGTGAGGGGAGCTACGTCTCACAGTTTGAGCACACCATCTTACTCCGGCCAACTTGCAAAGGTCATTTCAGAAGGTGATGATTACTGATTGCGGCTGGAGAGGCTCCGCTGTACCGGTTGTTTGTGCGTAGCAGAGCACCGTTTTACTGGCACCTGTTGTACATCTGTTTATGGATGGACTATATGACGTGTCAGTCTGATAAATAGTTTGGTCCTCCTGGGTTTGGAATATGTTGGGATTTGTTTTCCCAGGCTGAAATTGGTACTCCGTTGTATCAAAAGTTTGATAACTCGATAAAGATTATGTGGACATCATATGGAGAACGAGCAAGACAAGTCCTAGAGGTTCATTTTCGTGGCGTTGTATCCAGATAAATAAAAATGAAGCATTCTTTGGTTTTATGACTTATGGAGAGCTGGTACGTGTTATGTTCATTCCCATGGAAACTCACTTTCTCTTATTAGTCACATCATCAAAAGCAACACGTGGCATCTTATTAAATGCAAATTAAACTCCTGATAGAACTTGGCCTAATACGTTTTCTAGGAATATGGCAGTGAAAGAAATAAATAAATAAATAAATAAATAATAAAGCAAGTAGCTGTGTAAATATTTCATGCAACAGTTGTAGATTTTTTGACAGCTCCGTTTGGATACGGTTGTGGTATGCGTTTTATATCTACACACACCAACACCACACAGCGCTGCACACCTCACACACACCACTCACGAGCAGACCTACAACTATCTTCGGATCAAAGGCGTGTCCTTCAGGAGATCGCCGGAGGGCTCACCGGAGGCTCCGATCCCTTATAGCTCGCGTTGGGATGCGCGTGAAATTTATTTGGGGGAAAACCCGGTGAGCACGCGCGCGGCGAAATTTCGAACAGTGGTGTCGCACTGCGAACTTGCCAACTGCGCTACGCGCGGTTCTCAACAATTGCCATTTTACCACGACGTAGCTGACATGAAACTACTACAGAATTTCCTGTCGGTCCATGTATAGCGCGTCTGTAGCTCCAATTGGAAAATCATAGCATCAGCTTCTTCTGCGTTCATATCTAGAATGGCCCTCCTTTCCAAATTATAAGCGAGTATTTCTGTTCAAGAGTCTCAGTACAGAACGTCAAGTCTCAGCACAGAACGCTTGACGAATACTAGGTGTAAACCCAGCTATACTGACTTGTACAGTTATCTATACTCCTGCCTGCCAGGGACTTTCTATGGGCTCTGATTACTCCTCCATGCATATGGCTTATTCAAGAGACCCCTATTTAAGCCTCCACAACTGTTATGCAATGTGAAGTTTCCACTGAAACACGAAGCAATGGATGTCGTCCTGTTTAAAAGCTGAACTGCACGGTTTTTTTTTTTTTTTTTTTTGCCTCTCATCGGATCATTTGTAGTATACATTCGTTGCACGGTTTTTCTTACGAAGGGTCCATTCACTCACTTAAGGGTGCAAAGGGTAACCTTTGAGTACACCTCCAGAACCTCTTTAGTTTAAATATTTGTCTTCTTTTTAAAAATTTGGAAAACTAATACAAATACTTGAACTAAAAGGTATGGAGGAATTACCCTGAGTGTCTCTAATTGCACCCCTAACTCACTTGCTTGGATGCAATGCATCAATTCATAGCAGAGTCGAACAAAAACCGGATGCAGATTAAAATTTCGTTTTTTATTTTGTTAAAAAAAACTACACTTTATCCATTTCATCTTTTTTGGATGATTTTTATGGTAGTGAAATCTAAGGTATGTTAGTCTAATTCTTGGGGCCAATGCTGACATCGAGACGTTCAAATATTCTCTCTTTTTTCAACATACAATTAACACAGTAAACACCTTTTTCGTTTTTAGCTTACCAAGGAGATTTCATTGATACAGATGAAATTTGTTCGTGCAGTTCAATAAGAGCTCTGTTTAAATAAAAAAAAGATAGCCGCAATTTAGAGCTCTCCAATCCCCACCATCCACTCGAGATACTGGGCCATTCCTTTTGCAGCATCAAATGCCTGGAACAACGTGGGCAAATTTGACTGCTGCGGGACCTGTTTTTACATTTGCATTTGTTTCTTGTGCGTTTCAGTTTGCGATCCAAGGACCCAAGTAGGAGAAATGCAGGAAAGCTAACAAACCCATACAACTACTTGATGTGCCTCAAAATCTTGCAGAATCCAGCATCTTTGCCTGAACAACATATAAAAGAAGAAAAAACAAGCGTCAAACATATAAAACTGTGAATCCAGGTTACATGTTTTGTTGACTTATAACCGCTCATCTAACACGTAAAAATATAATATTTCTTTTTATTCGAATTTTTGAAACCGATAAAATTAAATTATCGCCTGCCTAATGAGAGCAACCGCTATCCGGAAATGAATATTGCATCTTTTATATTAGATTTGCCACATACAAAAATCAATTTGTCTATAATAGCAGAATGTAAATCTTAGTAATCTTCGACTAAGTTGACTATTTTGCAAGAGTCTTAAGAGTAAGCCTTTTTCGATTTGTTATTGCAAACCAAAAAAAAAAAAAAATGAAAATTTATTAGCTGCATGCAGACACACATGAAAAGGCCAAAAACCCCTAATCGACAAGAGATACCCCTCCGTTGCACAATGGTAAAAGCATACTTTGATAATAGAAAAGTCAAAAACAAAAATAGATTTTTGTCATTAATTTCTCTAACTATGTTTTAGACACACTTTTGAATACATTATCTGGGTACATGTTTCATGTTCCCAATCCTGTCTCTAATTTTAACAATTGTTAGTTTGATTTTCTAATTACATTATTAATACTCCCCTTCAGTGTTTGGAATTGGTTTCAAAATTAGACGTGTTAATATTCGAAACTTATTTTAAAAAAATGCCAGGGATACGAAAAATAAAAACAAAGGAGCAAATTCGGTCGCCTAGTGACGGTAGAGTAGAAATATATATATATATATATATATATATATATATATATATATATATATATATATATATATATATATATAGAAGAAAAACAGCATTCGCTCAATATTAATGTGGTGACAAGATTGAGTACTAGTTGGGCTTACGCTGCCATTTTAGCACGAAAAAGCCCCCAATCTTTAAATTCATGCCCAGTGGACACAGTGGACGAAAAAGTTGCTTTGTTGGCTTTACGCGATCGGTGATGACAGAAGGTATGGGACTTGTCAGATAGCTGGGTTTTTTTTTTTTTTTTTTTTTTTTTTTTTGGGTAACTTGTCAGGATAGCTGGGTTTTGCAGTAAGACGAGCGAGCAATCAGATAAGTTCCTTGCAGCCTGCATGTGTTATACACAATAAGTCCGATAGTGCATGCAATTTCTTTCAGACGACAAAAGAATAATAACGATGCAATCCTGTCAAAATAGGATCCTAAGATTCGAAGATGCATATATGGAATTGAAGAAAAAACTTTGAATTAGTTACTGTACTTACAGAGCGATGAATCCCACGATTACTGGGCAAAGTCTTGCTGGTATGCGCCGCAGCAGGGAATTTATGAAATCAAGCTGAGCCAGGATGAACGGCAACCTCTGTGGAAAGCATGGTTTGGGGTTGTAATCCGCGTTCCTGAAGGCAGAACAAGACTGAAAACTTTTGTAGGTCCTTCAAATTCAAAATAGCCAAATTCCCATCAATCTGTCTCCAAAAGCATGCAGCCGGGGGTCACTGGGTCAGGTGGGCCGTACCGGTGCAGCGGCGCCGCCAGCAGAAGAAGCTGCCGCGCGCCACGAGGGCTCTCGACCCTAGACATGCCGGAGACGACCTTCTGAAGCACGGATCGGCCGGCCATCTCGGCTGTTTTGATCTCGGTGGTACGCTGTGTTATTGCTAACTTGCGATAGTCACCGAAACTCGGGAAGAATTTATTTTGCGATCTGATGTGAGGGGTGTCTCGGTGCAGGACTGAGGAGGAGGCCGCGCGGCGGAGACTGGGGCTTTCTACCACACGAACCGTATTGGCCTTAAAGGGCCTTTCGTGCCTCTCAGTTTCGAATGTGCTGCCAATCATCTTTGGTTTGGAGTTTTTTTTTTCCCCCACCTCGCTTGTGGCTCAAAAGCCTGATTGTAAGAACTAAACATATGTCATGAACGTTTGCATTGCGTTAAACAAAATTGAACACCAAGTTTCTGCTACTGCCTATTCTTATTTTTTTTTTTTTTTGGGTAACTGCCCTATTCTTCTTTGGCAACAGCACCTTCCACAATTTGAGTTTAATTTGGATATTTGGGCCCGTTTCCAGATGAAGTTGTTTCTGATCATCAGGGTATGTGTCGTGCTTCTTCTTCGTCGTCAGAAATGTTTATTTTCAGTTTGAAAAGAACGTTCATTTTTATCCTACGGCAGTAAATAGTACCAGTTCCGGCAGTAAGATTTCACTGCAACAAAACCAAAGTAAACACCCATGTTCGCTAGCTGCGGCTTTGCATATCACATGACAAGAGACAGACAGATGCCTTCCTTCCTTGATTCCCTCCCACTTGATGATACTGATACGTACAACAAACAGGTGTCCCGCAGACTCCACGCAGAAAGCAGCAGAATCTCCTGCGCGCCGAATCGAATCGTATCACATGGCAACACAACAGCATGCGGCGCTCAAGAATCTCCCAGCTGCCGACCGCCGTGGTGGCAGCCTGGGTAACTCATCTGCCGGACGAATGAAATGAATGAATCGCGGACGGCCACGCGGCCCGCGGTCGGCAAGCACGGGTAACATGCATGTGAAGGACGGCACACCACCGATCGATCAGCCACCCGGCGTCCGGAGAGAGCAGGGGGCGCCACGCACCTCGCCTAGCCCAGTTTGGCCACCCACCTCGGCCCGCGCCCCGGCGCCGCCGAACGAGATGATGCCGGCTGCCGCCTCCCCCCGCTCGATGTCGCGCTGCACGACGAGTCGAACGCCCGGGGCCCTGGCTGCGCGATCGGCTGGGCCTCGTCCCGTCCCCGGCCCCCGCCCGCGTCGTCTCCACGCATCACGCACCGTGGCGCCGGACCGAGGCAGGCAGGCGTCGTGCGGGCGCCGATCGTGACAAGGTGTCCGTCCGTCCGTCCGTCCTCCTGGACCATCGCTGGTGCCTGCCTGTGCTGGTGGCTAGCTGGTGTGTGTACGTACTACTGGTGGTGGTGGATGGTGACGCGCACTGACCCAAGTCGTCGAGTGCACCTCGCGCTATCTTGTCGCCTTTGTCTGTCCGCCCACTGCACCAGCGCACCACGCAGTGTGGGTACTGGTACGTACTACTCTACTAGCGACGTTCCCTCGCCAGGACGTACTACTGCACTGTGCTGCGTCCGGCCGTACGCGTCCCGGGGCTGTCCATCGTGTCGTGCACTCGTGCGTGCCCATTCGGCTAGGCCGCTGTAGCGTTAGTTAGTCACTAAATCAACCCCCGCCCGTAAGGGTCAACACGTGTCGACGGCCACGTGCCCTAGATAGACCACAAGCATGCAATGCAAAGCTGATACATGTCGCTTTGACCCGTGCAGTTGCTTCGCGCCAGCGGCATCTTATCCATTTCTACTGTACGTACGCTGAGTGAGCTCGCGGCGCTGCCGCAGGACTGGGATGCCTGCCGCTGCGCGTCTGCGCTGTAATTGCCTGGCTGCGACAGGGGAGATGCATACGAGTCAAGTCGCTGTACGTGCTCGCCTCCTCGTCGTCCACTCCACTCCACTCCCACAGCGAGGTGGGTGGGTCACGCTCACGCCGCGCCGACGCCTGCCTGCCGTGACGGGCCCGGTGGGCGTGCTGGCCGGCTCTGGGCGGCATCGGATTCACCTGTCGGGCCCGGGCGGGGAGACGCCCGCTTTCGCGCCCAAAAGCAGCACGTTACCGCTCGAAATTGCGGGCCCATAACCTCGTGATGTCCTCACCGGCCGTGCCCGTCTCCCCGCACGCAACGCAACGCGACGCGCGACGTCGCCGTGGTCCATGTGACCGTGTCCGTCCCGATCCCTCGCTAGACGTGCCGTGCCGTGCAAAAACGCATCAGCGTCAGCGCGGTCAGGCACCATCCGTGGTGGGCACACAAAGGAAAGGACGCGCGGTGGCGCCGTGCGTCGCCGTCGGTCCGTTGCACGGGGAGGCCCAGGACGATGGTACAGACGAGACTGAAAGCGAGCCAAGGGCGCACGGGCCGTGCCGAGGCGGCCATCCGTCACTGTACCGACGACGGGGTTGGCACCCGCACCGGCACATGCATCGGCATCATTCATGAACGTGGCCAGCGCGCGCGTCAATCCGACAGCCATGTGGGGGGGACGAAAGCAATCGGCCGTGCGATTCGGGCCGTGCGCGCAGCCATGCACCTCAAAAGTGCCCGCCGGCTAGTGGCTGCCTCCGGCTGTGCGTATCGCACGCATGGATGGATGGATGGATGCCTGCGCGCTGTGTGGTGGGTCGTCGGTGCGGGACGGGATGGAGCCCGCCCGCCCCGCCGGCCTACCGCTCGCCAGAATCTCGCCGCCGTGTCCCTAGGGAGATCCACGAGGCGGCGTCCGGAAGAGCGAACAAGGCATCACGTCGCGTCGCCACCCCGACCAGCCGGCCTCCACCTCCACCTCAACAGGGATGGCGCGATGCCGCCGAAGCTGTGTGCCCGTCGGTTTTACGTGACAGGCCACCCCGAATGCCCGCCAACCAAAGTTCGTTGCCACACTGTTTTCACATAACAATAGCCAGCTGAACCAAGAAGAAATACCACATGGACAGCAGCCCTGATACAAAAGTTCTTTGAAGAATGTGAATTTCAGACTCAAACAAGACATACTTGAGGAACATATGAGTTCTACATACTTGAGATTTTGATGAGTGAGAATTCAGGCAAAAATTTGATTCGGAAGGAAGTGTGAATGAACAAGATATGATAGCAACCGGCAGCTATCAAAGAAAACAATATACTGAAAGGTGTAACTAAGCTTCTTCAGAATGGAATTTATGGTGGATATCCAATAAACAAAAAAGATCCAAGTACACTTCAGATCTGCCTCATTTCTATGTAGCTACAAGTCAAAATGAACGATACAGACATATGCAAACTCTTTTCATTTACCCCTGCTACTATCTAAAGGTCGATATAAGATACATTCATGCTAGGTACTGTATTTAATGTAATACACAAAAATAAAAAATGTGAAGCAGTGAAGGCAAGATAAATTAAACACCGTCTTGTGATACATGAACCAAAAGACTCGCTTACACCAGCAAAAGGAAATCAAGGTTACTTGCTCATTATATCGAAACTGTGATTACATCAACATCTCATCTTGTAGGAGCGCAGTTGTTGCTACCTCCCCTTTCCATGAGATGTGCCACCTCTGCTCAAGCTCCACTTTGGCACCAGGTTTGCCACTTTTTCCTTTAACTTCACTGTAGTGCATCAACATTTCCAGCACCTCACCTATTAACACTTCTATTTCACAGGAAGTAAAGGAATTCTCCAACATAACAAGCTTAAAACAATCTCCATACCCTCAAAGCTCCAAAATAGCTTCACACCAACTGCTTGTTAACTTAATAATACCACAAGGCTCAGGTGTCCCCACCATTATATTATATCGTACCATAATCCAGCCTCTCCCACACTTGAAGGATTTACAGAATAATCCTCCAGCAAAGCTCGCATGAATACACAAAACACAGACACAGACTGCTGCTATAGCCAGCATTGAATGGATATAAGGCGGGCAAGCAATCCCCTTGACCGCACAGGCTGCCTTAGCACACCAGACTCCAAAATGGCACATTGGGGCAAGATTTTTATTTGCAACGCCTGAACCCCCAGATTTTTATGGTCGTCAACATTCCTAACCGATCCATATGAATTTCATCGCCATTAACGTTATAGTAACCTGGTTGTTCTTCATGTCCACCAGCTTTTTTGTGCTACAAGCTCATTATAAAATTATGATTCCTCAACACATATGTTTCAGGAAGTGGCCATCTTCGTCTAGAACTGACTGCCAACAGGTCAAAGTAATCTGCAGTAATTTATGCAAAATTAGGAGTATTCATGAAATAACTAAAAGCTAAACAGAAATTGAGTTTTTACCAAAGCATACCTGTTGAGGATCATCAGTCAAGGCATCGACTATATCCCCTCTGCATTCTCAATGGATGCAGCAAGATGCAACGGAGTTAAACCACCAGGACCAGGCTCAAGTTTGGAAGGAAGGGATAAACCTTGGAATTATCAGGGCAAATGACAACAAACTGAACAAACAAATGCACCATGCTCCTACTCTTTCTTTTTACTGCTCTGTTCAGAAGATGAATCTCCAGCCAGCATCTCCATAGTTTTCCTTTGATAGTTCCTCGCTGACCAAGCTTCTCTTGGCAGAATTTCAGAGATGTTTTAGTTAGAAACCACCAGTCACGCTCGCAGAGAACAGTAAAAAGATATTTGAACCGTGCAGTTGAAAACTGAATCAAATCCAAATCAGACACATCAGATCTGGAGGACAATGTACAGGCAAAGCCCTCTGAAAAAACAGCCGAGTTCATTAAAGAAGTGCAGAACTTGGCGAACCCCTTGTCTTTTGACTGCCGAGAATCATGAATCTGACCATCAGAAGAAACATCAAAAACCTCTCCTGAGTCCTCAAGCTCAAGTTCTAGGTTTCTCAACTCCTGGCAAACACTTGAACTTGCAACAATCACAGGGGAAGCTGTTACCCCTGAACCTGTTTTCCACCTGTAAATACCCGAAAGTGACAGTGTTGATCATCTTACCATCGAACCAATTAGTTTTCGCAAAATCATAGGATTTTAGTTTTACAAACCTCAATAAAGCACCGCCCAAGAATAAGATCTGGTTGTCCAGGCAAGTCAAAAGGTCTCAACACCCTGAATCATCATATATGGTGCCTGGATAGGCCGGAGCACAGAACTTCTTTGGATATGTACTTCCCTATACTTGTACAATGGATCCTGCATTGTCCAAAGTTCACGTAAATCATTAAGATGATGAAATCATTGTCATTTCCAACAACAGTTACAACTCAAAAACTTACTGTGTGCCAGGAATAGATAGATTGCGGCCTCTAGAGCGAAGTCTTCTGCCCACCAACAACAGCAATGGTGACACAAAAGGTCAATTCAGAGGGGTATTCCATGTTCTCCACGATTTTGATAAGCGGGTCATTCCTGAAATAAAAATAGCAAACATCAAAAGAATGCTCTCCAATGACTCTGCGGCACAAATATATATATACATGAGCTCAATCGACTAATTTTGCATACCGGCTTTATGCGATACCAGCTGGGATTAGGTTCGAACTAAAACCCTTCCTTTTCTCCAGAAATCCATATCAGAACTTTGAGACATGGAGTTTACTCTCTGGAGAGGTTTTCTTCAAGCTGCATTTACAGCACAGAAATTTCAAAATAAGATATAGAAATTGTAGTTGAGTAATAATCTCATAATGTCAATTGGGTATTAGACTAACCTCATCCCATGCAATAGCCGGCATTGATAGGTACATGGATGGTACAATGCAACCAGGTCGAATGTATCCCTCCATTTCAGTAGGGCTGTGTTTGAGCCAATTTACTATCTGCTCAAGATAAGAAAAAAGGGAAACATTTAAATCACAGAGGAAACAGGGTAAAACATATTTGCAATGTATCTAGCTAAAATAAACAAATGAGCATACATCATCCACGAGAAGGTTCCAGGTATTGTGCTAGGTTCCTTGCCAAACAGCTTGAAAATAATCCTACCAGTCCGATCCTGTAAAAAGGCAAATCAATACAATATAGGTGCATAGTTAATATGGTAACTGCTCTAGGAAAGGTTGTGAAAAATGGAATTGCAAGCTTCGCATAGCGCCGCTACCTGTCCATCTGAGTTTGAGGTTGAGGGGAATGGTCTGAACAATGAATGTTGAAGCATAGCAGGACTGGTAACCAGGATTTGGTGGCGATCCATTCTCCATGGGATGCTCTGAATCCTTGAAGAGATCAAGTGGTGGCGCACCCATGCCTGACTTATGCTAACTTCACCCATTGCCCAGCATCTTCCCCATAATCTGTAATATGAGGGTGCCGAACCTCTTCATCAACCGAATGTATGGGGGAAAAACTTGCGTGTTATGGCGGGAGGATGACGGAGATCTCTCATCAGAGGATTACTACTCTCAGAAGATAAGTACTTATTCACTGAGTCCATCTTGGTGGAATATCCTCCTCAGTGCTGCCAAACAGCTGCAGTGACAAAGTATGGTCGGTTTCTTGTTCTGTATGCTTTGTATATATGAGGTGGAAGCTTTGTGCATGCTGTTGCTTCTCATGAAACCAGCAGCAGGAAAAATCTCGGGTTGATTTATCATGTGAATTTACAACAGTTGCTGGCTCGGTTGAATGGCTCTTGCTCTTGTTATTACCACTGCTGTCACTGCTACCTTGGGATTGAGATGTATTTGTCTCTGGTGTTGAATTTGCAAGGCCAGTTGAAAATACTCTAACAAATCCATGGTTGATGGCACAGTTTGCTTGTGTCGATTCCGTTGGTGGTCTTCTCCACAGAATCCTGCTGTTGCTCTTGTGAAGCATTCAAATCAACGACTTCTGATGGAGGAGATTTTCCACGGGGATCGTGTTGTTCAATGAATTTATTTTGCTTATGATTTCAACCAGATTCTGTTTATCTGGTATGGGAGGGATGCTAGGCACTTTACCAACGTTAACCTGTCATTACAGAACAAATTGTGCAATACTGGTTAAAATCATAAAGTCCTCAAATACTATATTGAGTATGGAGAAGTGTTAGTAGTTAGTACCTTGCAAGCGTGCAATCACAGTAATCAGATTGACAATATCTTGTGTCCTATTTGCTGCATTTTCTTGGTTTCCAGGTAGCAGCAACTGCAGAAACAACATCTGTTGGCTGGGTTTTTCTTCTTCGCCGGTTGTGGCCAGCAAGCCTACGGCGGCTTGGCTCACTCTTACCCTCATCAAACTCCGCGAGTGGGTGAAATCTAAACGATTGACCAGAACCAACGTAGTAACTAAAAAACTCCACAGCCTACACCAACACCGGCCGTGACTGCACCATGAATCCATGAAGGAAACATCTTCTGGCCCAGCAAGCAAGCACACGCCATATGAACCAACCGATCAAATCACCCCGGAAAAAAAATAGACTCAGTTTTCCTGCAGTTACTGTCATTTACCTACTACACTGCTGGCAGAAGCGCTGCGCTTGGTTGGCGACGACGCCTTGGTGAGATGTCTTGCTGAATCTCGCAGACCTTGTGCCTCCTGTGATAATCCCTTGGCGCTAGTCAGATCCCGCTCGGCAGTCATCCACCTGGCACATCGGGTAGCTTGCGCCTCCGTTGGCGGCCCCGCCCCCACCCGCCGCCGCCCGATCACTCCCCCAGCGCTCCCCGGCGATCCAGACCTTACGCGCTTGCTCGGCCTAACCACCGGCTCCCTGCCCCGCCGCGGCCGAAGCAGGCGGGGAGACAGAGACGGCGACGACGACGGCTTCGTAGAGCCGTCGGGCTGGCGTCCATCGGTCGCGGCGCGCGTCGTCCTCCCGCAGGCCGAGCTGGAGGTTCAGCGCCGCTTCCCCCGTTGCCACACCCTGGCGCTGCGCCTCAGCGGCCGGCTGCTGGGAGCTGGCCACCGGCGGAGCGCGGGCGCATCAGGCGGACGGCCTGGCTGTGAGGGCGGCGGCTGTCCGCTCCCGGCCTGGGGTTCCAGTTCCCGGCGCGGCGGCGCCGCGGGCGTTACCACGGCGGGCGCCGGCGGCGGCGAATACGGGTGACGCGCTTCTTCGCGGCGGCGTGGGGAGGCATGGGCTGGATCTGGTGGAGGAGGCGGAGGGCCACCTGGCTCCTCCTGCATCGCTCGCTCGTCTCCCAACTCAGCTCAACCCAGCCGCAGCCGCCAGCGGAGAACTTTCATCCCACCTCTAACGGATCTGCAGATGAGGTCAAACTGATCAGCGGCGCACCAGCATGAGGAGGAGCGAGCGGCAGCTGGTGAGGAGGGAGGGGAGGGAGGATTCAGTTCCTACCTCCACACCGAGGCTTGGCGCCAGGTCGCAACCGTCACGTCACCTCGCGTCGCCGCGGCCAGAGCCTCGCTCAGAAATAGGGGCCAGGCAGAGCAGAAAATATCCCGCCTTGCCACTTGCAGCTGGTGGCGCTGAATCGAGCGCGGAGGGAGGGTTAGTGGTGAAGTGGATGGAGGGGAGGAAGAGGAGTGGGCTGCCCGCCCTGCCCTGCCCTGACTGGCGTGTGCGTGTGGTGCGGCTGGAAGGAAGGAAGGAAGGCGTGTGTGAGAGGGGGGAATCGAGCGCAGAGAGGCAGCGCAAAGCGGACACGGGCGGGGGAAGAGGAGGACCTCCACTCCTCCCGCGTGGGTAGCGTCCTGGCGCGGCAACGGGGAGGCAGGGCGGGGGCGTGGCGTGCGCCGTGCGCTGGGCGGACGGATGGCAGATGCGAGTAATTAGCGACGGGGGGGGGGGTGGAACGGGGAGGAGAGGGAGCGCGGTGGGTGGTGGTGCCGCCGGACCCACCGCCACGGCGGAGACGACGGACGGGGGAGAGAGGCCGCCGTACGGGGCGGGTGGTGGGGGCCGGACTGCGAAGTCGAGCGATCGCGTCGCGGGCACCGGTGGACCCGTGGTACGGAACAGGTACGAGAGAGAGCCCACCACCACCACTCGTGCTCGGCACCGCTGCCCCCACACAGGCACAGTGTGCAGCTCCCCTGGTACTCTGGGTACGTGTACTGGCCTGACACACCCCTGCGGTGAGTGCGCCCGCCACCCTGCTTGCCTGCTTTGCTTTGCTTTCCGAGCCATTTTACCGTACGGACTTGGGGTGTGGGGGCGCTGCCGCGTCAAAATGAACTCCGGATGCTCTGTCGTCATCGTACGACCGGCGGTGCCACTTATGCGTGCCTGCCACATGCATTGACCAGTACTTGGTACGTGTGCTATAACCAATAATTAACCATATTTACCACATGCTCTCTATACCTCCGCGGCGTTTGGATCATCACGACCATAGAGGAATCGAACCACTACTTTACTTGCTGGGAAGAAATTACGGTACATTTCATAGTTCCTTGAGTTATTATTTGCATAAAAAGCGTTTTTGTATATTATTTTACTCTACAAAAGTTTTCTAAATCCAATACACACTATGAAAGAGAGCCATTCTCATCTTCTATTTTTGGCTAGAGAAATCACAAATACAGATGGCTATAAATAAAAAGATAATCATTTACAACCATCTCCAAGAGTCTTTTCTAATAAATCTCACTCTCTAAATCATTTTATAGAGAGCCATTTGCATAGCAATTCCTTTCTATATCTTTTTGACTCTCCAACAAATATATCTCATTCACTTTCTCGGAGGGTCATTCTAGTCTTCTATATTTGGCTAACATCCTGGATAGAAGATGACTATATTTGCATAACCATCTAGACAAGTTGTTGGGGATAATTTAAATTTTTCACCAAAAATCTCTAATCCTACCATTTAGGAACAATGTAGGAGTCAATATCTTGGCTAAACTTAATGACTACATCTATTGTTTTTGTTCCTCACGTGTGATAGCTAGATGGTTGAACAAAACAACTAGTTACACCTACAGATTCTATTTATTGCCTCAACCATATATATAGCACATCTTTTAGGGTTTCATAAATCAAAAGTTGAATTCTTTTCTAGAATAACGCTATAATTGTATTCTTTTTCCAAACGTGGAGGGAGCACTCGATACATATATATGCCACTAAGGGTTAAAACTTATGAATCCACAAGACAAGCCCAGTGCTTTAGTACTACTAAAGGATGCGTTGAAGACGTGTGTTCCTACACAACTCTAGTGCGAAGGGGCTATGATGTATCACATTTGGTGAATCTAGTTGGGGAGCCTCGATCATTTGGCCTCATTCCCACTGCATCGTGGACTTAATAGTGAGAAAGGGATGAAAAGATTGACCGTGAACCCACAACTAGGCTAAAGTTTTTCGGGTTTGCAGGCCCTAAAAAGTTATTGAAAGGGATGTTATATACCATTTTTTTGACAAAAAGAAAAGATGGAAGAGTTGAGCTTCGATAGGTTAGTTCTACTCTACTTACAAGTCTTTTCTCGCGTAGACTAATCAAGGTTCTTTTGGCATGTACGATGAAGTAAGATTTTTGTGTATTGTGCTAATTTGTATATTTTTCACACAAATATTACATATCAAAGTACCAAGATAATAATTAAAAGTGGTACCGAACCAAGATGATTAAGTGACACGTAAATAAGATTGAAACACAACTTAAAAGAAAAGGGAACTAAGTGTTACATAATTGGTTGGACCTCGCTATATATATGGTGAAAGACCTAATATATTGTTCTTCTTGTTCTCACATTTATCTAACAGTTTAGTAAAAATCAGTCTTGATCTTTTGGCTTGGTATGATTTGAAAGAAATTCCCGACTCAGCAGTTTATTATTCCAACGTTCAGGTGGCGAGTTTATTTCGTCGTGGTCAGCTTGCTTTAGAAAATAACAAAAGAATGTTATTGCAATGTATTATTTTTCATAATACTTTTTCGAAAGGTTTTACTAAACCAGTTTTTCAAAACAACTTTTCCCGAATATCATTACTTCAATCTCTTTTAAATTATAAATGGTTTGTTTTTGCATAATAAAAACCTACAAAAGCAAAAACAGTCTACAATTTAAAGATGGAAGGAAAGTATTAAAGATGCTCTTATATGCTCGTGCACCTTTGTGGCTCTTCTCCTAATTTGTGTCGGGTGATGATCAACACTCACCACGGTTGTCCCATCCCGACCTACATGTTTACCTCTTTGACCTAATCAGTCTACTTTATCGTGGAAGAGATTTCTTCCTGCAAATTCCTTGAGCTATATATATATTATTATATGCTTTATAAGCGAGCATATGCTGTTTGTCTACTGACTACACACTGGCGATATGATATCGACATGGCAATATATGATGCTCGTTGCGTCACTAACCCCGTAGCAATAAAAAGCATCCTCGATCCCAAGCTGCAACGATGCCGTCGGAATAAAACAGATCGAGCGAGCGGTTAATAAAAGATTCACCGTATCACGAACATACTGTAGGCTGAAATTTTCACCTGGGGAAAGCAGATAATTTTCACCAGTGGAAAGAAAAAATCGCTCGAGCTGACTGATAGGCGTGCAGGGGCAAAATAGAAATGGCGTGGTACAGTAGAGCAACGACGGGACGGCGGCGGGTCAGGTCCGCGTCAGGCCTCACTATTTGTCCTCTCGGAGGAATCTTTTCCCGCGGCGGCTTCGCCGATGTCGCCACGGTACGGGCCACGCGATGATGATGCATCATCCATCCCGCACGATCGCCCTGCCGCGGGACTTCGTCGTCTCCGTTTTCGTTTTCATCCCGTCTGCCGCCCACGCATACGCGGCGGTTGACGATGCAGTCGTTCCACTTCCGGCGTCCGGAGGTTCTGACCTGCCGCGTCGCCTGCCGCAGGCTCGACGCGTGTCACGGGTGGAGGGCTGTGCGGTTGCTCTTGCCGGGGCTGGGCTGGCCTGGTCTCGTGCACCTACCGCTCGATCTCATTCGCCAACAACGAAAAGGTTGCCTAATCTAGCTGATAATGGTCAAACTGGCGGATATGATTTTACAACCTGTTTACACTGGAACGTTTTTTTTTCATATATCTCTTTATCAGAGACTTGAATCAAGAGTACTAAAAGTATTGCACTTTTCTTGCGGATTGTTAATTTTGTTACTTTTTGGCACACCGTCATAAACTGTCTACTTTTGTTCAATACTTATATATTAGTATACCAAACTTGCTACGAACTGTGGACATTGAATGCTTATCGCTAACGCGACGGCCGCCGCCAAGAGCTGTAAAAGCAAGGCTGGTAGGCTCGCCACGCCGCCTTCTCCCCCTGCATTTACTCGAAGTTTGCTTCGCTTTCAAATTGTGATTATCTTGGTACGTAATTTTTACAAGAACGGGCCATTCTATCTATAGTTAGTAATTATTATTAAAATAATAAAATAGGAATTGCTCAGAAAAGCGTATTCCAGACGTATAAGGAAACCTTATAGAGATTGCTTAGATTACAAGTCCCACTAGCGCTATATAAGCAAGCGGGCATGTAATCTCTAGGGGATAAGCAAGCAAAATAAAAACATCTTTTCGCCTTTCCAGACTCAGTGTCGCCGCCGCCACTTCACGCTGGCCTCAGGCGCTTCATCCGCCGCTCGGCGGCCGGGTCCCTCCTCCCCGACGGCCTCTCCTCCACCGTTGCTCGAAGCTCGCTCGCCGCCGCCGGCGAGAAGCCGCAGCCTGCGACGTCATCTCGAGAGCTCCCTACTTGCCGACGTAACGGTGTCAATTCGCCCAATCTAGCCGGAATCGACAACCGGTATCCGGAGACTGTGATCGATTCCTCACCACCCATGGCTTTCCGAGATGAAGGAGTTCACTGCGGCGCTAAAGGCGCTTCCTCGACGATCAATCGCGCCGTGACAAGCAGGGCGCTCGACGACATGGAGGCTCGCTCTTTGCCGCATGGAGTACGCTCGCGATCACCTGAGGACCCTCGCGAGCACGCATCTACTCAAGCCGGAGGGACAAAGATACGCCAGCTAGCCGGCCGCTGCTGCATGGCCGCCCCAGCGCAGCCTCGCCGCCGCCTCCCTCGCCACGGATCTCGACCGCCGGCCCGACCTCGCCATCCTCCAGACTCGAGGAGGAAGATGACGCTTATACATGACACATCGGCCGCCATCGACGCCATCCTCGACAACACCGCAGCGACCGGTCGCCTCTCCTCTCCACCGACACCTCGCGATCGCAAGCAGATCTCTCCTGCAGTAGATGGCGCCACCCGTGGCGCCTCGCCTCTTCCCTCAGCGCCTACCGCTGGGCGCCTTCAGGCTCGATCAAGGCCACCAAGGCGCCAAAGACTGCATGCCACCACCGGCAAAGACACCTCCTCGCTACGCCACGCTCACGGAAATCCAGGAGTTCGACGGAACCGACGACTCCCGACTCCGGATTCGCTAAGCCGGAGCTCTTCTTCGAGCTCAACTTCGACATCGACCCGACTACTACGCGGAGTTACGCCGCCTTCCATCTCACCGTCTTGCCGCTAGCCTCGTACATCGACTGCCCAAGAAGAAGTCCCCGCCGAGTGGGACGAAGTTCACCGAGCGCCTGCGACATCACTTCTCGCCCGCCCCGACACCTCGACCGCCATGGGGCATACGCGCCGCCTCCCGGGGCAGCCGGACGACTACATCGACGCTTTCGGCGTCTATGCTTCACGCATGGATTTTGAGGGCCGCGCCACCGCTACGCCTCTTCGTCAAGGCTTGCGCACTCAGCCGCGACGCGCACTCGAGTAGGCCATCGACCTCGCCCGCCGCTACTAACGACGACGCAGCCGGACGACGCCGAGCTGGCGCCGCAACGGCGCCGGCAAGGCTCGGCCACCACGCGCTACACCGAGCAACATCGACAACGACATCATGGCCGCTCGGTTGATCGCGATACTAGGCCGCCAGCTGCCTCGGCCAAGCTGTTATGGACGACATCGACGGCTCGACGTCGAACGACATGATCACGAGCCGCACTCGACCACGACGCACCAACAAGGAGCTCGGGATCATCTCCAACGCCATTTGAAGCCGCGCGCTACGGGGCCGCCGTGAGTGGAGCCTACTATGGCATCGCGGAGGTACTTCCACCGCTATTACATCCCCGCCGCTTCAAAAGCCTCCGTGATCTCCCCGGCTGGGAGAACGCCCCGCCGCATGGCGTGAAAGGTTGGCATTCCACCTCCCCAATCGCCCCTCGAGGATCGACGCTCTGCTAGCCGCCCTTCTTTTCTCCAGCCCACGCTCGACGCAGCGGATCGAGGGTGCCACCGCCCTCCTTTCTTTCACAACAACGACTTATGTCTTCTTCCGCGATTTGGGAACGCCACCGCTTGCAAAAGATGGACGCTAGGAGATGAAAAATTCAGTTTGGTTTTGGCTAATTAGTGACACCGACTACATCGACGCCTTCGAGGTCTATGCTTCACGCATGGATTTTGAGGGATACGCCACCGCGTCGGCCTCTTCGTCGAAGGCTTGCGCACCTCGGCTGCGGGCGACACTTTCGAATGGTTCAAGCCCGTTCTATGGAGGAGGCCATCGACCTCGCCCGCCCGATACAACGATGACGAGCCGGCGACCCCGCACGAGCGCCGAGAACGGTCTTACGGCCAAGCCCGGCCACCACGGCTCCACCCAAGAACATCGGCAGCGACATCATGGCGCCCCTGGTTGACCTCATACCGGGCCAGCGGCGTCTCGCCGTTGCTATGGGCGACATCGATGGCGGCGTCGAGCGACATGATAACGGAGGCGCACCGCCCACGGCGACCAACAAGGGAGCTTCGGGATCATCTCCAACGCCATCGAGCTGCGGGCTACTGGCCCGGTGGAGCCTCCACTATGGCATCGTGAGGTACTTCCACCGCTACTACATCCCCGCTTTAGAGCTTCTCGGGACTTCTGGCGGGGAGAACGTCTCGCATATGGCGTAGCGATGGGCTTCCACCTCCCAATCGCCCCCGGGAGGATCGGGCGTTCTCGGCAAGCGTCCTTCTTCTCGGCCGGGCCCCAGCGGATCGAGGTGCCACCGTCCTCCTCTTCGACAACAACGGCGGCGTCTTCTTCCCGCATTGGGAACGTCACCGTCGGTGCGGCATGGGCCTTGAGATCGGTAAGGGGCGCCCATGAGCACGCCAGCGACCTCCTCTCGGCTGCCTCCTCGACTTCACCTCCTCACCACCCACGTCGATCCGTCACGCGTCTCTGCGAGGGCGCCACCATGCTAAGGTGACAAGTGCCGGCGACCTACACCTACATGTCTCCTCCGCCGACCCGCGGATGATCGAGGGCGTCCGAGGACCCTCGGCGCCTGCGTCATGCGTCGTGCATGGGCGGAACGCATGGGCGGAACGATCCTTCGTACGACCTCCGCCGAGCTTCAAGTTCGGCATCTACTTCAGGCGACCTCCACCTCAACTTCTCCTTCGCCGCAAAGGCGCCAATGTCTAACGGCGACAACGACAAGTGCGGTCCTCTCGTCTTCTACTGGGCCCGGAGTGGTCACCTCCCGATCGGTCTGCCCGCCCGCCACTACTGGTGGGTTGGGCGGCACGTGGGCCATACCGCCTCGTCGAGCGGTGGGGAGATGTCATGAACGGTGGGCCAGCCCGAGTGGCTAATTGGGCCAAACGCGCCGGACACCCGCCCGGGGAGGCGGGGAGCGCTGTGCAGAGGGCGGGCCCACGGCCCGCTTTTCCTCTTCCGTGCGACTCGAGTTTGGTTAAGCTTTCAGTTAGGATTATCTTAGGTAATTTTTGGTGTGCAAGGGGCTATCTCATCTATAAAGGGAGACCCTTATTAGGAAATAATATAATAGGAATTGCTTGTAAAGGTATTCCATCGTATAAGGAAACCTTATAGAGATTGCTTAGATTACAAGTCCCACTAGTCGGGCTATATAAGCAAGAGACATGTAATCTCTAGGGGATAAGCAAGCAAAATAAAAAAATATCTTTAAGCCCTCGGGCTCTCCGCTCCAACCGCGCCGCCCCTCTCCTCGCACCCACAAGCCCAGGCCTGCGCCGCCGCCCCGCGCCACCCGCGCCGGCCCGTAGCGTCCGCCGCCCCCCCCCCCCGACGGCTCCTCCTCTCCTCCTCGTTGCTCATCTTTGCTGCCGCATGCCGCCGGCGAAAGTTGTAGCCCGTCGCCATCTCCGAAGCTCCAACGATTCGACGAACACATGTCAATTCCGGCCCGATCTAGCCGGAATCTAACCAGATCCGTGCTACCCGTTTAGCCATTTTGTAAGTTTATTATCCACCAGAGCCCTTCTAAAAGAGATATTTAGTGGGCTAGTAGCCATCAGCTTTGCTACTGTTGTGTGCGGATCTCGCACGATATTATATAAATATGGATATTTAGCTTTCAGAGGCTTATCTCCTAACCGTGTATCGTCCCAAAATCTAGTGGTGGTTCCATCTCTGATAATGAAAGAACCTTTAGCCAACACTTTCTCTTTAATATGCATGAGGCCTCTCCAAAAATGAGAGTCATTGGGCTTGGTTGTCACTTGAGTTAGGGATTTGGATTTTAGGTATTTATTCCTTATAAGAGACTGCCACATGCCTTCCGTGTTCATCAAGTTAACCAACCATTTGGCTAGAAGGCAATTATTTTGCAGTTCTAGATTTAAGATACCTAATCCCTCTTGGTCCTTAGGACGGCACAGGATGTCCCATCTGGCAAGTCTATATCTATGTTTATCTGAAGAGCCTTGTCAGAAGAACCTTGATCTATAATAATCAAGTTTCTTAATCACCCCTTTAGGTATCTCAAAGAAGGACATCATAAACATAGGTAGGCTGCTTAAGACTGAATTAAGCAGAACTAGTTTTTCCCCATATGACAGGTATTTTGCTTTCCGACAAGATAGTTTTTGTTCGAAACGATCTTTCACCTTTCTCCATTCAAAGTTTAGGAGTTGTCTATGGTGCATTGGGATTCCTAGATATCTAAATGGATACTCGCCATTATTGCATCCAAAGAGATTGGCATAAAAAGGATTCCATCTCTTTAGCTGCACCATAGCAGAAGATTTCGCTCTTGTGGAAGTTGATCTTGAGCCCAGATAATTGCTCAAATGCGCAAAGCAACAATTTCAGATTTTGCGCTTGTTCTGGGTCGTGATCAATAAAGAGAACAGTGTCATCCGCATATTGTAGTATAGATAACCAATCATCTATAAGGTGTGGGATGACACCTCTTATCTGACCATCGACTTTTGCTCTATTGATAAGAAGAGCTAGCATATCAGCAACGATGATGAATAAGATTGGTGACATAGGGTCTCCCTGCCTGAGACCGCGTTTGGTTTGGAAATAGGGTCCTATGTCATCATTGACTTTTATCCCCATACTTCCTCTAGTGACCATATTTTTGAACCCACCGACACTATTTGGGGGAGAAACCTTTCATTAAGTAGTGTTTGTTGAAGGAAAGACCACTTCACTTTTTATCGTATGCCTTTTCAAAATCAATTTTGAAAGCGACACCGTCTCTCTTTTTTTTTAGTGTGAAGTTCATGGGCGGTTTCATGTAAGATTATGACCCTTTCCATTATATTCCTGCCGGGCATAAAGGCAGCCTGTGTTGGCCTCACCACAGTTTTCGCTACCAAATTAAGCCTATTCGTGCCTACTTTAGTGAATATCTTAAAACTCACATTAAGCAGCACTTCGCTTTCTTTTATTTCAAAAATTGAGAAAATAACTACATGCTTATGATGATGCTTACTATTGTAGTAACTAAATGTGTCCGGAGAATAACATTATGCTAGCTAATCCTATACTTAGAAAAAATGGTTAAGTATGTAGTTGTGACCTAATTAAACATAAACAACGACAACTTATTACCTTTATTAATAACTAGCAAAACATGCCCGTGCGTTGCACCGGGATGTATAATTTTCTGTGGTACTTGTGCCAATCACAAGGTGTCCATGCATCGTAACAGGATACCTGTTATTGTCCGGTACTCTTGTCAATAGCAAATGTATCAATGTGTTTGGCATTGAAGTCTCCTCATCTTGATTCTTAGTTTCTTCTTCAGATCCCATGAATTTATTCTCTGAAATTTATTGGTTTGATTTGACGAGGAGTTGTCGTGTCTTATATTAGGACTCCTATTCCTATGATTAGTCTGATATTATGGAGGTAGGATCTATTGATTTGGATTCAATGTGAACTCCGGTGAAAAAAAAAAAATACAGGAATAGGCTTGAACCTTTTGCTTCCAATTTGTTTTTGTCGCGATGATTTTGTTTTGGTTTTCTTTCTCAAATTCGTGAGTATATGGATGACATTTTCATCTCTATACATGTCCGTCCCCAACTCTGTTTCATTGTTTCAACTTTTACTCCAACACATATTTGTGACACGTAGGAAATCTCGAGGCTGGGCTTCCAGATTGTAAAAGAGTAGGAAAGTGGGGGCTGGGCCAGGAGAAAAAGGCAGAAAAATAATAAAGGCCGCATAAATTTTTTGTTTTTTTTTTTTTTTTTGTATGACACACAGTACAACAGACGCTCACAACACGCACGCACACTCACCCCTATGAACACACGTCGCAAACCCTACCCCTATGAGCACCTCCGAAGGAGGTTGAGCACCCGGCAGATCTGGAGATTCTCGAAGTCACCATTGGCGCCTCGTCGCCGACGGGAACGCCGCTACCACTTAATGCATAACGCCGGAAATCTGGGAAAATCCCAAGAAAGGTGCGAGCACCCGGATTTGAACCCTGGTGGGTAGCGTCCCACCGGACCAAATCTACCATTGGACTACAAGCCAATTCGCAAATTTTCTTGTTTCAGTGCACGTATTTTATACCTAGAATAAATTAAGCCTCTAAAAGAGGTGTCCCTGCTTGTGGCATGCAAGTGGCCCAGGAGCCTCCTAGGGAGCCCACTCGGCTTTCCCAAAGCCCAACACATGAAACCCAGCGAGTGGAACCTCGCGCATGGTGGAGTTTCGTCCCATGACAGCGGCGCTCGCTGTGACGGACGAGGTGCCGCTGTCCGATCCGGGCGGTAGGGGATCTGGCAGCTGCCGCCGTGGTCTCGCGGTAGGAGGTGGCCGTCATCACCCAGTGCACGGCGCTTCGGTGATCGAGCTGAGGCTTGCACTATTCGATCGAGCCTCATGGCGGTCACAAGCGGCGAGCTCAGGTGCTCCGCATCGGCGGCTCCGTGGAGCCACCTTGTATTGGCGCATCCCTTCCCGACAGCTGCGGCGGCGAGCCTAGGCGTCCCCTGCGGGCCACGAGTGATGAGACCAAGCGTTCTAGCGGCCACGTGAATCCGGTTGTGGAGCAGGTTCCGTTGATGCTTTAATTTATCGACCCGGTAGACCTAGTCGAAATTGGAATTCTTATTGTATTCAATTTGGAACCTTTTCTGCTTTCCTTCTATTTAAGTATGTAGTCCGTTCGGTAACCGTGATGGGGCACGTTACGTGAGAGTCCGATGCAGATTGAAATATATACGGCAGGCAGACAGAGGTGAAAAGAAATCCACGGTGAAAAAAAACCCGGCAGAAATTTTCTCTCTTTAATAGTAGGTATAGATATAGATTTAATAGTAGGTATAGATTATTAATAAATAGCACACGTACACATTGGCCATTGCTTCTCTCTCCCGTTCATCTGTCATACTCAACGGACAACATGTTCATGGTAGTTTCCCAATCTTCATAAAAAAAAAGAAACTACTTTTAGGATGATGAAGTTGATCTTTTGCAACTAAATCAAACCCCCGTCTTGGTACGCATGTAGGAGGTTTCCTCATTGACGGACTAGGAAGAGCCTTTGCCCCTGAGGGTCCACCAAAGTTGAAAAGTTAAACAAGAGAGCATACTTTGCCTGCAGACAAAAGGAATATAAGGGCATGAGTGGCCCTTAAGTTTCAAAAAAAAAAAAAAAAAAAAAAAGAGGGGGGTTAGTCGCCCAATGGGATTCATGCCATCATCATGTCTACACAGTTAATTTAACACTAGCTTGGTTCAGGTCATTATTCATGCGTGCAATACACTATGGATGATTGAAATCATGCATTTGATCTTTTAAAAACACACAAAAAAACTTTCTGAGTCAATTCTCTCAGTTTTGTTAACCTATGACCACTCTTTTTAAAAAAATTACTTTACATATATTGATCAGCCATTTCGAATGACACATCAATCATCCATTATGTGCACACTTCATTTATGAGAGAAAGAGTGCTTAAATATGCATGATTGTGCCTATATATATACCTCACCCATAGTTGATAGATATGTCCAAACAATAATAATTTATTGTGATATTGGAGGTGAACAAATAGTCTTAAACTCTCTTACCTGAATTACCTAACACCGCTCAGCAGCTGCTGCAACGGGCTGTCCAAGTTCGTGGCTAGCTCTAGAGCTGCAGGCGCCGTCGGTGGCGCGGCCATCCTGAAGTGCCTGTGTAGGCTGGCTACGTCGTTGTTCTTTTCACCAAGGATTGGATTGGGTTCAAGAATGCCTTAGCCTTCCATAACTATTTCAAGTCACAGCGCTTGGGTAAACTAGAATGGAAGGAAACAAAGCAACGGATTGGGTGCATCCTCATTTCTATTGGTGTTAGTGATAATTCCCTATTCGCAATGGAAAATACTTGTTGTTCCTTCTCCAAATCATAAAGTTAAAATTTTCGTACTAGCCATCAAGTTAAACTTTTATCCCCTTCATGGCACTGCTGTCCAGTGAACCTGCTAATAGTGTTCTTGTCAAAAAAAAAAAAAAAACTGCTAATAGTGAAAAGACCAATGTACCCTAAGGTAGCATGCTGCAAATATTTCCATGTTCTCTTTCCTGTCACTATGATATATACAGTTTTCAGCAAAATGAATGTTAATGGCATACCGATAGTCACACAATAATAATACAAATGGTAATGACATATAAAACTCTGCTTCACTGATTTTAACATATTACTATATAGCATTCATCACAGACATAGTTGTTCATAGTCTGACATTCATAGTACATGGATAATGCCCAAATCATTCATACAGAATGGTTCACGGAGACCAAGCAAAAGGAGCACATGCTCACAATACATCATGACTGCATCTCTATATTAAATTAGAATAAGGCGATTAACAGACTAAGACTCCTTTTACTTCTTGTGGCTATAGGACTAATAGGCAACACTGTCTTGCTTCTAGTGGACATAGCTGGGTTGTCAAGTGCCACCACTTCCTTTTGATTCTTCTTTGCCTTCCCCCAGGCCTTCCCTTTCTTTTGGTTGCTGCTGCAATTTTCCTGCTTTATTTGGTTGACGCATTATCGTCACCTTGTTCTTGTGTCTGTTCTTGTGAAATTGGCCCAGCCATAGGATACTCACTGGAAAGAGCTTCTGGTTGGTTTGAGCCAATTCCAGAACCACATCTTAACATGCATGTGGATATTCATTTCAGTTCAGCAAGTCATGGAGATATTTTCAGCACACTAAAAGTCACAAATGCATGTACACAATCAGATTTGATATTTTACCTCAGATTTTCCAGAACTTGAGTTGTCAACTTTGCCTTTGCCTTTTTTTTTTCATTTCTGAATTGATTCATAGACCTGCCAATAATGAACTATTTATTGATACCTATCTTTTGTACGTATTTTCCTGCAGAATGCTGACCAAAAATGATTCCCTCAACAAGGCTAGAATTGAGCAACAGAAAGCTGATCAACTGGCGCTACAACTTCTTGAGAAGCATAAGGTACGCACATCCTTCCTTTTTCTTGTTGATACCATTGAGTTTTGTTTTAGTTTTCATCCAACCAAACTTGATTTGGGTTCCAAAACTCAAACAGAAAGAGAAGGAGGACGCTCTGAACAAAATCCTGCAGTTAGAAAGGCAGGTGGATGAAAAGCAAAAGATGGAGCTAGATATTGAACAACTTAAAGGCAAACTGGAGGTGGTGAAACACATGGAAGGAGAGGGTGTTGATGTGAAGAAACGTTCTGCGGAGCTGACTGAAGAACTGAATGAAAAAATTGAAGAAATGGAAGGTCTGGAAACTCTCAATCAAGCTCTTGTTGTTAAAGAAAGGATGACCAATGATGAGATTCAAGATGCAAAGAAAGAGCTGATCATGGTAATGACATAGGCCAATCTATTTTCACTGCAGAGACATACCTTAGTTAGATATTGTTCCTAATCTTATCGTGCTTAGATTCATGCCTTGTATAGACGTAGGGTTCCCTCGAATGAGTCTTCCTGTCATTTTGACTCTGCCTGAGATACTTTGTGTGGATATTTTGCAGAGTTTGGCAGATTTATTAGGTTATCGTAGCAACATTAGAATCAAGAGGATGGGTGAACTGGATGAGAAACCTTTTGTTCTATCTTGCAAGCAAAGGTATGGAGAAGATGCTGAATTGAAAGCTGCTGAACATGTCTCCTTGTGGCAAGAGCATCTGAAGGACCCTAATTGGCATCCTTTCAAGATAGTGACCACACGCTCAACTGAAGAGGCATGCCCAATGAAAAGAATGCATATCTTTTATATTCCTTCAAAATTTTCTAGCAATACCTAGCAATGTCAATATTTCGTCTTACTGTCGTCATCTGATTCAATGTAGCTTATTAGTTGTTTAAGCATCAGCAGTAACTCCAAGAGGACCCATTGCCTCACAGCTGCCAACTTGGCAACACTAACCTGATGTGTTATATTTCAGCAAATCCTCAATGACAAGGATAAGAAGCTGGTGGGCTTGAAGGAACAGCTTGGCGAGGAGGTCTACAAGGCTGTGACTACTGCTTTGCTGGAGATCAATGAGTACAATGCTAGCGGCAGCTATGTGGCTTCTGAACTCTGGAACAACAAAGAGAACAGAAAGGCCAGCATATGAGAAGCCATACAGCACGTTCTGAAGCAATGGAAGGTACAGAAGCGCCAAAGACAAGATCCTGTGCCTCACTACAAGTTAAGGTTTGTATGCTGGTCTTATTCTGCTAACACTTGATGAAATTTGTTTATTCTGTGTTCTTGTATGGGTTCTGATCACTTGATTTGTCAGTTTGCAGTTTGCGTCAGCTGACTATGAGCATCATCAGCAAGTCCAGACCACTGAAGATGATCTATCTGCGGTTGGCTGTGTTTTCCTTAGAAGGCGCATGCTTAATTAGTTTCATTTAGCACTTTTTTTGTTGGAAATCGAATAGGGAGATCACCATCAGTTGGTACTGTTTTAAAATTATGGACCACTCTACATTTTCTGAAGAACGATGAAAATCACCTGGTGATGCGCCATTTGACCCCCTGCAACATAGTGGCTATGGCTAAGCATTTTGCGCTTTTCGTTGATGAACTAAATCTGATTTTATCTCCTTGCATAAAGCAACTTGTGATGAATAATGAGCTAATTTTTTTGAAAGTAAGAATAATGAGCTAATGTCTGATGATAGTGTAGCAGCTTGAACCTCTTGTTCCCAGGTTCCTCTACTAGACACCCCGGTGTCCCGTACCGTTTTTTTTTAGATTGTGCGTATAGAAACATCCCAGCCTTGCCAGTCTTCAAATTCAGTGTGCATGTTTTCTCCGTTGGTCCGTCAGCTACCACGCTCGCCGCCGGCGATCCTAACAAAGTACATTGACGCCGGCATAAAGCCGCCGCCGTAGCTTCCATCCTCCCGCCATGCTAGTCTCCAGTTGGGATGTGACTTGTGAGTCTGAGGCGAACGTCAAATGTCCTGATATGCTCTGTTCTGCTCTCGCGGTGTATTCTCTTGGGCCTGTTCGATTCTTAACAAGATCGTCGGCAAGGCAATTATGGTCAGTTTGTAAGAGGACGTGAGCAATTATCGTTTCGACTGCGCATGTTCAGATAAGAGGAAATGTGCCTTGCAGTTTCCACATTAAGCGACAATAAGACACCGCTATAACAAGTTACTTAGTAATTACGTACGGAGTATGTCCCACTGCTTGACTTTGAATGGGCTGTCAATACTGTACTTCACTGGATAAATTTGTCCTTGAGCCAAATGGTCTTTATCGAATTTCCTAAACTTTCCCCTGAATCGTGTAGTAGAACATTACCATAGAGGCACATAGAAATATATAATATATACGTTTAATCATTGCTTAATTGTAATCTTTGAAGAGAGCCTAGGATTACAAAAGATTACCAATGCATGATTTAGTTTCGCTAAAATTATATTTAGGTTGCTGGATTGTGTGCAAATTTCATTGCAATTGTATCAACTATTCAGAGGCTGAGTATGCTCACCATACAATTTTTGTGCCACAACGTACAACCAGCACAACTGGCTTTAATTGGTTCGTGTTGCAAAAAATATTATGCTAGGCGCAGATTATTGTTGATCAAGAAAGACTGAGAGCAGCTTAAACTGCATCATCATCGTCGTCGTCGTCATCATCATCATCATCATAAACAAGCATGCTAGCTCGATCGGTAGAGCTGTCAGTGGGCAGATAAGTTTGGATTGTTGCAACAAAGAGTGCTGACTACTGATCGAGAGGCTGAGGGGAACATGCCAAATTAAGTTGAGAATTGCACACAGGTACCCCACATGCTGCTGCACTGCAGATTGATTAAGACGATTTTCATGTTTGTACGCATTGGCATCATCCACAGCACAGCACGGGAAAACCTGTGCCGTGCAACGCAGACACGCCGTTGAATCGATGACCCACAGCTCGCTCGATCGCTTCTCTGTACACCTCCCGGGCCCACGCCCAATATACAGCTCCCTCCCACTACAGGAATCCGGTTCTTTGCCGAGTGCAAATAATTTTGCCGAGAGGCAAAAGTCGGGCACTTCGGCAAAGAGCATCTTTGCCGAGTGCCAACTGAGCACTCGACAAAGACTACTTTGCCGAGTGTGTCCGGCCGTCGGCGAGTGAAACACTCGGCAAAGCATACATTTGCCGAGTGCGTAGCCGTCGGCAAAACATTGCACTCGGCAAAGGATAACAGGAGCAAACGGCCGCCTTCTCGTAACCTTTGCCGAGTGTCCACCGTTAGACACTTTCGGCAAACTAGGCACACTTTGCCCGAGTGCCGCGCCGCTCGAGCACTTTCGGCAAGGACACGGTTGCGAAAGTGCGCCACCCGCACTTCGGCAAATTATTAATTTTTTTTTTTGATTTTTGTCCCATTTTTTTGTGTTGCCTTGGTACACTAATTACATCTCATGTTCACAATTTAGGACAATTTCAAGTTGTTTTGCTATATTTCATGAATTATTTCTATTTCCTTGCATTTTTGGACCACTCAAATTTGAACTGCAACTACATGAAATAATGGAATAAACTCATTCGAAAAATGTTATTCATGATGTTTTGGCGTATGTTTAGGCTCAATCCGGGACTCGCGTGAAATTAAGAACATTTATGTGTCGAACATGACCCGTTACGTGCGGGAAAAGTGTTTTTAAAATATATAAAATCAAACGAAGTTTAAAAATCACGAAAACTTGGCGTGGTGTCTTGTAATCTCATGGTTAGGCTGTGGAAAAAGTTTGAAAAAGTTTGGAGCAAGTTGTGGCGTCGGATGCCTAAAACCCGACATCTCCACACTTGATGATCAAGTGTGGAGATGTCCGGGTTTTAGGCATCCACATCAACTTGTCAAACTTTTTCAAACTCACAGCCTCTAACCATGAGATTACAAAGACACCACGCCAAGTTTATTTTTAAACATTTGAATTTTATATATTTTAAAACACTTTTCCCGCACGTAACTCGGGCGCATGTTCTAGCATATAAATGTTTGAAATTTCACGCGAGTCCGTGGATTGAGCCTAAACATACGCCAAACATCATGAATAACATTATTTGAATGACCACAGTCCATTATTTCATGTACCGATTCAAATTTGGAGTGGTCCGAAAAAATGCAAGAAAATAGAAATAATTCATGAAATATAGCAAAAACAATTTGAAATTATCCCAAATTCTGAACATGAGATGTAACTACTGCACTTATGCCACACAAAAATATGGGACGAAAAAAACAATAAAAATTAATTTCGTTTGAAAGTGCCGGGTTAGGCACTCGGCAAGAACACGTTCTTTTGCCGAGAGTGCCCCGGACGCCAAGTGGCACTCGGCAAAGGGTATTATTTTTTTAAAAATAAAGCGGTGACTTTGCCGAGTGCCACTTTTTCCGGCACCCACGGCAAAGCCACAAAATATCAGGAGCGAGCACGACCATTTCAGTCATTCGCCCGCCCGCCCGCCCGCGCCCCTACCCCCGCCCCGCGCCGAAATCGCCGCGCCGCCGCGCCGGTCACCCCGCCGGAGCCCGCCGCCGCCCCGCTCGCGGATCCGACCTCCCCGCCGCCCCGGACCCCGCCCCGCCCGGACGCGCCGCCCGCGGCGAGCAGCCCGCCCGCCGCGCCGCCGTCGCCGCCGCCGCCCGAGCCAGCGGATCCGCCCTCCCGCCCGGCCGGACCCGCCCGCCAGCGGCGGAAGCCGGGCCCGCCCAGCGCCCGCCGATCCGGCCTGCCCGAACTGCGCCGCCCGCCGGCGGCCCGGGCATCGCCGGCGTCGGGAAGCCGCGCAGGTCCCTCTCCCCCTCGACGGGGCGCCGTCCCTGCCCCTCTCCCATCGGCATAGTGAGGAAGGGAAGGGAAAGAAGAGGAAGAGGGAGGAAGGGAAGGGAAGAAGAGGAAGAGGGAGGAAGGGAAGAAGAGGAAGGGAAGAAGAGGGAGGAGGAAGAAGGGGAAGCGGAGGAGGAAGAAGGGGAAGCGGAGGAGGAGGAAGAAAGTGCCTCTCGGACCGGTCGTCGCCGTCGTCGCCGACCGGTGCTGCTGCGGTGATCGACGCCGTCGTCGCCGACCGTTGCTGCTGCGGTGATCGACGCCGTCGTCGCCGACCGTTGCTCTTGCCGTTTCCGCGGCCAAGGTAAGCCCTATCTTTCTAGTAGTGGTTAGTAGTAGTGGTTAGTACTAGTAGTTAGTAGGGTTAGTAGTAGTAGTTAGCAAATAGTTTGGTGGCCTTCGTGCCCATATTGGTGGTTGTTATATTGCTGGTTGGTGGCCTTCGTGCCCATATTGGTGGTTCGTGGCCTTCGTGCCCATATTGGTGGTTGGTGGCCTTCGTGCCCATTCTCGGTATATGCATGTGGTTGTTGGCCTTCGTGCCATGTTTTTTGCAGGTTTTGGGAACCTCCCCGTGCAGGGGAGGTGCTGCCGAAATTTTGAGTCGTCACTAACTATTTTTTGCCCTGGTTTTGTAGGAGGACCTGTGGGAGGGACTCGGCGACCCCGATCGTCCTCGTGGGCGCTGCGTGTCTTGCTGCACCGCGTCTCCACCGACACCGTAGGTATGAATCAACTCCGTCCCGTCCTTGTAGTTGTCTTACATAGCGCGACCAGTTAGGGCGTCTCCGTCCGAAAGAGATCTGAGCGTTGGTATGCGCATCTGTGCATATCTGCGACCGTATCTGTTTGGATTGTCCACATTTTTGGACAGCCCGTGGATGCGTAGATGGGTTAGCATCCATGCTCGGGTCCCGTCCCGAGCCAGAATTTCGGCACCTCCCGTTGTTCTCCGGATACACACTCTCCCGCCCGGGGCGTGTATCGGGAGAGCAGCGAGAGGTGGTCTTCCCAAATTCCGGCTCCCGGACGGACCCGAAAGCATGGATGCTAACCTTGTCTACGCATCCTCGAGATGGGATTAGGACCTATCCCTCACCTATTAGATGGTAGGAACCGTGTAGATGCAATTCTTTGGTTATGTGGCTCACCCGACATGGGCGTATGACCGAGAGGATGGATAACCGTGAGTGGATGTACACACCTGCTTCGCAAAGTAAGAGCCTTGAATGGGTTAGGGGACCGATGCTTTCCTGGAGCATGCATTTGGCCCAATTTGCTAAAGGGTCTGTTCGGATGCCGTGTCCCCAGCAAATGTAAGAACAAGAAAAAAGCAACGAAAGGTTGAAATGGGCGTAACATATTTACAACAACGGATTCGTCCCAAACTATAGCATTTGGATCTTCCACGGTGAAGTCGATCGTATTAGAGAGGGCGTGGTGAGGCCCTCCTCGAGGAGTATGATCAAGATGCCGAGATGGCGAGACATGATGACAGACTTTCACGATGCACGTTCAATGGAGGATTGGAGGAGGAACCTGAGGAAACCGCAAAGGCGTTCTACGAGATGATGGAGGCGGCACAACAGCCCCTTCACGAGAAGACAATGGTTACGAAGCTGGATGCCATTTCACGCCTTATAGCGTTGAAGTCGCAATTGAGCATTAGTCGAGACGGCCTTCGACACCATTTGTCGATTATTGGCAAAGCGCTTCCCGGGGGTCACGTCTGCCCGAAGAACACGTACGAGTCACGAGACTTCTTCGTGGACTCAAGATGCCGTATGAGTCGTACCATGCTTGTCCAAAGGGGTGCGTCCTATTTAGGGGAGACCTCAAGGAAGCAACGCCTTGTCCAAAGTGCAAAGCCTCTAGGTTTGTGGAGGTAGAATGTAGTGATGGCGGGAAGAAAAAGTCCAAGATCCCGAGATGGTCCTACGACACCTTCCTTTTCGTACCGAGGCTCCAACGGCCGTACATGACGGAGGAGTCCGCGAAAGAAATGACATGGCACAAGAAGGGCAAAAAGATACGATCCCGAAAGTTGGTACACCCATCGGATGGTGATGCATGGAAGCACTTCGATAATATGCATCTGAAAAAAAGCTATGGAGGCTCGAAATATGCGGCGTAGCGTTCGCAACGAATGGGTTCAACCCGTACGGTCAATGGCGGCCCCATACACTTGTTGGCCCGTGTTCGTGATCCCTCTCAATCTTCCCCACGGTGTCATGTTTGAGCTCAAGCACCTGTTCTTGACGCCGATAATACCCGGCACTCGGGCAACAATATGGGTGTGTTCATGCGGCCGGTGTGGGATGAATTGCAAGATGCTTGGCAAAATGGGAATGCGACGTGCGGCCGAGCTACAAAGACAAACTTTACAATGCATGTGTGGTACCTATATTCAATGCATGACTTCACGGCTTATGGCATATTCAGCGCATGGTGTGTTCATGGGAGGTTCCCTTGCCCAACATGCAAGGCATTTGTCTGCGATTCACGGCTTCTCAAGGGTGGCAAGTATTCTTCGTTTGACAAACATCGTCAATTCTGCCGAGAACCATGAATTCGGACTAGACAAAAAGCACTTCACGAAAGGTGTTGAAGTCACCGATCCCATCCCAAAGTTTATGACCGGTGAAGAGGTCCTTGCCGAGAGCTAGCTGGTCTCAAAATCGATGAAAAGAAAGGTGGTTTTGTTGGATATGGTACCACACACATGTGGACTTATATATCGGGCTTGACTAATCTCCCCTACTATAAGGATCTTCTTCTTCCACACAACATCGATGTAATGCACACGAGAAAAGAATATCTCCGAGGCACTCTTCGCAACAACCATGGACCTTAAGAAGTCAAAGGACAACGTTAAGGCTAGACTTGACATAGAGATGCTTGTCTGCGATAGACCAAAGCTAGTGATAGAGACCCCCTAGCCCCGGGAGGAGATGGAAAAAGGGCCCGGCCGACTACATCATCAAAAGGGCCGATAGGAAGGAAGTGCTACGGTGGATGAAGACGTTATCGTTCCACGATGGGTATCGCGGCGAACCCGAGTAGGGGAGTGAACTGCGGACTATGAAAGTCTTAGGGATGAAGAGTCATGACTTCCACATATGGATTGAGCGGATCCTTCTGCGATGACTCGGGGATACCTCCCGAGCCGGTGTGGCGTGTCCTAGCGAGTTGAGCTTTTCTTCCGCCCCGGCTTTGTGTTAAGGAGTTATCTCGGGATGCGATTGCTGATGCGGGCGTCTTTGTGTGTTGATCCGCAAGTTGGAGATGATATTTCCACCGGCTTCTTCTCGTCGATGCAACACCTGTTTTGCACCTGCCTAGCGAGGCACGGTTGGGGGGGCCCGTGCGGTTCCGTTGGTGCTATCAATCGAGAGGGCTCTCAAGGTACCGGAGAAAATGCGGGGAATAAAGCCAGAATGAGCCTTCCGTGGCGAGGCATACATTACGGAGGAGGTGTCGACCTTCACACACGCGTACTATCTTGAGAAACTTCCCGGCGTCCACAATCCTACCCCTCGTTACAACGCCGGCGAGTTCATCGAACCTCGGCCTTTTCGGAGGGCAAGTCGGAAGAGGAAGCGCGGCTACCCACAAGCACTTGTCCTTTGATGAGTGGCGCACTATCATGCTCTATGTGTTGTTGAACCTTGACGAAACTGCTCCTTATCAGCAGTAAGTTCTCAATGAGCTTGTTCCATACGCCGTCACTATCCTCCACCTATCGACCCTAAACCTCTGGCCTTGTTTTTTTAGGGAATTTATTGGTCAACACTGGAGAGGGAATGGGGCTCCTACCTTGCAACAAGAAGACAATCTTCTAAAAAATGGGCAGCCCGATTTTATTTCCTGGTTATGCTCAAAGGTACCATCCAACTAACCTCGTTCCGACTTTGATATTCCACTTTGGTCCTAGTAACATATAATGTAACGATCTACGTGGCCTCACCTTGCGAGCCCCGCACGCATGCTTAAAATGTGCGAAGATTTAAAACAGGTGGGCAATTGCTTCCCCGTAGGGTCAACTCGTTCACCGTTTATGATGTGAATGGCTATCGCTTTCGCACGAGAAGCTACGAGGAGAGTCGGCCCAACCGCGAAAAACAACGTGCCACCGAGTTAAATGCGCCCGCTTGGATAAGAAGGACTATTACGGCATAGTCGAAGAAATATATGAGCTCAACTTCGGGGGTCCTAAAGAGCTCAAGCTGGTGGTATTCAAATGCCATTGGTTCGATCCGATGACACGAAAGTGAACCCTACGATTGGGCAAGTCGAAATTCGACGGGATTCCATATATGGAGGAGAGGATGTCTATATTGTGGCTAATATACACGCCACACAAGTTTATTACCTCCCATGGGTGTGCCAAAAACACGAGGACCTTGCGGGTTGGTACCTTGTGCGCCCGGGTATCGCCGCGCGCGGTAAAGCGCTGTTCGAGCGATGATGATTACAACCCCGACCCAAACACGGAAGAGTTCTATCAACTTTGAGGGGCTAGAAGGACGTTTGAAGATAGACATTCTTTCGGCGATGGGCATGGAAGTAGATAACGCCATCGATGAGGGCGAGGGGTGATGAGGTGCGGGATGCTAAGGACACCGCAAATTCTTGAGCGATGGAGGCTGGTGCTTGCGAAGAAGAGGCGTGGAGGGCGATGCACATGCCGAGGGCGATCCTGGATGATGAGGATGGTGACATTGATGATTACAATAGTGGTAGCGATAGTGATGACTACATGCCGGCCTTAGGCATTCGGGGAGATAATTTCTAAATCATGTAATACTATTTTGTTATTATTGTTACCTTTCAATTATATTTCGTTCATTTTGCAATACTAATTGGTTTACTATTTGTCTTTGTAGGGACTCGACAAAATGCCGGGCGGAAGGCGGCAACGTCGGCAGTCCAGTCCCTCCCGCTGAGACCCCCCACCCTCTCCCCACGCCGACGAGGAGGAGGCCGACGGGGAGGAGGCCGACGAGCAACACCGACGGTGGAGGCGTCGGCGCGGCCGGCGTCGCCCGTCCACGAGGAGGCTTGAGTTTGTGTCGTCGTCGGACCAGCCGGGAATATCGTCGGGCCAGCCGGGGCCGTCGTCGGGCCAGCCCTCGTCGGGCCACACCATACTTGACTCGGACTCGGTGCGAGAAGAGACACTGTCGAGGGCGTCCTCCTCGAGTGCCGGCCCGGGGTCTACCAGCCGGGGCCTCGAGCCTCCCACGAGGGCGATCCCTTTCCCCGCCGCGGTGATTCGACCTAACGGTGACAAGTAAGTAGCCATTGATATTTTCACTACTTGTTCATATGACATGTTGCAAATCAAACTTGGACTAACAATTTGTCTTAATGGCTCGTCTGAATGAATGGTTGATTGTAAGCGGAGGGGCAGTTCGCGCCCATATCAATGGCATCCGAGCTGCCGATTAAAGAGAACTACCCCGGCCTTGGTGACCGTCGGGGTCGTGAGGGAGGTTCCTCGGGCGTGGGACCACTTCGTGCGCGGCGTGGAGGAGGGCGCCCTTGCCGAGAAGATCAAGACGGACTTTTGGGTGAGTCTGTATGCGCGGGATTACTTCACGTCGTTTAAATACTATGTTTCTTAAATAATTGAATGATACATGTTTTACGTATGCGAGAACTACTTCACGTGCGGGGCGGGCGGGAGGCGGTGGCCGCTAGAGTGCGGGACGAGGTGCAGTCGAGACCGACTCAAGGACCCGTACCACGGGCGCGTATTTTGTGCATCACCTCCTTCAACGCCCGGCGTGCTTGGCAAGGTGGTGAGGAAGAACGAAGCAAGGGAGATGATGCTCGGAGGGGAGACCGACCTCACCGGGGACCCGGTACATCGGGTTCGTAGAAGCGCATTTTTTCATTCCTTCAATGAAAAATAAGCGGACTTCCATTAATCCTCGCTATGTCATGCGGATGTGTCGGAGTGGTGCGGCAAGTACAAGGACTGGCGGGAGGCCATTGTGGACAAGTGGCTCTTGGGCGAGGCGTCACGAGACCAAGAGACTCCGTCGGAGATGTCGCTTGGAGATGCCGGGCGCTCCACACCACCAAGGGAGCGTGCCCCTCCCGGTGTATATGGATAGATGGAGTGCGATTACGTTGATTTTTATTCAAGCGCTCAAATCTCTTCACTTCTAACCATCTCTGTGTTCTCCTCGCGATCGGCCGCATGAAAACCCCAGCGGATCGGCCCGGTACGCGGGGTGGGCCTTGACTCACGGCGGCGGAAGCGGCCGACCAGAAACCAGCGTCTCACGACCCGGCGAAGGGGCCCGGCGGCCACCAACGCCCGGCGTCTACCCCAAGCTTACCCGATGCGCCCGGCGGCCAAGCGGCTATGGGGGCGACCCCGATCCGACACCGCGCCCGGACACCGAACACGGGTGATGAGGTTGGGAGGAGGGAAGCGGCCGCGGCGGTTACGGATGGCCAACGGCGATCAACCCGTCCTGTTGGCGGTGGCGTGATTCGCTCAAGAACACGACCTCCACCGACATCCCCATAGCACCTCGGCGGCAGCGAGCTCCACGCGGATGATGCGGGACTTTCAGGTAACCGGTTTCATCGGTCGTTCAGCGGTTTTACACATGTCCGCTACCTATGCATTGTTTCAATGTTACGGTTGTAATATTGCGGGCCCGGATGGCGAGTTGGAGGCCGGCAAAGCGACCAGCGGCGAGTTTGAGGCCGGGCGGGGGCGGCCCGAGGCGGGGCCCATCGGCGGGAGTTGGAGGCGATCCGGCAATACTCGGCGCGCCGGGTGCGGGACGTGGCGAGCTACTTCCAGGGGCCTCCCGGATCCCCTGGTGTGACCCCTGCCTCCGTTGCCTCCCTCGCTGTTCGCTCCACCCCGTTTCCCATTCCTCCTCACATGCGGACTCCGGTGAGTATATGTTGTTGTTTATTTATTTGGCACTGTCTTGGCTCATGCGGTACTAATGAGATCGCCTCTTCTTTTGTGCAGCCACGGTCGGTGGGTTCGAACCCGACTCCTCCAGGTGGCCCTTCTCCACCCCATCCAGCCTATCCGGTCGGCCCGACTCCACGATTACACGTGGCGGTGGCGTTCCTCCTCCGGGCCCCGCGGCGGCCACACTACGGGCTTCCACCGTCCCTCCACACCACGGGTGGGCGTACCAATCGGCGCCCGCGGCACGGGGTGGTATCCGGGGCAAGGTGAGGGCCCCTCACACTCTTCGCGGCAGCGGGGAGGCCACGGGTCGGGGGTAGTTGCACTTTGTGATGGATTTATTTTAGATGTTGGATATGTTGCCTTGTGATGGATCTCGTTTCGATGTTGGACATGTTAGATTTCGTTTGGTTGTTGGACATGTTGGATTTCGTTTGGATGTTGGACTATATGTGTGAATTTGTGGTATTTGTGGATTATATATGTGAATTTGTGAAATATGTGGATTATATATGTGAATCGGTGATCTATGTGGTTTATGATGTATATATGAATGTTTACGGTATATGTATATGTTGATTTGCAGCAACAAACAAAGCGAAACAGCAAAAAAATTAAATTCCCAGCTTTGCCGAAGCCTGACTCGGCAAAGCCGGGTACCCCGAAGAATAATGGCAGGTTTGCGAGTGCAATAGTGGCACTCGGCAAAATGACCATAACTTTGCCGAGTGCCACCTGGCTGCACTTTTCGGCAAACATTGTTTTGTTTTTTAGTAAAATAATTACTTTGCCGAGTGCCCACATTTGGCACTCGGCAAAGATTTAAAATATTCAAATCTTTGCCGAAAGTGCGGGCGTTTGGCACTCGCAAAGCACCTTCCATATTTAACGGACGACGTCGGGTTCGCCGAGCACTGAGATGGCACTCGGCGCGAACCCTTCTTATAACTGCCCAATTTTGGCACTCGGCAAAGAAAGGTTTGCCGAGTCGATCTTTTGCCGAAAAGCGGGTCGCCGAAGTTTGGCGATCGGCAAAGCCTTCGCCGAGTGTAGTGTCCGGAGCCTAGTCGGCCTGTTGGGCCTCCAGCAGCAATCCGTCTGCGTGATGATCCCCGGTGGAATTAGAATTGCGCACACGACTACACGAGGTACGGTATGAGTTGGCCGACAATGACAGAGTTGATGAGCGCGGTCCTGGCATGTACGTAGAGTATGTTTGCAGTCGCAGCTTCTCATTTGGCAAGAGGCAAACCAAGGTAGGATTGGGAAAGCCTTCGTATATTCTAACCTGATAATGGTTTGGGTTCAACCGGTTTTTTTATATGTGGTTTAATTTGGTTTGGTTCAAAACGGTTTGACATCTATAATGACTTGAATTGGTTTGGTTTAATGGTTTTAATGGATGAGAACGGTTTAACAACAATAATAGCTTTGTGTAATATAAGTTAGGTTTTAAAATCAGACCTCCAAATTAAAATTTTTAGTAGATTTGACAAATTTGCTGAAGACGTCTTAATATGACGATGCGCTACACCGTGCAACTCGATGAAGCCAAATCGATATGTGGGACCCACGTCCAGAGTTGGACCTTAGAATTAAAAGCTCGCGTTCACTCTATAAAATTTTAGCGGATTTGACCGAAATTTACTGGAGATGCCTTATATGATAGTCCGCTACTCCGTGCAAATCATTCAAGACAAATAGATATGTGGGGCCCACGTCCGTGAGTCGGACCCTATAACTAAAAGTTCGCGTTCACACTATAAACTTTAGCGGGTTTGACCGAAATTTCTTGGAGATGCCTTATATGATAGTCCGTTACTCCGTGCAAATCATTCAAGACAAATAGATATGTGGGGCACACGCCCGTCAGTCGAACCTATAACTAAAAGTTCGCGTTCACACTATAAAATTTAGCCGATTTGATCGAAATTTGTTGGAGATGCCTTAATATGATAGTCCGCTACTCCGTGCAAATTAATGGAGCCATATCGATATTTGGGACCCACATCCGGATGGATTGGTGTGGATTGGTTTGGTTTGAACGAAATTGGCGGTAGGTATCCGGATGTAGTATAATGTAAATGGATTGGTTTGGTTTGAACGAATGAGTTAATGGTTTGGATTGGTTTGGTTTTTTAAGTGTAGTATAATGTAATGGATTGGTGTGGATTTGGTTTGGTTCTTGAACCATTACCAGGTTATTATGACCGATTCCCACAATTGAGCAACGAATTCCGAGCACAAAGCACCCAACGTATACCTACCGCCGATTTTGTTTTGATAAATAAACGACAAGACAAACAACGAAGCAGAACTTCAAGTAACGCATGACCGGCTCTCTCTCCATGTGCTCCACCACCTCTGCAAGTTCGTAACGTAGTGGCTTTTCTCCTCGTGCACCACTACCACCTCCTCCAGCGTGTGCAGGGAGTGGACATGCCCCCTATGCTTTTTAATACCCTTACCAGTATTTTAATTTATAGCACATATACTTACTCGTATGTGTATATTAATCACTCTAGAGACGCCACCTTAAACAAAATTGTTGGTTCTACCATTGTGTACAAGATCTCCTTCGCTACGTGGAGGCGAGCCTGTAGCTCATGCACGGTCTCCTTGGCCTGTCCATGTTGAGCAGCAATGATTTGAAGTGTTGGCATCGACCCAGCCCACGTCCATGCCGAGTAGCACCAATGCCTCCAAAATTAGTTAGATATATAGAACAACAAGTTTGATGGTACGACCGGTGCCGCACTAGCAGCCTCGGAGGGGAAGCACCGTCTTGGAGTATAGGTTTGCATCGTGACACTGGAAGATGACTCAGCCTCATCTAGCCTCCACCCTCAACGGCACAAGCACGGAGGGACAGGGGCTGATGCTATTATTTATTACATGAAAAAGACCTAGAATTTGAGTAGGGGCACGTGCCCCTGCCCCTACTTGTGTATTATGTCCGCCTCTAGTTGAAATATTTTCTTGTGCAAAAACATTGCTCTCATGAACCAAATATCTTTTTTAGATTACACAATACAACGCTTACGCTCCTATAAAGGCAGAATATTATGTCCTGAATTTAGAATACTATACATAGCTTAATAAAAAAGTATTTTATATTATCATGAGAAAAAAATATTTTAAATTAAAATTTTATCTAAATATTACCATTTAAGATCTTGTCAGAAAAGGAGTTATTGTAAGACATGGTGGTGCAATTAGACACTATTATACTAATATTATGAACAATGGCTTTTAAAAGTTTAAAAGATTATGTCACACGACGGCACAACAAATTTTTCCCTCGTTACATCGTATGAATAGTTTTTTAGATTACTTCGTATCAATAGTTGGCCTAAAGCGGTAAAGCCCAATGTCTATCACCGAGGTGTGAGTGATTTTTGATGCGGCCTGCGACGAAGGCCTGCTGAGACGCTGTGTTGGGTCGTGGGCCGAGGACGCTACCGGGCCAAGGCGAAACTAGAGTGCGCCATTCGAGCCTGTTAAGAGGCTGTCCTTCTCCTCCTAAATGATGTGGAATAATGCGAATTGGCTTGTAGTCCAATGGTAGGGACGGCCCAGGTGGGGCGCTACCCACCGGGGGTTCAAATCTTGGTGCTCGCACCTTTTCTTGGGAATTTTCCCAGGTTTTTCCGGCGTTATGCTTTAAGTGGTAGCGGCGTTCCGTCGACGACGAGGCGCCTACGGTGACTTCGAGAATCTCCGGCGTTATGCTTTAAGTGGTAGCGACGTTCCGTCGACGGCGAGGCGCCCTACGGTGACTTCGAGAATCTCCGTGATCTGTCGGGCTGCCCAGTCCTTCCGGAGGTGCTCATAGGGGTAGGGTTTGCGTCGCGTGTGTTCATAGGGGTGAGTGTGCGTGCGTGTTGTGAGTGTCTGCGTTGTACTGTGTCATTCTCAAAAAAATGATGTGGAATAATAATTAGTGTTTGAATGGCATCAATAAACGGTAATGTTAAGTAATAAATGGTTACTTTGCTCAAAAAAAAGTAATAAATACTTGATTTTTTAGAATAACTATATAGAAAGGCTTCCTATATTTACTCAAATTTATATCATCTGTCGAGTACTGCCACGTTCAAGGACATCGATTCCTGGTTTTGGAATTTGATCTATTGTTGCTGAACGTAGTAGTAGTTCACGGTGGTTCATGCCAGTGATCATGGGCATCGTGTTTCTGTCTTTCTGATATGAACAGTTCTAGGATGGGTGTCCGTCAAGGCCTTTCACGCAACATGTCAGTATGTAACAGTCTACTAGATGTGCCTATGATCATTTCTTTCTCGAATTTAGGTATACAGTAGTAGCTCAGCAGTTTGATGTGAGGCAAGAGTGCTGTATGTCATCTTCTAATAGACGCATCTTGTTGCTGCATGCCCTTCCCTCACACTTTGGTGACACCCAACGTATACCGCCGATTTTGATAAATAAACAACGGCAACGTAACTCCAAAACGTTCAAAACGCATTTCTGGCTCTCTTCACGTGCTCCACCACCTCTCGAAGTTCACAACGCATCAGTTTTATAGCATCAGTTTTATAAGTTTATACCAGCACTTCGCTTTCTTTTTATTTCAGAAATTGAGAAAATAACTACATGCTTATGATGATACTTACTATTGTAGTAACTAAATGGTCCGGAGAACAATATGCTAGCTAATCCTATACTTAGAAAAAATGGTGAAGTATGTTGTAGTGACCTAATTAAACATAAACAACGACAACTTATTACCTTTTATTAATAATTATTAATAAATAGCACACGTACACATTGGTCATTGCTTCTCTCTCCCGTTCATCTGTCATACTCAACTGACAACATGTTCATGGTAATTTCCCAATCTTCAGAAAAAAAAAGAGAAACTACTTGTAGGATGATGAAATTGATCTTTTGCAACTAAATGAAACCGTCGTCCTGGTACGCATGTAGGAGGTTTCCTCATTGACGGCCTAGGAAGAGCCTTTGCCCCTGAGGGTCCACCAAAGTTGAAAAGTTAAACAAGAGAGCATACTTTGCTTGTAGACAGAAGAGGAATATAAGGGCATGAGTGGCCCTTTAGTTTCAAAAAAAAAAAAAAAAAAAAAGAGGCAGGGGTTAGTCGATCGCCCAATGGGATTCATGCCATCATCAGGTCTACACAGTTAATTTAACACTAGCTTGGTTCAGGTCATTAGTCATGCGTGCAATGCACTATGGATGATTGAAATCATGCATTTGATCTTTTTAAAAACACACAAAAAAAACTTTCTAAGTCAATTCTCTCAGTTTTGTTAACCTATGACCACTCTTTTTTAAAAAAAATTCTTTACATATATTGATCAGCCATATCGAATGATACACCAATCATGCATTATGTGCATACTTCATTTATGAGAGAAAGAGTGCTTAAATATGCATGATTGTGCCTATATATATACCTCACCCATAGTTGATAGCTATGGCCAGACAACAATAATTTATTGTGATATTGGAGTAGAACAAATAGCCTATCGGTCACTATTAAACTCTTCCCATCCTAGAAGACGTGAACAGGGTCATGCGTTGGCCCAGTGAGGCTCATGTATCTGCCAATCCCCTTGGCGTCATAATCCCTGCACAGACACTATTTATGTGCTTCACTAAGTCCCCCTCCTCCTCCTGCGGCGTTGTTCTCCCTCCACATATACTCTTCATGTGCTTCATTGAGTCCCCTCCTCTCTTGCTCCTCTTGCATCTGCATTGTTGATCTTCTGACTAAGGGCTTTGTTGGGCGCCTGATGGACTAAAACCGTTACTACCTTAGTATTATGAACTAGCAAATTACCTGATTACCAATCCACAATTATAGTGATTTATTAGCAATCCTCTTGTTAAATTTCAGTTATATCAGTGATATATATGCTCTAAATGTAAGAATTCTGAATGTCTTAAATGCTTGTGATCTTGAGAGAAAAGTTTCTTAAACCGAATGGTACAGATTCTAGTTGTTTTGTGTCTGAATATCCTACTATTTTTCAATGAACATGAATTGAGCTATAAGTCTAAATACTATGATTTGGTTTTACTATGTTGTATTATCAATGCACCAACTATATTGAACTATGACTCAAAGTGCATAAATCTATATTGTGGCTATTTAGACTAAAAGTTTAAATACTGTGGCTATTTACTCTAACTGAAAGTTTCAGTTACCTTTTTTTTGAATGACCTGCTATTTTTCAATGACTCAAAAAGTCATTCAGAGAAATCATTGTAATTCAATGACTCAAAGTCATCCATGAATCTTTGGTGCTCACCTCCTCCTCCGGCACCCGTGAGAGCTCCTCCGCCTGCCGCGTCCCCCCGCACCAACACTCCGACAAAGGTCCGATGAAGAAGAGAGTGGGTCGCACATCTTCCCTCTCCTAATATGATATCCACAACAAAAGTGGGCTAATAGATAGGTGTCGTATGCAAACCCGCTAACCGTCAAATGAAGACATCGAGTGATATGGACCGTCCGGTCGTGGCGGGCGTCTCACCCGTTAGGCCACACCCGGAGCATTGCGAATCCTCAAGAACCTGCTAGCGGAAGATTCCCTCACCTCCCTCTCCTCCAGACTCGGGGCGTGGGCCGCGTTCCCGGCTCGGGTGAGATCCCTAGGGCACCGGGCGACTTCGCGCGTCGGCGTTGTGCGGGCGTGGCGGACCCGACGAACCCGTCCCCTGCCATCCTAGTGTGGGCGGGAGCTCTAGCGACCCTACGACCCTGGGCGCAGCGGTGGCAGCTCCGCCATCCCAAATAGCGGGTGCAGGCCCCGTGGCGCGGCGACCTCGACGGCGGGATGAAGGCGCGGCGACCCCGGGCGCTCCAATCCCGGGCACCCGGTCATCCCGTCATGGGCGGGGCCAAACGGCTCCAAGTCCTCTCGGCCTCATGGGCGTCCCTTCGATCTCCATCTGCGCTCTGCGGCCCGTCATCGACATCAACCCGCCGCACGCTGGTGTCTCCCTCAGTCCACCGTGCTTGCGCAGCCCCTCCACCATCTCCAAATCTTAAGCAGATGCCATGGTGTCGTAAACCCACCAATATAATTTAATTTTATGTTGAGGTTTTAGCTGTAAACAAGGGTTATATCTATAAAACTTATGTTTGCAACCCCCACTAGCTAATTCTCTTGACATGCAAGCACGCCACCTCACCATCCCACTAGCATGCCATCTCACTAGCCCACTAATCCTCCTTTACGCCGTCCATCAACATGCCCCCACATGTCTATAGGCATAAAAAGGTTATAACTCATGAACCAAAAAAATAAATCAAATTCTGATTACATCATTAAATTCATTTTAATAAATCCTTTAACAAGATCTGACATGTATATATTTTGATAAAAGTATAAGTGGGACCCGTTAATATAGAGAAAAAGAAAAACAAAATAATAAAAAAAAAAAAAGAAGAAAGAAAAAAGAATAGGAGGGTGATAGTAATATTGTAACTCATAGAATTTTCCTTCATATTTCAGGCAACGCCAACGGAATCCACTAGCTTTAGTATAATCTGATCCCATTCTAAAAAAAAGAAGACCAGGACCAAGGAGCATCCGATCCACCGGTTAAATATATAAATACTGACACTAGTTGGGGGCTTGGGGCTCCCTTATGTGAGACTGCCACTTTCGCTGCGTGTGGGGCTTGATGCTCATCTAGTGGGCAGGTTCAGCCTTCATTACAAGAAATTTTTCCGTTACCCGTTCTCCTTTATTTTCCTATTTTCTCCTAGCTAGTTACATGGATTTATTTGTTTTAAATTTCCATTATCCTTCCTTTTATTGATTTTGTTTTAATTATACATGGTATATTTGTGAGATATCTATCTATAACTCTTATAAAATCAAACCCCACTAGCATATTTCTCTGCGATCTCATAAAAGCCACGTCATCATCGGGGTCTGCAGCTCACTAACATGCAACCAATTTCGTTCATGACCTTTCAATCCTATACCCGTTCTCCGTGTTTTATCTCCTCATTTACTTATGAAGACCTCATGGTGTCTTGCTTAAACTGGCAGAGAATTAAACTGACCACCACGTGGGAGCCCAAAGACTGGAGCCCAAAGACCAAACGTCGGGAGCCAGGAGCAGAGGCCTTTTTATTATTCACTTGGGTGTCTCATTTACTGGCTTCATCATTGGCTTTCTGATTATTGTGTACACTGCTGAAACACTGGTGATTTATCTGTAGTAAATTTGTATTTTTGTTCCTGAATGTTGGCTAATGTGATTTATCTGTGGTAAAATTGTATTTTTTCTTTCTGATTTTTGTATTATTGTTTTGTTTTGGCGGCCACAAGTTCAGCGTGTCCCGCCCCCGTTTTTCCTAATGCTTTTTTTCATTCTAGTCCACTATTTTTTGGGCTGTAAAAAATAACATTTTGAGCCTTTTTAAAAAAATCTCCTACAACAGCCACGATCCAACAGCAAGCCCATGTGCCTGTGATTTTGTTGAAAAGGAAAATGAGAGGAGTGAAGTGATTGAGCCCAGGATCCAGCAGCAAGCCCAACAGCAGAGAAACAAACAGCTGAATAGGGAGAGAGAGCTGGGATGAGCAACCAATTGACCGGGCGGCCTCCAACCCCTAACAGCGCCGCCACCTCTCTTCCTCCCCTCATGTTGCGCCACCGCCGGAGTGGGCCTCCAGCAAGGCCGGCGGGCTCACCGGGATGAGCGGCGGGCGGGTGGCCCTTCTTCCATGCGGATGGTGTGGTGGCATGGATGCGGGCGTTCGGGCGGGGCGTGGTCGAGTTGGGCCGTGGGGGCTCGATCTAGCCGTCTCCGACAACCTCTGCAGCGCCGGCCGGGGGCTCCCCTCGTGGATTGCGCCTTCCCTCCTTGCACGGCGGCGATCTTGTTGTCCGGGCGAGGTGGGTGGGGCTGGCGGGCGACGTTTGGGGGCTGATTCGTACATTTCGGGCCTCGAGCGGCGCGCATCGGGGAGGGGCCGGCTTTAGGAGGTTCATCCCGTGGTGCGGCAAAACATGCGGCGGCTGAATCTGGTTGGCGGAGAAGGGGGAGGTGCAGGTGGAGGAAGCAGAGGTGGAGGAGTCCGGACGACCGGGCCGGAGAGGCCGGATCCGGGGCTTCGAGGCGTGGGTGGCTGCGCGGTTGGCGGGAGTCGATGTTGCCCCGATGATGGCCGCATTCCGGGCAACATGCGACGGATCTGGTCTCTTTGCCGGGTTCCACGGCCCTGGCACTACGGCGCGCGCGGAGCGCGTGGTGGCTTTTGGCGCCGCTTTCGACCGAGGCCTTATCTGCATATGCACAAGATGGTGGTACACCACCCAAGAGCTCCATTGATTTGGATCAGCCGCGATCTTCACCGCTGGCCACCGGTAACGACATGGCTCGGCGCGCAGACATGGCTGTGTTTAGACGGCGTAACGCCTGTGGGTGTCACTTCCTCGCCGGAGGTGTCGCCACTTCTCTCCAACAAGCCTCGGATGTCTTTCGGGATGAAAATCTAGCACCGGTATTCCTGGTCGGGCGACGTTGGCGTATGCCATGCTCTCGTTGGAGGCGTCGTTTTGAAAGTTCCCCTCCTTGGTTTTAACTGTTGGTGTCAGCCTAGTTTTCTCTATTGATGTTTTGCTGTTGGTGGTCTTTTGGCGGTGTTTTGCCGCAGATGACCTCTTGAGCTCCTAGAGGTTTTTTAGCTTTTGTTTTTCTGGCCTTTGGCCTCAAGTTTGTAATAATTTGCCTGATTCTACCTTTTGGTAGATGAAGCCGGATATGAAATATTATCCATTATCTAAAAAAAAAGGGAGAGAGAGCTGGAGGGCAGAGGCATCAGAGCAGAGACAGAGCAGAGTCCTCCTTCGTTAGATAACATCGTGCGGTTTTAACCATCAGTCACCTGACACAGAGAGAGTATCTTTTTTATTTATTTATTTTTACCAAAGCCACATGTATCTCAAGCCTGCAGCTTATATACGCCCAATAGGATGAATTTGATCAGCCATCCACGAGATAAATCTTCTCATCCACATCTTTTCTCCAATTATTTCCAATACACTTTTCTCCAATTATTTCCAATACAATATACCTAAGCTATAACAGACATTCTCGCGGCAACGCGTGGGAAATTTCTTCTAGTTGTATCAATTGTTATCCATGTATTATCCTTAGTATGCTCCACGATGTGTTTAATGGTTAATACAGTGTACTCATAAGATGTTCCGTGGTATAATTTGAAATGTTCATATAGTATCCATAAGATTATCATTGTTCTTATTAATTTATCTTATCTGACCTTTATACCATTGATCTGACAACCAAGCACCGTATATGTTTTGGGATTCACTTGCGTGCAATTCAATTCCTGTTTTGGGAATTTTGATCTGTTGTTGCTGAACGTAGTAATGGTTTTACTTCATGCCAGTGATCATGGGCGTCATCTTTCTGATAGGAGCAGTTCTAGCCTTCTAGGATGGGTGTCTGTCAAGGCCTGCTCAATTAAATTAACATGTTCATGATAATTTCCCGATCTTCAGAAAAAAGAGAAACTATTTGTAGATGATGAAATTGATCTTTTGCAACTAAATCAAACCGGCGTCCTAGTACGCATGTAGGAGGTTTCCTCATTGTACGGCCTAGGAAGAGCCTTTTCCCCTGAGGTTCCACCAAAAGTTAAACAAGAGAGCATACTTTGCCTGCAGACAGAAGAGCAGGGGTTAGTCGCCCAATGGGATTCATGCCATCATCATGTCTGCACAGTCAATTTAACACTAGCTTGGTTCAAGTCAATTAATCATGCGTGCAATGCACTAAGGATGATTGAAATCATGTATTTGATCTTTTAAAAAGGATAGAAAAAAAACTTTCTAAGTCAATTCTCTCAGTTTTGTTAACCTATGACCACTCTTTTTTAAAAATTACTTTACATATATTGATCAGCCATTTCGAATGATACATCAATCATGCATTATGTGCACACTTCATTTATGAGAGAAGAGTGCTTAAATATGCATGATTGTGCCTATATATATACCTCACCCATAGTTGATAGGTATGTCCAGACAACAATAATTTATTGTGATATTGGAGGTGAACAAACAGCCTATCGGTCTGCAACGGTTGTCCGCCTTCGTGGCGAGCGCTAGAGGTGCAGGCGCCGCCGGTGGCGGGATCCTGAAGTGCCTCTGCCCGATCCTCGATGGGGAGGTGAACATCATGCTGCCGAGTCCAGTGGACCGAGTCCGTATGATACTCCTCCCGGTGGTCTGCGGCGTGCCGCTCCCCCTGAAACGTTTTCAATCTGTTATGGAACGTCTCGCCGCGCCGTGTTTTAGATTACTTTTTGTTCTTGTTCCTCATCCAGTTTGATTTGGTGAATAATACAGGGCCGCACGAGTTTCCGACCACAACCATCGTGTCGTCCTCTCTGTTGTCTGTTGTCTGTCGTCTGTGTCTGTCGTCTGTGTCTGTGTTCTGTAACACCGTGTCCGTCTGTTCTCACAATTATATGATTATAAATGATTAGAGTGCAGTGTTGCCACCTCATCCGACGAGCCGACGGATCCTGAGCTCACACGTCCAAAAAAAAGATTGTTTGAATTATCATGTCAAGAAAAGAAAAAACGGCCGGTGGTGTGCGTGTTTGAATTATCATGCCGACGGATCCTGAGCTCACACGTCCAAAAAGGAAAAGAAAAACTGACTTCATCGTTATTATGAATGAACAATAGATTGTTTGAATTATCATATCAAGAAAAAATAAAACAAAACTCCCATAGTTGTTTGTACTGAATCTCAAAGAGCTTTTTTGCCAAACAGTATTATAATTTATTGTAGAGAAGTGATTATGCATTGAATATCTGAAATGATTTTTCTTTGGAAGGAGCTAGGAGGCTAGAGGCTAAGAAAAAAAAAAAAAAAAAAAAAACTGGACCAGCAGTGTTGAAAAAATTAGCTTCTCCTAATTTCTACATAGAATCTTTTGCTTGAGATTTATCTTAGAGAATCACTTTCGGCTACATAAAAACTTTTCTCACCCCCTAGTATATGTACTCTGAGGTATTGCGATCATACAAGTGATTTAAACCTTACCTTTTTAGCAATAGCTGAGTTCTGACCAATCCAAACCTTACCCTTGTATCTGATTTTGACACTGCAATTCTTGCAACAGTCTGGTGACCACCACTCCCGGCTTCTTTGGTAGCAACAGCATGTAAGGCTCTGTCTGTCTGAAGGTCGACCCTACCCCTCTTGGAAACCTAGAATCAACTGCATCACATGCATCAGCTTGCGTTCTAGGGCCTTTGTAGAAACTCCAGGGCCACTATTTTCGGTCCATTCTCTGTCCATGCTTGATGGACACTTTCTTCAGTCGCCACTGAACGAGTGTCTGAACACTGAAAATTCCAAGTGCAGCAGACCGACTGACTCATGGATGGACACTTTCTTCAGTCGCCACTGAACGAGTGTCTGAACACTGAAAATTCCAAGTGCAGCAGACCGACTGACTCATGAGCTGGGTCTAGTATTCTGTCAGCCACTCGCGGCGCCGCTGTAGTACCGCCCCTGCTCGTCGTGGTATCTGGCATCGGAGCCATGTCTCCTCGGGACCCATCTCTCGGATTGCGCACCTCCTCCAGCAAATCGACGACGAGACGACCTCATCCGCGTCGCCCACGTCATCCCCAACGCCCCGTTCCACCCATGGAATCGCCATTTGCACCGCAATTGCCAACTCCGGCGACAGAGAGCGCGAGATCAGCATCATCAGACACGGTAAGCGGGCGAAGACCCCCTCAGCGTCGGTCACCACCTTTCCCGACCTGCTCGCCATCCATCTCAGGAAGCTACCCTGACCGTCCAACTTGCTCCCACCGAAGATCTTGCAGTAATGCATCCCAACTGTTCGACACCGGGCCTCAAAGATACTCTTTGCGTCCTGGTGTCTGCGCCCTCCTCCTTGCAACTGCTAAGTCCACCTCGAACTCTGTCACCCCACGAGTCCATCCACACTGTCAGCATCTCCATCGTCAAACAACAGCAGGCGTCACCCACAATGTGTTTGACGACATGTGTGTTCCGGTGATGAAGAGCACTCAGGATCGATGAGTAGCAACCTTCAGTGTGTCCAGTGCTCCTATGATACTCGGCATTTGTTTCAGATAATGTGCTGAGTTCCTGGTTTTCCCATCTGCCACTCGGGGTGCTACAGTGCTACTTGGGTTTGGGTCTTGCACCATGTTGCTGAGTTAAGGCCAATGCTGTGGCTGCATTCCAGCCGAAGTAGATGGGGTTAGTTGCTGAAATCCCCATGGCCACCTCCATCTCAAGATGAAATCATTGGTCGGTTCATTAGCTGTCACTTGAGTGCAGTAATGGTGCTGGATTGTTGGTGCCACAACCTTGGCCACCAACTGTCCATAGGTGCATGTTTGTTTTTGACCATGCTAATTTTTCTTTTTTCGAAACCGGGCACTTTGGCCCGTTCTGCATTAAGAGAAAAAGGAGTTTTAAGCTTACAACCTCGCGAGTTCCCCTAGCGAGGTGCACGGGAACACACGAGTTTTGACCATGCTAATCAGTGGAGGAGTGATTTAGGTGTTGTACTGGTGCCATTTCAGAAGCTAAATGTGTACAGAAATATGGTCAAACATCTTTTGTTATCTGTATCAACATGTCATATCCAACATATGAGATCACTAGTTTGAATCCCAATGGATCTGCTGTTCTTGTCATTTGTCAAGCATGACACTTCCAAATTTGTTTCCTCAAGGTTGACATTGCTAATGTTGCTTGGAGAGCACTCTAAGGACTCTTCCTGTCATGTCACCATTGTGCTATTTGTGAGTTCAGACACTCTGAAATTGTCACAGGTTACTTCTCCCTTGTGGTCTAAAGCTTGGGTGCTAACTGGTAATGAACAGAACCAAGGAGATGCAAGTAAGGGAAAAATCTGCATATCACATATTGGGCCACAGTTGAAACAAGGTGCCCTGGCCCCTATCTCTAGTTTGTTGGAGACAGATAACTGGAAATCTAAGTCAGTTTCATGTCTGTACTCTACTAGTGATCAGTGTCCTTGTTATATCCTTGAGAAATTATTGCCTTTGTTGGGGTCGGAGAATTGGGAATGCATGGTCTATGTGTTTGAGCCTCGAGATATGAGTTGTTGTGTTGGGCTTAAAGTTCAGGAATGCTCCAACTTAGTCACTTATACATTGTTGTTGTTTTAGTGGTGCCAAGGTGGAGAGCAGTGTATACATGCACAACCACCACCTTATTTAGATGATGGAGAGTCTGTCTTTGTGGCAAGCAGTCAAGTCAATTTTTGTGCAGTTCATACAATGGTTTCCTTAGTCAGGAGTAAGTTTGAAGAACAGCTTGCTAACAAGGTTTTTTTCACAAGTTACCATTCCTAAATTTACATCCATGGGCTTTTCTTTCTTCCCCTTTGGACTGAACTGCAGCAAGGAAAAAGATGGGATGCCAAAGAAACAAGCATGTCCTGAAACAAAAATGTTTGAAGAGCCAGGTGATACATATATGAGTCACACAACTGAGAGCACCAGTGTAGGTTATCAATGTTGCAATCATGGGCATCATCTACTATATGCTGTTCTATTTGTGCTTCGTTATCACAGACTATTGTGATCAGTTGAGTTATTGGCATCCACATAATCAACACTCCATCTCAATGATGTATCTTGGAGCTAGGTCTTATGGTCAAGGCAAGTCATGCACATTTGCATCTGCTTTGGATTTTCACAAGGGTTACATACGTTTGGAACAAAGAGCTGACATGTAGGTAGAACTGAATGAGAACAACATCAAATATTCAGAGGTGGAAATGGTTTGCAAGCTGCCCAAAATCCCTTGGTGGCCACCAGTCCAATACCTGACAATGTGCAATGGAGAAGATCTATATGGCTATAGTACTTTGGTCATCATTCAAGTGGAAAAATATATTGTGTCCAGGCATTGTGGTTCCATTCATAGATGGAGTCCTTCAATTACTTCACTTGAAGCTACTACTCCACAAGCTGGAGCTGTGCGCTTCATGTGGCAGAGAATGCTGATGTATCACACTTTGCTGCTGACGGGCCTGAGGTATACATCAAAGATATCCATGTGCCTTGGGATCCAGGTGGTTTATTGTTTACTTAGTCGGCTTGGGGATAAGCCGGAGTTTTAGAAGGGCAGGATGTCATAGACCTGCTCGTGGGTTGACCTTTGGCCCGTTCAACATGTGATAGAGTACTTTCCATGGTGCCAGTATGCTCATTTACAATATAATTTATGCTGTTTTTCAGGTATCCTCCCCATTTTCATATTTCCTGGTTGTTTACGTGGTATTCTTTCTGTTTGAACAAGCAGTATCTTATTGTCTGCTATTTTAACCGAGGTCCTATCGCTATGAACTATGCTACATTCTCTTATATCATGGTCTAGATTCATAGTAGACATCCAACTCTATTTGGTTTAACTTTATATTTCCGTCTTTTCTTTTCATGTTTTTACAGATATGCAACATGGCTTACTGTGCTGACCATGCTGGTGTTGAGTGAAATAGGAGTGCATTTTTCAAGAATTTCTAGGTAAGGAAGTGTTTTTTCAGCAACCCTTGGCTAAATTATCGTCATAGCATTGTTTGGCTAGTCCTGTGTTGTGCTGTGCTGTTGACTAGTCGGACCACAGGACAGGAGATCCGTCCCGTCTCCTCCTATTCAACTTGTGCTGTTCTGGAAAGCAACCGCTCCACCTCTGCTTACTGTATGAACAAGCCCTCCTCAACCTCAAATCCCCAATTTCATTCATGCAGATGGAATGGATGGATGGATTGCTTTGCTTTGCTTTGCTTTGTTGCGTGGCGTCCACGTCGTGAGAACCAATTTTGCTGTAGACACCCAATCCCAAATGTAATTGGATGGATCGATCCCCTGTTAAAATTTATTAACTTACACTGTGTATGTATAGACACATGTGTACTACAATTGGATTGGATTGTACTAACTGAACTAACTCAACAATATTGCTAAAACACAGGCATTATGTGTGAGATTTCAGTTATTTTGTTTGTTGAGAAGCTTGCTCAGTGTTCCAAAGACATGTGAATTTACTGTGGACATCATATCATATTGGATTGCCCACCAGTATGGAAGTTACTGTAATAGTGATTCAGCTGCCATCTCACGCTTTCAGGTGCCCGTGGGGGATGCTACAGGCTGATCGATATCCCGATGAGCAACTACATAAACAGCAAGATCAACAAGATCTATGTCCTCACCCAGTTCAATTCGCAGTCTCTCAATCGCCACATCTCACAGACATACAACTTTGGTGAGAGAGTTGGATTCAGTGGTGGGTCCGTGGAGGTACACTCTTCAGTTTAAGGCTCTAAGCAGGCTCGATTGTGGAATGCCATTGCGTATTATTACCAGTGTGATGGGCACATGACCAATGTTTTCTGCCTGTTTATTTTTACTCATCGAATAGGTGCTGGCAGCTACACAGACAGCTGGGGAATCTGCAGGGGCGACGTCTTGTATACTTTGCCTGGTGCACGGGCACCAGGGTAAAAACAAAATTACCACTAGCTAGTTTCAATTGACCATATATTACCATCAAATTATGACTTTTTTTTCTTGATAGTGCACCACCATAAATTTAGATTTGGTTTCGCCACTGGGAATCTGGAAAGAAATGGTTCAAGGGAAAAGCAGATTCTGTAAGGCAGTTCCTCTGGCTTTTTCGAGTTTCTTCCTGGGCCATGTGTAATGCTCTAGTACCTTTCAGGGGATGCTGTCACTATCTCCAATTACATGGACCTTGTGCAGGTTTCCTTTCTGCTCCAAGTTGAATGTTGTAGTTTCAGACTTATTTTTCATTGCTTGACACAGATATATTATAACACTGTTTTGCAGAAACATGTTGACACTGGTGCAGATATTTCAGTTGCTTATGTTCCTATTGATGAAAGGTCATTTAGCTTTGTCCCTTTTGAATTTGTTTCTTGCTTTTCTTGGTAATTAAACTAGCCTTCAGTTGGCTAACAAAGCAATAAGCCAAAGCCAATATGATACGATATGTTAGCTAGCTACAAATGCATGTTCGAAGCCATGAGGCTCATAGTAGCTTTTTTATATATGTTGTTTTAGATTGGCTGGATCTCTGGTTGAGTTACGGAGGATATTCTGACTGGGTTTAAAATGCATGCAAGAGGCTGGCAATCAATCTACTGCATGCCACCAAGACCTTGTTTCAAGGGTTCTGCACCAATCAATCTGTTTGATGGTTGCTCCGTGGGTCATTGTCCTACCTGGTATGGCTACAATGGGCGATTGAAGCTTTTGTAGAGGCTGGCTTACATCAACACCATAGTTTATCCAATCATATGACAGATATTTATGTCCACAATCAGACTTTATTATCTAACAAAAATAATAGATCGATTCTAGTCTCTGGGGCGATTCTATTATGACTTTATGTCTGTTTTGTTCAGAAAAATAATAGATTGATGAACAGAACAAACATCTGGACGCCTGGTGTCCCAACAAACATAAAATTCTCCCCAAATGAAATCAGTGTTCAGTTAGAAGGATGGGGGTGCACTGGTTTTGATTTGTTTTACCTGTGTTGCATCTTATTCTTTGGCTTCTGATCTTGGTGTCAGATTCAAGTTTGGTCTTGCACTAGTACCTAAAAGCATTTTTGTGGCGGGCAAAAGAACATGCGTGGCGGGGCGCGGCGCCCCGCCGCAAACAAAGGTCACGGATAATCATACGCATCCGTGGCGGGCTACGATGCCGTCACGTTAATGAATCCCCCCGTGGCGGGCGTGCTACGGTGCCGCCACGGAAAACATTTTCGAAAAAAAAAAAAAAGAAGAAACCCTAGAAAGGCCCGGCCGAGCCCATCCATGGGCCCGCCGAGCCCATCTAAACCCGCAAACCGCCCCACTCCGCCGCCGCCGCTGGTGAAGAGGGGTTGCCGCCGCCGCCGCCGATCACGGCACCGCGCCGCCGGGGCACTGCTAGCTGGCCGGAGAGGGAGCCGCCGAGGGGGCTTTGCTCCGCCTCGCCGAAAGCGGATCAGCGCGCCGAACGTCGTCGTCGAGGCGTCCCGCCACGGTGGAGCGCGCCGGCGGTTGGAGGAGGAAGGGCGCCGCGGTCTGCGCCGCCGCCACCGTCGTCGGGGGCGTCCGCCCGCGGATCCGCCTTGAGGGGCCGCCACGGCCGGATCCGCCGCCGGCAGGCGCCGCCCGGATCGCCGCCCGGTAGGGCCGCCACCCGGATCCGCCGCCGGTAGGGCCGCCGCCCGGATCCGCCGCGGAGAGGAAGGAGGAGGGGGCCGCCATCACGCCGGAGAGGGAGGTCGCCGCGGCGGGCCCGCGCCCGGGATCCGCCCCGAACCGCGTGCCGGTAGGGCCGCGCCCCGGATCCGCCCCCGGGAGAGGAAGGAGGAGGGGCCGCCATCTCGCCGGAGAGGGAGGTCGCCGCCGGTAGGGCCCCCATGGCCGGATCCGCCGCCCGGCGGGGCGGGATCCGCCGCCAGCCCGGCGAGGGCCGCCACGGCCGGATCTGCCGCCCGGTAGAGCCGCCGCCGCCGGGAGGAGGGAGGAGGAGGGCCGCCATCTCGCCGGGACACGAAGGGGAAGAGAAGGGAGGGACTTGGGAAGGGAGCGCGTTCTTGGGAGAGGGAGAGCGCCCGAGGCTGCGCCGCGCGTGGGGAGGGAGAGGCGCTCGCGTGGGGAGGGGAGGAGGGGCTGGGGGCGGAAATGACCGGGGTTGTGAAACCCTAAGTGTCCAATTTATATCGAGGGCGGATATTGGGCCTCGCATTGGGTTTATTTGGGCCTACATTTTGCGTGGCGGGCGTTTTTAAGATGCCCGCCACGTAAAAAATCTTTCACGTGGCGGGCAAAAACAGTCCGTCACGTAAAAGAAAAATAGCATCGCGTGGCGGAGTATTTTCCGTGACGGGCAAAAAAAAAAAAAAACCGCCACGGAAAAGATTTTGCAAGTGCTCGCAAAATCATTTCGTTACTAGTGTTGCTTTTGCTTTGGTCTTCTTGGCCTTTCTACTCTCCTCCTTTCTCTCCCGATTTTCTCCTTCTTCCTCTACTACGCCGCTGCCGCCATTCCCGGTGTCTGCAATTTTGTTCCGTTGTTTTTCTTGACTGGCAAGTTAGCTAAATCTATCTCTTGTCTGAGATTTCGCCACGAAGTGGAAGATATGGGAAATGATACTCTTCCAGATTTGTCTAACGTACAGGTTTTTGGCTGTTCGTAATAAAAAAAAATGGAAGACAAAAAAAACAGAAAAAATTCCAAAAAAAAAGTGGAACACAACAACCACAGAAATCTTGTGGAAGATGTGACTGACTACAGCAACTCTAATTGCAGCCCAATTACTACTCGAGTGAATCAAAGTTCAACAAATTGCATAACCCTAATTCTAGGAAGGAACCGTAAAAGGCCGAGCTCGATCGATCAGGGCCGCCAATGCGAGCCCATAGTCATTAGGCCGTTGTGGGCTCAATTGTGCTACCGGACAGGGCCGCCAAGCTTGCTGCCGTGCTAGCCGGGCGTCTGTTGGTCCCGGCGCGCGTTGCTGGCCTCAGTTCAAAAAAATTTGAACACGAGTTGCTAGCCTCAGCTCGGCACATTATCAGAGTGATGATGATGCAGGTTCAGATGTTTGCACAATTGAACCCGTCTTTGAACCAAAGGAAGCTTTTCTGTTTTCTATGCTCATTTAAAAAATGAAGCCATTCATGTGTAAATTTTGTACGCTGTAAAATTCATGCGCTCCAAAGGACCCTACAGCAGAAATACGAGTATATACTAAACGTTTCCATGCAGCTAACACGTAAAAAAAAGACTCGGCAAGACAAGTTTCATCCGGATTTGGTACCACCCACCGCTAGCGTATCCACGAGAATTGCCGTCGTCAATTCTAGCTTGAGATATTCAGATATTTAGTGGCCTTAATCGTCATTTAATGAGTCTGAACATTTTATACCAATATAAGACGTGATGGGCTTGAAAGTCTTTGGTATGCCACATAATAAAATGGAGGTATTAAGATGGGCCAATCCGCATACGTGGGCACATTTTAGATGATTATTTAGGCTCAGTGCCAATTGAATTAAGCAGCTCATAATCTGTATTGTGGCCCAATACTGATATAGCCCATTTGGTAAATCATAAGTCTGATGTCAATGGCTCAATGCCAAATTCAAATGATTTTTATAATCCTTTCTCATATCATGATAAATTGGTTGTGTAATATTATGAATTGCCACAACATCATGATACAATGAGGAGTATATAGTATTCTTGAAATGCTAGCGATGTATTCTCGACTGTTTCACATAGAATTCTTTAGATGTTCCATGTTATATATATTTTGGATTATTCATTTCCATTCCGCATATAGCACCAATGTGCATGGAATGTTATCCCTAAATTTGGAATGATACTCTATGGAACTAAGAATAATTTTCTTGTAAAGGCGGAACTTTGTTTCCTGAACTTAGAACATTGCGCTACTTGACAAGAAAATTTTATCTAAATATATGTGTGGCGTGTGTGGGTGTGTGCAGTAGGGGGTGTCATTATGGGTAATTTAATGGTAAAACAAATAATATGGTGCAGCCAGAATTTAATTTCGACAATAAGCTTATGAGGTACAAATTTTTAAAGTAAAATTTCAAAAATTTACACATGATGACATCATCATGCTCGATTGTTCTTTTCTCGTGTTTTTGGGAGTGGCTACACAACATTCGGTTGATTCTGTTACATCTAATCAACCAGATTTTCAACCAACCTAATACTGACACGTCAAAACTCCGATTTAAAAAACTGGAAGATATGAAGGAATAAAACATCCAGATTTTATTAAGCCGAGCAAAATAAAAATGATTGAACGAGGCGTTGGAAATGAAGACCGGCTCAGAGAATCACTGCTAAAACCGTAACATGGAGCCAATTGATGGAAAACTGCTACGACTGATGGTAGCACCATAGCAATACAAGTTTTTTTTTCGAAAGCGTACCATTGGCACGCGCGTCTTCATTAAGGGAAGTGGGAATGTTAAAATTACATCCTAATGGGATTCCATAGCGAGATGTCCGAAAGCCCATTAGGGTGACACACAAGCAGAATGCACCAATTTAGAGCGGTGGCGCGAAAGGGTTGTCTAAAAAGGAAACTAATGGTGCGACGAAGAGCAAGAGCAAGAGCTAGACTACCCGGCTAGCGAGCGCCTTGGCGGGGCAGCGGCCCGCCCGCCTCTCGGTTTGGATCGCGGAATGGCGCCTTGGCGGCCGGGCGGTCGCTGCGACGTGGGGTGTCACCGTCGTGGGTCACGGAAACCCGGGTCCTCGATGCAGTCTTGATCTCCAGCGGCCGCTTGCAAGGTGCTGCCACATCACCGCTATCCACCCGCTGTGCTACGACAGCAGGGATGGCCGACCGAGGGGAGCTCGCGAGCTCACCAGCAGCTAGATCGGCCATAGCAGTACAAGTTAGCGATGTAGTGCGTCCGTTCCGAGATGTAGTAGTGTAAAGAAGCAGATAAGCCTTCAGGTCCATTACTCAATGATAGGAACATTAATACTGAAAAAAAACAAAATTTGGCAGTTTATGATTTTTCAGTTTAAATGTTCCTATTAGTCTCGGTAAAGTTTTTGAGTAACTTAGCATATAATATGTTTTAGTATAATGAGTTTAGTTTTTATTCCAGTTCACGGTCAGCTCTGAATAGTTAGAAATTTCAGTTTGCTTGTAATCTATGTTATCGACGAAGACGTTGTCATACCTTAAATTTTTCGTCCTCCGCCAATGCCAATAGGTAAAGAGTTAGGCAGTGACGGGATGCCGGTGCAGTGATCGGCATTGTCAAAATTTAGATTATGAGTATGTAGTCTTGCCTCGTGAAGCATAATTTTTGTACCGGTAATAGGCCTATCGGCCGCCGGGTAGCCGACTAAGCCTGTCCGTTCTCCACATGCCGACTGGTCTGCTCACGTCGTTACACTGGTATTGACTCACGTGCATGCATGTTTCTTGCGGATATTAAATTATTAATTAGCTGGCATATAATTCAGATATTTAGTTTTTTTTATGTAGGGGAATATACAGATATTTATTGGGCTTAATCATCATTTTATTTTATTTAATGATAAGGCCGAACATTTTATAGCAACAAGTTGTTGCGGGCTTCAAATTTAAGTCTTTGGCAGGCCGCATAAATGGATGAATGCATTAAAATGGGTTAAGCATCGTATACGTGATTACGTGAGCCCATTTTCGATGATTATTAGGCTCTGGACCAGTTGATCATTAAGCAACTCATAATCTCTTTTGCGGCCCAATGGTACTCAATCAAACTCGACATAGGAATTCTAATCTGTGCAAGGAACCGTAAAAGGCCGAGCTCGATCGATTAGTGCACTTGCCAATGCGGGCCCATAGTCATTAGGCCGTTGTAGGCTCAATTGCTGCTACCGGACTGGGCCGCCAAGCTTGCGGTTGGTCCCGGCGCGCGTTGCTGGCCTCAATTCGAAAATTTGAACACGAGTTTATCCACCGGACTCGCTCGGCACATTATTAGAGCGATGCAAGTTCAGATTGTTTGCACAATTTACCCCATCTTTGAAACAAAGGAAGATTTCCTGTTTTCTATGCTCATGTAAAAATGAAGTCATTCCTGTGTAAACTTTGTACGAATCCTATAAAATTCATGCGCTCCAAAGAACCCTACAAGAGAAATATATACTAAACGCCTTTTCTGGCAAAGTGACAACCATAAGAAAAACTTAAATGGGAAATCCTTTGTTTACCAAAAGGTCAAGGAGGTCTTAGTATCATGAACCTTGCAATTCAGAATGTTTGCGTACTCAGCAAATGGTGTACAAACTAGTTAATGAAGATGGTGTCTGGCAGGATCATCTTAGGATAAAATATTTGAAAGATAAAACCATTGGTGAAGTCTATTAGAAACCGGGAGATTCACACTTCTGGCCAGGCCTTATCTATACCTACTAATAAAACGAGAAAGTTTCTGGCGTCCTGCCCATTCGAATCTGCCCAACCAAACAGCTCACTCACTTCTCACGCCGCCGTGCATCGCTTCCATCGCCTCCCCCCGCGTCACCGCATCGCTTCCCTCCCGCGCCGCCGCTTCTCACGTCGCGCACAGCTACTGCTCCTCTCGTCTGTGCACAGGAACGAGGTCGCCGCTCTCTCGTCTAGGGCAGGAACGGAGGCGCAGCAAGCAGGGACGAATGTGTCATTGGGATATTCTGTTTTTGCAGGCTTCCAATCCTGATCTCGCCAAGCCGATCAAGTTCAGAAGTTCCTCGTCTCGCCTTTGAATCCTGTTCTCGCTGAGCTGCACAAGAACAAAAGAGGTTCAAGCAAGGTTTGCTTCGTGGTGTGGCTATTTCACCGTCTTCAGTCTTCATTATTGTTCTCACGTTCGGCTGAAAGAGTAGTTCTTGAAGAATTTTTGAAGATTTTAGCATAAAGGAGTATACTGAGGATTTGCTAAATTTGGACATCCATTATAGGTTCCATGCAAGTACATAATGTTTCCATGCAAGTGTACTGAGGAAGGATTTGATAAATTTTACAGGTATATGTTTGCTCATCTTACTTTTCTCCTCTTCATCTAGCATTACATCATGTTTACTGAACCTGTAAACTAAGATTTAACTTGAAAGAAGCTAAGACATTTTCATAGCTAGAAGACCTGGTGTAGTGTTAGAACATAACCTGAATATTGTTTATTTGAAGACTTGGTGTATAGTTAGAACATAACTTGAATGTTTATCTGAACTGAATGGATGGCTCTAATTTGATCATTGGAGACATAATTTTTTTCCACTGAAACAAATTCAATGGCTGAATTGCATTGCCTGCACTCTGTCCAGATCATTTGTAATTGTAAACATTGGATTATTTGAGAGAGAACTATAAGTACTTGTAAACATTGGATAATTGGAATCAAGTCGATTTGCAACCTAATTGTTGTCGGCTTCCCTTGGGAGCCGGACTCCCCTAAACCCTAGCTGCCTCCCGTCTCTTTCCCGCAGCAAGCACGGCGCCCCAGCGCCGGCCTCATCCACCCCTCCGGCCAGACATCCCTACAGGTTGAGGGAAGTTCGAGGTAGGCTCAGGAATCCTACCATCTTCCCTACCTTGCCAATCCTGTGCAACCATGCAAACATCTGGCTCAACAACAATAGCGCAACAGCAGTTCAATTAGTTTGTAGGAACATAAACAACTACTTTTAAAATCCCTCTATGAATGCACTTTCAAGTACTAAGTATATGTGCCAAATCAATCTCCAAAACGATTTTCTATGGCTTGAAGTAATGATTTTAATTGATTCGATATGTCCTCTAAATCACACTCATTTAGATCATTATTGTTTTTTAAGACATACTGATTACTCTGAATGTCAGAGATTAAAAAAAAATCGCTACCCTACATGAGCTGCACACTGCTTGACTCTTCAGAACCATCTGGAAAGAGTTTGGATTAGGTCAGTACATGTCTCTAAAATCTCCAAATACTGCAACACTTGCCCAACAAAATACACTTGTACCTATACAACGTCAATTTGATAACTAAAAATTTGAAAGAAAAAGCATAAAAAAAAAGGATAATATATACAATTGTGATACACCCTTGTGTTACGTTACTTGGTTGTCTGCTTAAACTCAGTATTTTAATTTTCTAACATACAACTGCACAAATGATTAACATTAACAGAGTCATCAAATCCCAATATATCCAAGAGAATGCACCAGGTTCATAGAGAGGAATGCATTTCATTTCACGTTGCATTCAGTTTAGCACCTTTCTGATGCAAGAGCGAATAAAACAATAACAACAAGGTGCAGGCCCACATACAACCTTCCTTCTTGGGCTCTAAACACTGAGACAATATCCTTATGCTCTGTGCAACAGAGAAGTAAACTGAAGTGTGGCACATCAACGTTTTGCACATAATGTCAACAAAAAATGTTGGGAACAATTTATCACATGATGCAGAGAATATAATTTAGTAGAGGACCATAAGGATTTTAATTTAGTTACCCAACAAACAGCAATAACCATTCATTTTGAGGACTCATTCCAATTATTCAGACATGTGTATTGTTAAGAAATACTTTGCCACCCAAAGAAAATTTGTAGAACATATGCTGTCCCTGACTTGGGTAATTTGCATACCAAAAATTGCCATGTTACCTGATTGCCTGTATACACAAATAGCCGAATTACAGATCAGACTGAACTGAGTTAGCAAATCTTTCAAATTTCAAAGCAAACTGTATCCCACCCTTTTCTTTTGTTCAGCTAAGAGTTGCACAAGACATGTCACTGCCTTCTGCTAAGATCTGGGTTCATGTAGTGCAAGATATATTTTTGGAATCTGCCATGCCGATAGCCTGTTACTCTTTAACTGGATTACTTGAGAAAACAGAAGCCAGTGTCGCTCAGGTGCACCAAAAGACCATTTTAATTGAAAATGATTTGTTTCGGATGACACTCTTAGGGACTGTGCCACGAGAACTTCAGTCCTTTGACTGTGGAAACTATTCAATTGCTGTAACAACTGAAAAATATGATAAAATCATAAATTCCTACTCCTGATGTACAGAGATGTCTTGCTCATCTCGACGATGAAGCACAGAACCTTACCCTGTTCTCCGCTCACCTGCTCTGGCGTCAGATTCTCTGCATGCCGATGATTTGTTTTGGAGACGGTCCAGCCGAGCCTGGGGTCGGTGAAGTCGAGATGGATGTAGTTGGCGCGGTCGCTGACGCCCAGCCCCTTTGTGCCCGCGGTGATGTCTGCGTGCTCCGACGGGCCGGCGGACGACCGGGCGGCCACCTGCTCTGCTAGAAGCTCATGCGTTTCGCATCGATTGACCGTCTAACACTATCTTCTATACTATAAGAGAAGAACATGCATGAATGCTAGCTCTGTACGATTGCATCCGTCCATCGAGTTCCTCAGCCGATGGCCGCCTTGGTCTTCGTTGTCGTCCTCGCTTTCGCGGCAGTTCTCACCCCGGAGTCCCAAGCAGCGCACCTCCACATGGCCGAGCTCCACGCCGGCACGACGTTGTCTTCGTCCCCGGCCGCCGACACGTCACTGCCGATCACCTTCTTCGAGGTGGACCGGCCGCTTCGCCCGCCACCGGGCAGCTCCGGACCGTGCTCAACGCCCTTGCTGTCGAGCTCCTTCGGCCTGACCTTCGCCAAGCCGCCCACCACTGCCAAGTACTCACCGCCGGCCTGCCTCGCCGCTGCGGGCGGCAGTGCGTCGGCGATCTCGCTCGCCGTCCTCGAGTGGCGCGCCACCTGCTCGGGACAGCAGTTCGACAGGATCTTCGGTGTCTGGCTCGGCGGCGCCGAGCTGCTACGCAGCTGCACGGCCGAGCCGCGGCCAAGCGGCATCGTCTGGTCCGTCTCCGGACACATCACCAAGTACGCGTCCCTCCTCGCCGCCGGCAACTCCACCCTCGCCGTTTACCTGGGCAACGTCATCGACGGCAAGTACACCGGCGTGTACCACGCCAACGTGACCCTCCACCTTTACTTCCGGCGCGCGCCAACGACGACGCCGCCGGGCACATCGCCCGCCGACCTCATCGTCCCCTTGTCGAGAGGGCAGCTGCCTCCGAACGACGACGGGCTGTGGTACCGGCTCCAGAACGCCACCGACGTGCAGTCCACGAGCGTCACACTGCCGCCCAACACCTACCGGGCGGTTCTTGAAGTCTACGCCTCGTCGCACGGGGACGACGAGTTCTGGTACTCCAACGCGCGTCCGTTCCGCGAGGTCACCGTCCGCGTCGACGGCGTTCTCGCTGGAGCCGCGTGGCCGTTCCCTGTCATCTACACCGGCGGCATCCACCCCCTCCTATGGCGGCCCATCACTGCCATCGGCTCCTTCAACCTCCCGACCTACGACATCGAGCTGACGCCTTTGCTGGCCAACCTGTTGGACGGCAAGGCGCACGAGTTCGCGTTCGCGGTGACCCACGCGCTGGGCATGTGGTGCGTCGACGCCAACCTCCACATCTGGCTGGACCCAGGGGCGCGGCCACGACGGCAGGCATCATCGCCTACGTCGCGCCCGAGCTGGCGGTGAGAACGACGACGACAGTGCAGTCCGGCGGCACGACAACCTACCACACGACGGCCAGCCGCCGAATCTCGTCGATCGGATGGGTGAAATCGTCGTATGGGAGGCTCACGACAAACGCCACGCGAACGTTCATGTTCGCGAACACCAACGACATCAGCGGCGGTGGCACCGCGAGGGTGGTGAACCAGCGCAGACCACCGTCGCGCACGCCAGCGTCTACGCCACGGACCCCCGCACCGGCGTCCTGTACTACGCGGTTCTGGCGCGCCAGGACTTCCCGCTCTACATGAACATGGACAACGAGGCGAATCAGGCGATGATCACGCACGGGCTGGACGAGACGACGGTGTCTGCTGGGCGGTGGTCGTCGTCGGTGCCCCGGTACCGGTCGCTGCGCACCACGCTGAGCAGCGAGGTGGAGGGGCGACGCGGGAACGACAGAAGAGTGTCGTGGTCGTGGGGCTCGCAGCAGACGTACAGGTACGAGGCTACCGACGGGTCCGGGTGCTACTTCAGGAACGTCACCAGCAGCCGTTACAGCATCGCGTCGGACCAGTCCAATGAGGTATGCGCCACCTCATTCTAGAGGGGCCTGGTAACGAGCAGATGCCATGACAAATAAGGTGGATTTCTTTATTTTTTTAAAATTCTCTTTTCCTTTCCTTCTATTGATTTTGTTTTAATTAATTTTGTGTTATATACATCGTATATTTGTGAGATATTGTATCAATTGTTACCCATGTATTATCCTTAGTATGCTCCACGATGTGTTTAATGGTTAATACAGTGTAATCATAATGTTCCGTGGTATAATTTGAAATGTTCATATAGCATCCATATGGGCGAAACTAGGTAGTAAGCTGTGGGTGCCCAGGCGCCCACAAAAATTCGACAAATCAGTGTGAGAAATAAATTTTAACTATAGTTTTGGATTACATTTAATATCTATAAGAGCAAGATACACCCCTCTAATTTGCTCTGGATTCATCCCTGCATAAGATTATCATTGATCTTGTTAATAATTTATCTCATCTGACGTTTATACCATTGAAATGACAACCAAACACCATATATGACCGATTCCGACAGTTCCGAGAAGCAAGCACCCAACGTATACCGCCGATTTTGGTAAATAAACAACGAGAGAAGACAAGCAACGTAACTTCAAAACCCATGTCTCGCTCTCTCCACGTGCTCCACCACCTTTGGAAGTTCACAACGTAGGGCCCTTTGGTTTGGAGTAATTCCAAAGGAAATTTGGAGGATTGGGTTTCCTGAGGATTGAATCATGTGGTGGCCTTTGGTTGATAGGAAAAATAAAGGAAACATTCCTTCGGATTCAATTCCTGTGATTGATTCCTGAGGAAACAAAATGAGTCTCAAGCTCTTGGAAAATTTCGTTGCTCGCTGGTTTCCCGCTCTTGGCATTCGTCGGCTTTTCGGTTTCCCTCGCTCTCGATCAAAACAAATCTTTCTTCCCCAATCCCCATTGAGGACACGGCGACCGCCCCATCATCATCCGCCCGGTCGTGCCGGCGATGGCCGCCCCATCACCGGTTGACACGCCGACGGCCATATCACCTCCGCATTAGACTGGGAGCTTTTGTTAACCAGGTGGCAGTGCTTTTGTAAACAAGTAGAATATATTAAGCTGTCAAGTAGTAGTACAAGGGCTGCAATGACCCTGAAGTTTACATCAGTAAATACAATGTTACTAGCAGATGGGCTGTGTGTCTTGAATGGGGCAGCCAAACTGAGAACAGGCCAGTTTTGATTCAAAATGAGAGCAGCCCGTACTGTACAATTCCTTTGGTTTCCATGAGCTGTTGCCAAATGCCAAAAGGCTTTGAAGGATACATTCCTATATTTCTAATTCTTTTGGACTGAAGATGTGGTGCACTTCAATCCCTATGTTTTTCCTTTTCCTATCCTATACCTACCCTCCAATCCACGTGCACCACCACCACCTCCTCGAGCCTACTTGTGCAAGTAATGGCGGAGCCAAGGGGGCAAGCCCGATAAGTATGCCTATTTGTCCCGGCCAGTTAACCAAAATTGTTGGACGGATGCAGAGTATGACAGTGACATAATCCCAAGCTTTCTGTTACTGTAAACCCGAGTAGAAACCGATAGGGACATGCTTCTAATCTTCGAGAAATCAGCTTTGAACAAATATAAATAAGAAAGTACAAGTATTCATACTTAATTAATAATATCTAAAGATACTTGTTCTATTCTAAATTGTAAGTCACTTTGTTTGACTTTATGAATAAATCTATTTGCTACTCCCTCTGTCCCTAATTAGTTGACGTTTTAGAGCTGGTCATAATTACCAATGAGCAAGGGAAATGACCATGACATCGTATGCACAGTGCAGACATGCTGACGAGTGGACAAAAGCTGGCGATGGAGAGCTTTGGGATGAGCCCTCCGGTTAGGAAACTAATATTCTACTCCATCTGTTCCACGGAGTTCGCCGTTTTTTACTTTTAAACACTACCAGAAACTGGATATTTTGTGAGAGTGAAAAACAGTCACGTAAAACGGTTTTACTCTCACGAAAATAATGCGTGAGAGTACACCGTCACGCAATACTTCTCACAATATTAGACTCATGAAATACACAATTTCGTGAGAGTTCACTGCCACGAATTATTTTCATGAGAGTTCATCGTGACGGTCACTCTCATAAAAATAACATTGTTGTCAGATTTGCATCGCTATTTTCATGGCGGTTTTTTTGTGGTATTTCGTGAGAGGCCACCGTCACAAAGTTATTTTGTGAGACTTATAGTATTTCGTGGGAGGCCACCGTCATGAAGTCATTTCATGAGACTTATGGTATTTCGTGAGAGGCCACCGTCATGAAGTTATTTCATGAGACTTATGGCATTTCGTTGGAGGACACTCTCATGAAGTTATTTTGTGAGACTAATGGTATTTCGTGAGATCTCAAGGTCATGAAGTATTGTCACGAGAGTCTCACAAACGCACTTGAAAATACAGTATTTCGTGAGAGGATACCACCATGAAAATTACCAAACAGTAACATCTCAATCCAAATTCCAATGCATGCATACATATTAAAGATTGTCCAGAAATTCCACTCTAAACATATTAGAGTGTTCAACCATTAATTGCATTGAAATTCCATATCTCAGTCATAGCCAAATAACACGTCTCAACACCTACACAACTCTAAGTTCTTAGTACAAACACCTGGGTTACATTTAGCAAATAAGCCTAGCATTCATTAGTTTGGATCAAATAAACCCAACAGTATTGAGGGCACCATGTTCAGCTTTACTCCCATCCATTGCATCAGTCGCCCGCTTATGTTCCTACATAACCACAAAGTGAAAGAAGGTACAAAATAGGCTGAGAACACGGCTATAAGGTAATTTAAATTATAGCAAGGCGGTACATAAATAATGAAGACATTTGAGTTAGTTTTGGCTGTACATAAATATCACTTTGATCTAGTTCACCCAATTGAGTTAGGTTTGGGTGTTCGAGCTCACCAAAGTGGATGTATGGACGCCGAGGATGGGGCTTCGCTGTGGATGTCACTGCCGGAGGAGGAGGAGGAGGAGGAGCTCCCAGCCCGCCCGAGGTCACCACGCGCCGCATCGATCCGAGCTCCAGGCCCCATGCTGCCACCATACTTCATTATGGCATATACGCTCAAAGCAGTAGCCTTCTCGGAGCCAAACTTATGTGCCTACGTGATCACAAAATGAATAAAGTTACAGAATAGGCTAATAACATGCAAGTTTCAATATAAGCTTATATATGAAAAGACATCCGAGTTAAATAGACATTACAGATTATGAAAATACATCCAAGTTAATAGAATAGCAAATCAGCATGCCAAATGTTCAAAAACATGAGAGCTACTAAGCTAATTACTAAGGATATGCACATCTGAAGGTTATTTTGCTAAGTAGACCTGCACTAAAATGTGAATATTCTCTGCAAAGCATGCTAAATGATAATACAGTGTACAGGAAATCTGAGTGCATGTTTCAATATGATAGTCAAAGACGAAAGGAAAGTTATAACAATCATCTTTCCTGATGGTCATGATGGGTGCATGTATGACTCTCTTTTTACTTATTAACATGTTCTGCAAGGGCTGGACGAAAATGTCTAATGCATTCAGATAACTGCACCTAAATCATCTAGTAGCATGTGTAGTCACTAGAAACTGAACTACAGGGCACTTAGCTTAGCATCATGTTAAAAAGCAGCAGCTAAGCATTTGTTCCGATAGCCAAAGGCACTTAGCTTAGCATCATGTTAAAGAGCAGCAGATAACTAATTATAAGATTGCAGATAACTAATTATCAGATTGTAGAATGACCTCATAATTTTATTACTGTGTCTCCAGTTTTTTTCCTAGTAGAACTTATCAATCCATTTTAATCTCAAGCACCACAGAACAATGGTGGTCTGCCAGGACCTGAATACAAGTTCAAACATCATCCAAGACTGAATCAATCTCCAGTTGTTTAAGTTTCTGAACAAAGGCACTGTCAAAATTAGTTAATTAGTTTATCTCGAGCATGACAAGTTCAGGCATTCACAACTTTAAGAAAATGTCGATAACATGCAAACAACATCTACGATATATCAAATTCTGACCTTGACGAGCAACAGAGAGGTTGAGGAGTTGAGCAGGGACACCCTTCTCCGTCTGCTATGGTCTTGTATACTTCCTACAGTATGGCCAAATTATACATAGAACCAGCCCTTTGCAGGAACATACTCGTTAAACACTTTCTTGATTGGGTCGTAGTGGAACCGCGGCACGAGGAAGGCGTCCACCACCCGCAGCGCAGACCTTGCGCTTGTGGCCGCTGGTGACGCCGCATCGAGCGCCTCCTCTCTGCCTCAACCAGTAGCGCCACCACGCGCCGGACCGCGTCCCGATCCAGTATCGACGACTGCACTGCGCCCACCAAACAGCCACGACCAGATCCACAAGCATCAGATCGACAGCCCCAATAACAACAGCAGACAGCAAACGACGAACAGGGGAGGGGGCTAAACGGGAGACCTAAGCTTACGCAGTTCCTTATCGAGCTCGTCGAGGAGGAGGTCGAGCGCGTCCTCATCGGCGTCGGGGAAGCGGTCGAGGAAGGCGGCGGCCTCCTCGAGGGCGTCCACCTTGTGGGTGAAGCCTCGCAGGCGGAACTTGCGCTGCAGTTACCGGCGCGTGGCCGCCGACGGCGCCGCCATGGGGGAGGGGCGGGAAGTGGCGAGGAGAGGATGTGGCGGGAAAGGAGATTGGGGTTTGGGCGAGAAGCGGCGCCGCCGAGCTGGGTGCTGCGGACGCAGCGCGACAGCGGCTGGGGGCGCGGCGCTCGACCTGGAGTTGAGTGGAGCGACGCAGCAGCCGTGGGCGGGCACGGCGGCGCGGCGTTGGGTCGCTCCTGCAGCCCAGCCCGACTGCCCGGCGGAGTTGCAGCAACGGCGCCCTGCGAGGCCGCGCCGCTTGGGGAAGAGGGGATAAAGTCACGGGTCAGCCGACGCGCCTGTGCGATACAAAATTTCAGCCTGCGCGCTCCGTGCCCAGCTCTTCTCGCGCTCCTCCAAAATTTCACCCAATTTTTATCTCCACCGTCGATCTGCTCGATCCAACGGGGAGATGAAAATGAGCTTACTGGGCCTTGGACCTTAAGTTGAACAGATTTAGTTTACCTCAACATTTGTCATTCTTTAATATTATTTATTAATTTCTATTTTCTGTTGATTTAGCATTTTTTGGAACAACAAATGATTTCAAATGAAAAAAGTGAACAACAGCAAAAATTGTACAACTCATTAAGATCTACAATTGTTATTTAGGTCATTTTTACATCCAAGTTAGATTGAACCATTTAAATTAAAATTTAAAAATTTGTGAAATTAAAATATGAGTTTTCGAAACTCTAGGTGGTTTCAAATCAAAACGTCATGAATACCGGTTTTGTTAAGCTCTTCAAGATCTACATTTGGTATTAGATTCAACTTTTCATGTTTTCAACTTTTGATGCCTCGAATTTTGAATTTTGAATTTTTTATGGCATCGGACAAGTTTTTTTGAAGCCCTAGACGGCTTCCATTTGAAAAGTCATGAATACCAAAAATTCATAAGTCATCAAGATCTACATTTGGTATTTAGGTCATTTTTGCATCCGAGAAAGTGTTCGGAAAGTATAGTTTGAAAATCACTAGTCTCTCACGAGTTTCATAAACTCTTTGTGAGATATATGGTTTTTTGCGACTAGGGGTTCCTAACACTTTCTCAAATGCAAAAAATGACTGTATATAGAATGTAGATCTTGATGAGTTCTAACATCCTTGTATTCAGAAATTTTTCAGCCGAGGCCATTTAGTGCTCCGTTTGACCATGGTTTGACCAAGTCAAACTTCGGTCATTTTAAAATCAAAGACACCTTTGAGCCAGTTTTGAAAACAATAGATGGCTTCAAATCGAAAAGTCATGAATACCAGTTTTGTAGAGCTCTCCAAGATCTACATTTGCTATTAGAGTCATCTTTTCATGTTTCAAAGTTTTGACGCCTCGAATTTTAAATTTTAAACTTTTTACGGCTCGGGAGACGAGTTTTCGAGGCCCTAAACGGCCTTGATTTGAAAAGTCATGAATACCAAAAATTCATAACTCATCGAGATATACATTTGGTATTTAGGTCATTTTTTGCATCCGAGAAAGTGTTCGGAAAAGTTCTAAAACCACTAGTCTCCCACGAGTTATAAACTCTTTGTGAGATATATGGTTTTGCGACTAGGGTTCCTAACACTTTTTCAAATGCAAAAAATGACCTGTATAGAGAGTGTAGATCTTGATGAGTTCTAACACCCTTGTATTCAAAAAGTTTTTTTCAGCCAGGGTCATTTAGTGCTCCGTTTAACCCGTGTTTGACCAAGTCAAACTATGATTATTTAAAAAAATGGCACCTTCGTGCCGGTTTTTTGAAACTCTAGATGGTTTCAACTTGAAAAGTCATGAATACGTGTTTTGTAGTGTTCTTCAAAATCTACATTTGGTATTAGAGTCAACTTTTCATATTTCAAAGTTTTTGACGCCTCAAATTTTGAATTTTGTAGTTCTTGATGAGTTCTCACACCCTTTTATTCAAAAGTTTTTTCACCCGAGGCCATTTAGTGCTTTAAATAACCCATATTTTGATCGATGTTTTCATGAGTGTTTTTTTATGATATTTCGCGGAGAGTAAACCTTCACGAATGGATTTCGTGAGACTTTGGTATTTTGATGAGAGTTCAACTTCACGAATGGATATTGGCACCAAGTTTGCTTCTATGTTTTCATGACTATTTTTATGGTGTTTCGTGAGAGTAAACCTTCACAAATGGATTTCATGAGACTTTGGTAATTTCATGAGAGTTGACCATCACGAATGGATATTGCCGACAAGTTTGCATCGGTGTTTTCATGATCTGCTTTTGTGGTATTTCATGAGAGTGAACCTTCACGAATGGATTTCGTGAGAGACTTTGGTATTTTAATGAGAGTTCACCTTCACAAATGGATATTGTCATCAAGTTTGCATCGGTATTTTCATGACTGTTTTTATGGTATTTCATGAGAGTGAACCTTCACGAATGGTTTTCATGAGACTTTGGTATTTTCATGAGAGTTCACCTTCACGAATGGATATTGACACTAAGTTTGCATCGGTATTTTCATGACTGTTTTTGTGGTATTTTGTGAGAGGAAACCTTCACGAATGGATTTCGTGAGAGTTTTGTATGTTGGTGAGAGTAAACCTTCACGAAAAAAGGCTAATTTTCATGACATTGTGTGGACTACTCTCATGAAAATACGTTTTTGTGGCGGGATTTACATCACTATCATGAAAATATTAGTTTCATGAGAGTTAATTTTTCACTCTCATGAAAATTCGTTCCTCTCACAAAATGTCCAGGTTTACGGTAGTGAAACTTCATGTTTGACCATCCGTCTTATTCAAAATATTTATGCAAATTATAAAATAAATTAATCAATATTCAAGTATCTTTATTGATAAAGTAAGTCATAACAATCGTGTTTAGGTCGGTTTTTGAGGCTTGGAAACGTCCCAAGGGCGGTTTCATAAAAGGATAAGACCACCCTCCTCTATATAATAAAGAGGTTCATGGCCGATTTGATCCCATCTACATCCAATCGACAAACACATCTACTATCGTCTTGCTTGTAGGTCATCTCCCCTCTCCTTCTTCTTCGCCGCTGATGCCATGAACGGAATATCGACGACAACAACGCCCTAGAGCGGCCAAAGCCAGCTAGGGCAGCCCATAGGCTGCTGCGGCGCCCTCCACAGGTCCGTCCCGGCGTCGGGGGGTTCGGGTTTCAAGCGACCGCCCGGCGTGTCTTGCGAACTGCGCTCCCGACGAGGCTCCTCCGACGGCGTGTATTGCGTATCGCGCTCATCGTTGGAGGCACACGGTCCGTGTGTGGATATCCTAGGCGCTTGCCGATCCTCGGTTTCGGCTTGCCCTACGTAGAAGCGATCTAGCTCTTATTTTTTGGTGTGTTACCGATTTTATCATCAACACATACATCTATTATTACCAGAATATAACTTTTTATTATTTCTCTCTGATCTGGGTAGCATTTAAAAACTAAGTTTCCATGTATAGAGAAAAACTAAACTATCTACAAAATCCTAACCATGTGGTGAGTGTTACAAACCTAACGGTTTAAGAAATTTTTCTCTCAGGATCACAGGCACTTCAATACATTCAGAATTCTTACATAGCATATATATCACTGATATAGTTGACATTTCCCTAGAGGATTGGTAAACCACCAGAATAGTGGACTGGTGATCAGGTAATTTGCTACTAGTAAGGTAGGCGTAGGTAGTACCATCTCCCAACCCTGCAGCCGTCGGGTGTCCTCCGCAGCACCGGTGATAAGGGGGCGCAGGAAGCATAGGAGCCAGCGCGGGCACGCAATTGGCCGCGAGAACCGCCACCTCCTACTCCCGGCTTCGGGTGCCGGCGCAGAACGCCAGAGGTGCATGTACGCCAGAGTGAGGATGCAATCCGTGTTGACTTCGCTCGCACTCCCATTCTGTGCTGCTGTAATAGCTAACACAGGCGGGACATCGGGTCGGTTGCAAGGAAGGAGACCGGGCTGGGTTGAGGACGACAAGCGCAGAGAACAAGACAAATTGATGAACAGGGACACACCGACCGGGCACTCTGCCATGGAAAAATGTGTTGTGTTTGTTGATCTCAATATCCCACTAAATTATTCGACTACACCTATATTTACCATGCTTGAGATGTAGCCTTGGATGATATTTATAGGGCTCTCATTGTCATTGATGAAGCATACATAAATAATGTGTGATTGGGCATTCCAGATAACTGAAAACCGAATTTAAAACAAACAATAAAACTAAAAAAAAAATGCATATTGTTTTATTCCAGTCATCCAAGATGCATTGAATGCATGATTCGGTCTAGCTAAAACAATAGGGTAGTCATATAGATAGTCTTAAACTGTCTGCACCGGCACTCTCTATGTGCTACTCCAGCATATACTGTAAATATTAGTCGCAACGAGGTACTGGGAGCGTTCGGTATCCTACCGCACGCGGCTCCCTTCCGCCAGATTCACAGAAGGTAGCGCGAGCGTCCTGTAGGCGCCCCCGCGCTGCCTGCTGGCCTCAGTTCAAAAATTTGAACACAAGCTGCTGCCTGCAGGCCTCAGCTCGGCACATTATCAGAATGATGCAAGTTCAGATGTTTGCACAATTTAACCCGTCTTTGAAACACAGGAAGCTTTTCTATTTTCTATCCTCATTTAAAAATGAAGCCATGCATGCGTAAATTTTGTACCTAATCCTGTAAAAATCTTGAGAGTAAAAAGTGCATTTCAGTCCTCAAACTATCGAGGGTCCTCAAACTAACAAAGTGATTATCCGGATTCCCGATCTATAGTCATCGTGCACCAAAGGTCCAAAACCCACTACGTCGGCGTCAACTGCTGATGTGGCCAGGCCACAGTGGCAGGTGGACACCATGGCCATGTCAAATTTCCAAAAACCCCCCTGTCCAATTTCTCTTTTTTTGCTTTGAAGTATGTGCCATGGTGGGGATGCCGAGGAGTACACGTGCTTCACGGTATGCCTCAATGGGTACCGCATGTTCACGCGCTTGGGTTGCACGCGCTCCCGCAGCAGCGACGTCCTACTTGCACGCTCGCGTGGCAGCGACGGTGCCTGCTCGCTCACTGGCGTGGCCACGGTGGTGCATTGCCCGCACCAGCACTCTATGTGCTAGAGAGAGGAGGAGAACCGAGCTAGGACCTTACTGGCTATTGACTGTCTCTCAACTCTCTCAGATATATTTGGAGGCTTCATACACGAAAGTATGTAACCTTCCTGGAAATGCAGCTAGGCAACTTCCCCTGTGTAATTGAACTTTCACTTTTTTTTTAGTTTATTCCATCCGAGGCCAGAGACATCACCACCTTGACTTGATTCAACGGGCAGATTGTAGATTACATACATATATTAAATTGGAGCATCAAGCCTTGGATCCCATTGGTAGCTAGCAACCCAGACAAATGATCCACCAAAAGCAGCCTAGAAACGAGCAAATCGGGCTTGGGCAATGACAAAGATAAGAATATACAGCTCTGACGGGGACCATTGTTCGCCTAAGCTCATAATACAAGCCGACCTGAACGCACCTGCACAATATTCGGAGCTGGCCGGGGATCATTCTTTTTTGCTGTAAGCCGTCCGCCGGCACCTCCATCGGCAGTCACGGTCCCCGTACCGCCCCGCGGCCAACGGCGCCGCCGGCCCTCGGCGGGCCCATGAGAAGGATTATTGGCCTGGATTTATGAATGGGCAGGCGGAGGGTGCGCGGTGAGGAATGGTGGATTAGCAGGCCGCGCGCCGGCGGCGGTAATGCAATGCACGGGGCTCCGCCGCCGCTCTCCACCGCGCACGGGAGAAGCATAGCAGAGGAGAGGAGGGAGGGATAAGATTCAGGGGACAGGGGTGACTGACTGTGCTCTCTGGCTTGCTGACCCACAAGTCAGTGACTGAGATGAGTGTACGCTCTGGGTTTTTGGCCCACAAGTCAATGATTTTATTGACTGAGATGCATAGGTGAGACTGCCCTCTTTTTTCTAGGCCTATAGGTCAGTGAAATTCAAGGGACAACGAAGGTTATTGGACCCACTTGTCATTTATCGGTAACTCAAACCTATGTGTAGAGAATTATACGTGGGTGGCACCGTTGCACCCCAAACACCTTCAGGCTTATGCTCTGTATTTTCAGAGGTGTTTGGTTCATTTGTCATCGTCTAAAGTTTAAGGCACCCGGGAATAAACTATGTATTAAAAATCTCAAGAACTGTATAGAAAACCCATAGAAATCAGTTCATCCTTTTTCTAGAAAAAACTAAGGAATCATTAAAATTGCCACGTTCCAATGAGCGCATAAATTATCGCACATTGCTACAGTCAATAGTCACTAAGTCCATATATTTAGTTCGATATATACATCCAACATACCTGATACAAACGACTTAAAAAATCACTCAACTCATATAGTCACACTTGTGAGGTTCAGGAGAGCTGAAATATTTTAGAGCATAGCGCGCTTCCGTATTGTTTGTGATTGTTAGGATGATATATGAGCAAAAAAACGACTGCATGTTTTTTTGTTTTCATAGGGTATCCTCCTAAGTTATAATGGCGCAGTAAAACTTTTTTTTTTTTCAAGCGAGCTCGGCTCTCATACTTCATTAAGAGAAAAACGGATAGTTCAACGATACACGACCTTTACACTTCCTATGGCGAGATGAGAGGGAATGAGCGCATGTAAAACACTAACACAAGAACTAAGAAAAAACACAGTTGAGCTACATAAGGTTAGGAAGATCGCTCTGTGGGGCGAGAGCACTACGAGGAGCGGCTGCAGCCCTCTGAAGCCCCGGCAACCCAAGCTTCGCCCTCACAGCGGATGACGTCGAAAAGCTGCAGTGGCGTCCCCCGACAGTTGTCCAAAGTCCACAGATTCCACTCCTTCCAAATCTCTTAGGAGACGAGGAGCACGAACAAAAAGCTGCTCCGGTGGAGGGCACGCACACTCAGCCATCAGATGCAGTAAAACTGAGTCAGAATGTTTCTAAGGGGCAAACCAGGATCAAAACCTTTTGTTTCATCATATGAAAAGTGTATGTAAGCGAATATTAGCAGTTAATTTCATCCTGATATGACGGAGTTAATTGTTGCTAGTGATCATCCTCTGAATCTGGGATTCATTTTTTTCAAGTTGTGTTTTCTTTCCGTTTTTCAGTCAAACCCCGGATTGGGCTAGAGCTTAGTCAATCAATATAGCCCCATTGGCAAGCTCTATCATATGGACTAGGCCGTAAGAAGTAAAGTTTCAGTCCAAGCCCGAAGAGAAGCCTAACCCACCTTGGCCCAGGACCCACTTTGTCATCCACTTTGGGCCATGGAAATGTCATAGTTGATAGTTCCTGAAAATCAATGGGATACATTGACCAAGAAAATCAAAACCAAAATTTTAAATATAAAGGTAGTAGTAAAAAAACTATTATAGACATTAGTATCAGTCCTTTTTTAGGAAATCGTCTATAAACTATAGGAAAGCGGAATCTTCTACTCGTTGACATTTATGTTAGGAAGCTTCTTTCAACTAGCCGCCTCACAGTTTTTTTTTTTTTTTTTTTTTTTGAGCCGCCTCACAGTTATGTCACGCATGGTATTCTAGTGCAGCCATGGAGGCCGTGGACCTGCTTCGAAGTTGAAAGTCGGAACTGACATACAATATTTGCTAAACATTCTTTTCTTCTAATATAAAGATATATGGGATATTTTACCAATTCTTTTTATTTAAAAAAAATGAAAATATCCATATCAGAACGGGTACACACACAAGTGCAGACTGTCGTGTTCTTTCTGAAACAGTCTTTACAAATTTGTGTTATTATGTCAGGAACAGCGAACAAGACAATCGACAGAAGAACCGCAGAATCTTTACTCGTCATAAACAGAATTGACCTTTTTTTTTTTTTTTTTTTCGCAATAGCAAGTCGCAACCACCAGCATGAGGCTGACTTGACGGCGAGCCGTTGTTGAAATACGCGGAGTATCTCTTTGCATTTGCCGTGCTTGACGAGTCTGTCGGTGAGCACTCAGCAGCACTTCAGAATTCAGAAATGTTGCATGCACGCACGCACGCACCTTGTCATGAAAGCAAATAAGGCAAGCCCGGTAAACTGAACTTGCAGTGTACTCATCACCCCGATGTCATGCAGCTCACAGCTGTGTGTGTCAGGGTCAAAAATAGATCACAAGGAAACCATAATATAAGCATATATAATAACAAAACAGTAAAATGCGCAAGACTTGTCAAACATACTTATAATTATATATTATAAGATATATAACTGGAGTGGAGTAAAAATTTGTGTACTCACTGCCGCAAGTGTCAGCTTATTAGTTGTTCCAGTTCTTATGTATATACGCCCGTGCTCTCCAAGAGTTCAGTAAGTTGCTATCAAATCAAATTCAAACATAGAACACACAAAAATTCAGAAAGATGGTGCCGCTACTGGAGATTTTCCTTTCTGCTATCCTAGGTCACATAGTCTCTAGATCTATAGATTTCTTCGTCAGCATGCGTGCCAAGCCACCAGCGCCGCAGGAGACCGAGGATCACCTCCAGAGGGTCCTGCTCCGGGCGCAGGTCATCGTCGACGAGGCCATGTCGCGGCAGCCCATCACGAACCAAGCCATGCTATGGCAGCTGGACGCGCTGACGGACGCCATGCACCGAGGCTACTACGCCCTTGACACCTTCAGAAGCCAGACGAGTCATCTTCACCGAGAGGAGGCGTCGTCCAGCAATGGCCAGATCATCGTGAATCATCGCCGCAGGCCTGTGGCTTCTGATTTCTCCAAACTAGGTTCTGTAAAACATCTCTGTTTTTCCAGTGCAACAAACAGTATAGAGATTTCAGAAGAAATGCAGGAGGTGCTTGACCGTCTGAGCGCCATGATCGTTGATGCTCATGAGCTAGTGCTGTTCTTGGCAAGCAACAGTCGTCGCATTGACCGCCAGCCTTACAGCATGTATCTCCTGCTGGGCCACTGCATGTTTGGTCGCCAGATGGAAGCACAGCATATCATTCACTTCCTACTGCACACACAGCATCCTGGTGTTGAAGAACCAGAGGTGCTGCCGATTGTCGGTCCCTTCAGGGTCGGGAAGAGCACCCTAGTCGCCCATGTCTGCAAGGATGAAAGAGTACGTGGTCATTTTTCAGAAATTGTGTTCTTGACGGACCATGACTTTGCATATGATGGGTTAGCAGCTTTCAGAGAAGGATTATGTGAAATGAGACAGCAAGATTGTGGCACGTCAAATTATTCTTCCAACAAAGATGGGACAACAAGGAAATTGCTTCTTGTTGTGGAGGTAGGTGGGGATCTCGAAGAAGATGTATGGAACAGGCTGTACTCTGCATCTAAACACTGGATGCCCAGAGGTAGCAAGATCATACTTACAAGCCGGTCTGACAAGATCGCCAAGCTTGGGACAACACGGCCTCTAACTCTGAAGCCCCTGTCGCATGAGCGCAGATCCCATGTCACATCCGAGGCAGCTCACCAACTTGGCCATGGACATTGCCGCGACGCTTAATGGGAGCATGATCATCGCCAACGTCTCCGCCCGCATGCTGAGGGACAGCTTCAGCATCCATTTCTGGGGCAAGTTCGCGAACTTCATGAGGTCGCAGTTCCAGAGACATGTCTCCGATTTTGGTAAGCATCCATACGACCTGCTGAACCAGAACAAACCAGTGTATTTTGGGAGGATACACAGGAGGTCTGAGCAGGTGGTTGCTTACCATCAGTATCATCGGCACCCTTCACAGCAGGATCATCATCAGGTTCCCAAGATCACCTTGCACGACGTGACTTATGGAGACGCAAAGCTTCCTGGGAGATTTGAAGCCCTGGCATGGAGGTCTCCAATACCACCCTATTATAACTACATTTATTCTTGTGAGATTCAGGAGCTGAAATCTTCTACAGGAAAGAGGAAGCGCTCCGCAAAAAACAGTGGTGTGCTTCCCTAGTGTTTGTGATTGTTAGGCTACTATAGTACTATGAAAAAAATGTGCATTTTGTCATATGGTATCCCAAATTATAATGGCATGGGAAAACTGTAAGGTAGAATACCAGAGTCAAAATGTTAAATGTACTGCTACCTGTGTCCTCATATGTAAATTGTAAGTGATCACTAGCAGATAGCAGTTCATATCATCAGATGATGAAGCGTCTGCCAGTGGTTTTTGTCCTGAGAGTATCCTCAGAATCTGTTTCCTTTTTTTTTTTTTTTAAAAAAAATGTGTTTACTTTCCATTATAAGTTCAACCTACTGGCATTTCAAAAACAGAGTCTCACTGGCCATGTTTTCAGCCAAACTTGGCTAGGCTGTTATAGGTTCGGCCCAAGCCCGAAGACCAGATCCATAACATAGAAAGGCCGACTTTGCCTTTTTTGTTCCACAAGCCCAGTGACCTTGACATTGGCTCAGGACCCACTTGTGATCCACTGTCGTCTGTGGACATTTCATAGTTCCTGAAAATCACTTAATAATCCTAAAAATCCATTTATCAGAAATTCTGAGGAATGTTCTCGCTCTGTGTATTTTCTGAAACTAAATCCAGATGACCTTTGGGTGTTCTATGTTCATCCCTCTTCAACACTGATTTCGATGATTATTTTTTTTCCTCCAAAAAGAGATGTGCGGTTTTTGGAGCAGATAAAATTAGCATGATCTTTTCATTAAAAAAAAGGAAAATAGTTCTAAAAGTGATATACTCATTTCTATATAATCACAAATCCAATGGACATATATTGGATAACTAAAGTGAATTAATTTAACTATGGATGCTTGATTCTTTTCTGAACTGTTTGTCCTCCTGGTTGGTTAAAGATACATATATTCTTGTCTTTGCATCACGAAAGATGATACTAGTAGGATCTCAAAAGCACTCTATGTCTCTATATGGACAAAAGATCGATGGCATCGGCGGCTGCTGCTCGCTCTCTCCCTCCCCACCCCTACGGCGGCGCAAGCGGTGGGCTGGCGAATCCCGATGGCCTCGGCTCCGCACGGCGACGCGCCCAAGGGCAGGAACGCCGCGCCGCCCGCAAAGCTCGATATCGGCTCCGAGTTCGCGCACCATGACGGCACCGGCTTCGTCGTCTGGGCCGTTCGAGGTGACCTTCTACTACACCTACATCTCCGTCAAAAACTCCATCCACGCGTACGTGGTCCGCGCGGGATCACCGTCGTCAAGGTGCCGCTCCTACAGTACCAGCGACGGTGCGTGGTCGAGTGCAGCACTGAGGAGGATGCCCTGCTGGCCTGCGCTGACTGCCTCCGTTGGTGGCATGATGGACTTGAGAATGAGAAAGAGAAAAGGGGGCGGGGGGGCTTCTGAGAAGTTGGCATGGACCCAACGTCTAGCTGCCACCATGGCATGGCCACGTTAGATAGTAGTGTTGACATGGCGGGTTTTGGACCTTTGGTGCGCGACGACAATAGATCAGAGACCCAGATACTCGCTTTGTTAGTTTGAGGACCCAGATGAGATTGACTCAGTAGTTTGAGGACCTGTCATGCACTTTACTCAAATCTTGAGCTCCAAAGAACCCTAATAATCATGCAAAAAAAAAAAAAAAAAAAAAAAAAAAAAGACTCAGCAAGACAAGTTTCATCAGGATTTGCTACAACACCCACCGCTAGCTTATCCACGAGTATTGCGGTCGTCAATTCTAGCTCGAGATATTCAGATAGTTAGTGGGCTTAATCGTTATTGAGTGAGTCTGAACATTTTATACCAACATAAGCCGTTATGGGCTTGAAAGTCATTGGCATGCAACATAAATGGATGTATTAAGATGGGCCAATCTGCATACATGAGCCCATTTTAGATGATTATTTAGGCTTAGTGCCAAATGATCATTAAGCAGCTCATAATCTCTATTGTGGCCCAATACTGATATAGCCCATTTGGTAAATCAGAAGTGTGATGTCAATGCCAAATCGATTTATTTTTTTTTAGGTAAAGGTCAAATTATTCATATCATACTAAATTGGTTGTGCAATATCATGACATGCCACAAAAAGCATCATACAATGAAGAGTATATAGTATTCTTGATCTGTTAGCGACGCATTCTCGATTGTTTACGTAGCATTTTTGAGATGTTCCATGGCGTATTTTGGATAATTCATGTCCATTCAGCACCAATGTGCATGGAATGTTCTCTCCAAATTTGGAATGATACTCTTGGAACTAAGAATATTTTCCTTGAATTTAGAACATCGCGCTAATTAACAAAAATGAAAATGTTCTATTGCCATAAGGAAAATGTTTGCAACAAAATTTTATCTAAATATATCAAAGTCGCCTACATGGCCCTGGAATTTTTTCGGTGGGTCTATGCCCTTCTGTTAGGTCTGTTGGAGCGTTAGTCTGGATACGATACGACATGTGAGCACGCCACGCGACACAGCATGTCAGCGAGGCAGCGACGACGGGGAAGGCTCGTGCGCAGGTCAGTCTGGTAGAAGCAGGGGGCGGAGGAGCCAAGGCAGAGGTCGTGGTGCAGGTGGACGTGGTCTCGTCGGACTGACCGCCGCTGTGCGCGGGTGTCTGCCGCCGCTGTATAAGCACCCGCGGTGGCGTGGAGCGGCATGGGAGGCGACGACCCTCTACAACGCGTCAACGACGAAACCAAGGACACGGGCATAAACAGGATCTCACCACGACCTCGATGCGCAAGCTGGTTGAAGCGGAGATGATCATCGGTGATGGCAGCGGTAGCGGCGTGAACCGGCGACAACGTCGACGTTCCGACGTCACCTGGGCATGATTTGAACAACGATCAAGCTGGATAGCATCAAGAGGAAAAGAAACAAGGCCTGGTTGCACGAGAACGCCACCCGAATGACCTGGACCCAGCGAGATGAGACACCTCGGCGCTCAGTCAGGCCGTCCGCGAGGAACAAGACAGCGTCCGGGCTGGTCCGGCGGAATTGGATGGCGCGAGGATGCTCAAACGATGCACAAAGTGATGACGGAGTGCTCCTGCGGAAGGTGGAGTGGGCAGAGCTGGAAGAGTGACGGCGAATCGAACGCATCTGCGATGCGGGAGCCCAGGAGTCCGTGCATGCACCTGCGCGTGCTCCAGGTGCTCGCCGCGCTCATGCGCACCCGCGCCGCGCCGCGCTGCTGCTGTCGGTCAGCTCCGTGTGCACCACCGTCAACACCTGCTTCCAGATCATACAACATGCCGCCAGCAGCCGCGGCAGCGAGCTCCTCCAGCGCACGGTGCGCCACTGCATGCCCGAGATCCTGCAGGGAAGAAGGCGCGCACACCCCACGCGCGAGCCTTACCAGAGGGGAGCGCAACCAGGGAAGGCCCGGCGGTGCGCGGGGAGCGCGTCGGCGCCGGGAGCGTGATTCGGGAGCTGAGCGCGGACAGGATGTCGCGTTCAAGAAGGGTGTCGGCGACACGAGGGAGTCGCCGGCGGCGGACGCGTGACAAAAAGCATTGGGACGAGTTCAGGACGCTGGACTACCGCCGGGTGTTCGACGGCATGATGAGGACGGCGTTCGTCTTCGAACATTGGCATCTCGTACATAGAGACATATCTATCGCTACGAATAATCTATGTCTATAGCAGAGAAAATTTCCGGCTTTCCGTCGTCCAGCCTTGGAAGTCTCATAGTCTAGCTTTGATTCACGTACGAGATATGCCGTTCCATAGCTTCAATTGGAACGGACTCTGCTCCATGTTTCAGGTTTCCGAGGTCGGTATATGACCGTATGAGGTCGCGGTTACAAGTCTAATTAACTCGGTTAGGATTATTAGGACTCCTCCGGCAATTTGGATACGATTTTTGTTTTCCGACCGAGTCACATTTTCCTAGCGTGGGCGCTGTGGCTGTCGTCCTCGAACGTCGTGCACTACTACTTTCTTTATGCACATAATTATTTTATCCTTATAACACACTAATACACACAATACAGTTGACACCATTTTATCTATACTTACTAAAAAATCTATACCTACTAATAAAGTGAGAAAATTTCTGGTGCCTATGTTTGGTTCACCCTTCTATAAGTGTCTAGCCTTGGTTGTGTATACGAGCCTGATTGATAGTACAATCTGATCAGCCTTGGATGCGTACCGCGAGCCATCGTACTAGGAGAGTCCTGATTGGACACGCACACATACATTTTGTTCAAGTTGGACACGTACAGGTACAACTTATAGTCCTGACTAGCTACATGGTGGTGGCGCTCGACTCGGCTCTACCGGGTAGCGATGGTGAACCCCTAGCTGCGCGGCGGCGGCGGGGCCGGCAGCAAGCACCCACATGGCGGTGGCGCTCGACTTCGGCTCTACCGGGCTGTGGCAATGCTTGGCTCGGCGCACCCCCCCTGCCCTAGCGGCAACTTGTGGCTGACCGCATTTGGGCCGGGAGGGCGAGGAGGCATGCGGATCGAGCAGCAAGCGCAACGACGCATGTGTGAGCAAGCATCTCAACATGAAGGCACATGGTGAGGCTAGGAGTACATCCGTGCCTGATGCTTTTAAATCGTAGAAAGAGACAGATGAGAAAATAGGTACGATAGATAAGGTGGAAATAGATAATTGGAAAAAGTAAAATTTTGAATTTGGGTGTTATCAACTTGGGTGGCGGATCAAAGCCGCTCCTAAAAACAAACTAAAACAACAACAATGTCTAAAGATGTAATTAACTGTTGGTGCTTGATGTCGTCAAATTCGTAGCCATACACAAATTCACACAAATTTAACTTGTTACGTACAAGTAAGGTGTACTCCCGTTGCAACGCAAGGCCATATTTCCTATATAACCGACGAATACTGAACAAAAAGCATGCTCCAGTAACGTGAACATTGGGATCTCGTATAGAAACATATATAATCGCACTGTCACCGAAAAAAGGGCAAAAGGATTTTGTTTCTTTGGGAGAATTATATGTGCTAGATTCACCATTTGTCAAAGGGCTCCAGTTATGTGTGAATTTGAATGCTTAATATTAATCGACGTATAAAAAAAACAAAATCCTGTATTTTGTTTTTTCTCGTCCCGTGGGTAAAAACGATCTTTTTATCCCCTCACTTAACACCGTTAAGCATCAAAACCCGACGGAGAGTCATAGAGCCAACCAAAACTTTTTCTAGGGCCATAGAAATAAGTTTTTTAAAAAAAATAAGGCCATGTATCTAAACCGTATTTTTTCCATGGCCATTTACTCAATTCTCTCAAGAATTTATGGTAAAACAAATACAACTGTGCAATCTGAATTTAATTATAATACTATCAGCTTATGAGCTGCGCCTTTTTAAAAATAAAATTTCAAAAAAGCCTATGACAAATGATGACATCATCATGCTTGTTTTTATTTTCTCGTGAGTTGCTCTGCTATACATGCCTAATAAAGCCCAATGTCGGAACTTTTGCTAAAAAAATAAAAGCCCAATGTCAGCAAATTTACTCAGGCTATGAAAATCCCAATCCCAAATATCTGGCGGATCGGTGACAAGGCCTCATTAATTAGACGGTGTGTTGGGCTGTGGCCCAAGAACGCCAGCGGCCGTGGCCCGGAGCGGGCATTTCGAGTGTGTTTGGTCAATCAGAGCCTGACTAGCAAATCTAGCCTGGGCAGCCCAGGCCTGGCTCTAGGAGCCAAGCAGTGTGTTTGGTTCAATGCAAACATAAGCCTGGCTTAGTCAAGTTTTTTGTTTGGTTTGGCGTATTCTTTGGTTAGAATCACCTGGTCTGAACTTTGGTGAGTTTACCTCCTTAGAATCAATTCATCGAAATGGTGGTGGGCGCCGGCAACCACCTCGAAACACCTGCTCGGCTCCACCTTGAAGCACTGCGCCCGGCTCCACCGAGATCTCTCTGCCCGAAGGCTTCCTTCGCCACGGGATTCAGCTGGCGAAGGCTGGCGGTCGGCGGCGGAGTAGGGGTGGGGCATAGGGAGGGACTCGGCCCGTCAAATCCGGTTGGGACATCTTTGCTGGTGATCGGCGACGGCGTGGACATGGGCAAGTTGACAAGGAAGGCAAGAAGGAGGTCGGGAGGCCGACATCCCGGAGGCTGCGGACTATGCACGGCTAGGGCAGTTGTACCATCGCGGCGCCTTGCTGTCTGCCACCCGCCGCGAGCACGTCCACGGACACCGTCATCGTCGCCGTCGCCGTCCGCGTACTAGCGCCAAGCGGGCCGCCGCCGCCGCCCGACGCGCGTCCACGGACACCGTCGTCATCGCCACGTAGTCAGCGTACCCGGTGACACCCACCACACCTAGGCTGGGTGTGCCTAGATCCGGCGCCTCGATGGAATGACAAAGCGGTGCGGCACCTGGGCTGTGCCACTCCGGCGACGCCGTGGCGCGTCGACCCGCCCTATGCAACCTGCGCCCGCCGTTTTCCGCTCCTCCTAGGCCATCGTCGCCGTGTGGCTCGACACCCACATCGTTGGTGTGTTCTCTCTTCTGCCGCTTCAAGCCTTCAACTTCCCGGGCCGTCTTTGGGGTGGCGGGGGTTCGTGTCGACCTCGGTGGGGTTGCTCGCCGGCCCGGGAGGAGAAGGCCGGTGCGGAGCAGTCCGGCGCGTGAAGGAAGGTGAAGCCGGTGCAGAGGTGAGGATACGGGAGGTGCTAAAGCTAGCCACGGGCTCCGGCTAGCCGAGGCTCCCGAAAAAATGACCCGGGGCTCGTTTTACGGGGGCTGGCTAAAAGGTGGTCGGTGGCCCGGCCGACGGCTAATGGGCTAGCCAAGGGCAACCAAACACACCCTTCCTATCTACGGGTTAACCTCTGGTAGGCGGTAGCCAAGGCGTAGAGGCGACCGCCCGGTGTCGGGTGGCGCAGGTCGGAGTGGCTGGTGGCTCGATGTGGGAGTGAAGTTGCAGATGACCATCTCGAGCAAAAACGCAGGTGGGGATTGCTGTGGGCAGTGTCAGCCAGTGCGTCGGGCGTCCTTGCGAACACCGGCGTCCGGCAACCGAAGCAGGAGAGGGGGAAAAGGGACCTCCAGTTGAACAGCCACGTTCGTCTAATCAATGTCTTGCATTCCTGCTAGGGGCGCCCCTACATTTTTGGCTAATGATGAACCTTGTGTTGTGAGTCTTGTGACTAAGGGGATCTGAATCGAGCTACTGAGACTGTAGAAATCATAGCGAGAGCTCATGGCGTATCAAATGTAAGTGCTCTCGGTTGTTGTTGTTTTTTTATGTATCTACGCTTTTTTAAAAAATAATGACAGGAGCTCTACCTCTCAATTAAGATGGTAGAAAAATATATACAAAAAGGTAGCCGAACATAGTGCAAGCGCACCGAACTAACCCACCCACACGACGGGAAGAGCACACAACTACCATGAGTCATCGTTGCGGAAGCTTGATTGCAAAGCAACTAGCAGCTCCGACTTCCCATGAGAGACCCGGACAAGCCAAACAAAAACAAGCGAACCGCTGACGAAAGTCCACAACTGGTCATCGTTGCCCGGCTCGGAAGAGCAGCTCCGACTTCCAATCATTAAACCTCTGCCCCTCCCGGCTCTTGCCCGACTTCCGAGCGCCAACCGCACAACGGAAGGGGGTTCGCAATGCTTCATCGTTCTTGAGCCACGTCCCACAGCGCGGCAGGCTCCGACTTCAGCGCCACAATCCCCCACCACACGCCCGCGCCCGGACACGAAGATGAAGAGCATCAAACCAAGGATGAAGTCGTGGCCCGGACGAAAAAAGCGACACCTTCGGGAAGGGGATGGCGTTGGAAACGCCACCGCCGCTCGTCCAAGATGGAAAGGGCTTTAAGCCCAAGGAGATTGGAGGAGCACGACGCCCTCAACGGGGAAAACGATGCCCACAAGCGCCGCCGTCGTCAAGGCTTTTAAGCCCAAGAGATCCCCGGTACAACGTCCGGCCAAGACCTAGGACAAAGCTGCTGTTGTCGCCGGCGCCGCTGCTGCGGCGTCCCCACAGAACCCCATCGAGAGGGCATCGGCGCGCCCGGCTGCCCAGCGCCGGGCCCGGCGGCTGCGTCGACCGCCACCCTCCGGTCAGGCCCATGGAACCGAGCCTCGTCTTCCAGCCCGGCGTCCCACCGCCGCCACGTCGAAACACCGCGGTCGCCCTCGGCGTCGGCACGGCACCCGCGGCCGCCAGAACCAGCCACGTAACCAAGACCTAGGACAAAGCTCTTTGTTGTTATCAACGCCCATTTGCTCGGCGTCCCACGAACCCCATCGAGAGGGGCATCGGCGCGCCCGCGCCACAAGACCGCGAGGCTGCGTCGACCGCCACCCTCGGTCGAGCCCCATGGAACCAAGCCTCGTCTTTCAGCGCGTGTCCCACCGCCGCCACGTCGGCCGCGAGATTCGCCCTCGGCGTCGGCCGGCACCCGCGGCCCGCGTAACCGGCCAGCCGGCCGTCGTTCAGCCACGAGCACCCACACCACCGTGGGTGCCGCCCGCCCCAGGAGACCATGGGTCCCGACGCGGGATCGGCCCCCTCCCAAGAGCCGCCCCACCATGGTGGCACCACCCGGGCCGCCCCCGCTAGGGCGCGGTTCCATGCCGGAGCCCGGATCCGGCCGCCCGAACTTTCGGGCGAGCCCGGTCCGGCCGGTGGCGCCACCAAGCAAGGAGGAAGGAGACGGGGAGGGAGAAGAGGGCCCCCCCGCGCCCGCCCGTCACCCTCTCGCCTGGATCCCGGCCGGCGTCGCCACGGTGGAGGGGCGGACAGCCGGGCCGAGCTCCACGCCGGCTAGCGGAGAGGCGCCACCTCCCTGGACCACGCCGCCCCGCGCCACCACACCGCCCGGAGAGAGGGAACGGGCCCCGCCACCACCATCTTGGCGAGCAGCGCGGCCTTGCCGGGCGGCCGGCTCCGGCTCCGGCGGAGCGGGAGAGAGAGGAGTGGAGTGGAGCGCGCGCTGGCGGCTAGGGGTTCCGCCGAGAGCCGCCAGCGTGGGGGCGACGCAGGGAGCGGGTCGGGTGTCGCCTTTGTATGCCGATGAGTCTTTATGTATCTATGCTGATCACTGGCTCCCTCCCTGGCCCTCTTTTCCCCACTCGATAAGGCACATGCGAGTATTTTTTCCAAAATGGGTTTGATTTGTGCTTCCGGCCTCGACTTACCAATGGTGCTAGCAAAATACAGCTCGGCAGGACAGTCTTCTTGCTTGCGGGGATCCAGCTTGATTATGGTCCGGGCGTGAGGATAACTATTGTATGCTTGAACTACAGTAAAAATGTTGAGTAAGGCTGGTTCTAAAACCCGCCTAATGTTTTTAGACAGGTCCTAAAACCTGCCTTCCAAATAGGCTGGGCTTGTGATGGAGGCTAAATAAAGATTAGAGTTGAGTAAGGCATGCCTGATCATGAACAAATTGCTAGCCACAGGTCACGGGATAATACTACATATCAGCACTGACTTGAGCATAGACCCTATGGCGGCCCCGTCTTAATTTGCCTCTGGCCACCGCTTTCTTCTCCAATTCTAGCGAATCACGAAGACTAGCTCCCCCGCCCCGACCTAGACCCGCTACATACACCACTGCCAATGCTCCGAACGTGATAATACTACAATAGGTTGTATAAATGTATACATAATACATCCTTTTTCTATCGAACCATTGTGAAAGTAAACCACAGTAATATATATACCAATTGGATCATCATCATGGCCAGCAAAAACGATAAAGAGATCATCAATACTCTTTCACAGGATTGCCAATACTATCCAAAACTGGGCTATGATCTGTCCGGAGGAGAAGAGATCGTCACTAATACTGAAAGCAAAAATGTTGAAGCTAGAAGCTATGCAAGTATTGTGGCTGGTGTGACAAGGTCTGAAGTTGAAGCAAGTCTGTCAAGGGACGCTAGAGTAATGGTTCAAGCAAGGTGATGAAAAGGAAAACCTGACGTCTGAATACTGGAGGCTATTGTCGGGTGTCCAACAGTGGTGGTTCTCTCAAAGTACTCTTCAAGATGGGATAATGAAGCTTAGTCTCATCAATCAGTTCTAGTGGTGGCTGTTTAAGCTCCACAATAAAAGTCTTGTAATAATCCGTTACTACTTGTTTCCGTTTCCTAGTCTTTCAAGGTAGTTGGTCAAACAGCAAGCAGGGTAATGTTTGTTTTCTGGGTTTAGAACTGATGAGATGCAGATGGTATAACCATACTGCTAGTGCTAGCGCTGTAAACTGAATTTTGTCTGTTGACCCAGAGTTAATAGACGGGGGCATGTCCCTTTTACTCTAAAAAAAAAAACGATAAAGATCCATGAACGCTGATCAATCATCACCATTCTGCAAGAATATATGGTAGGCGTGTTATAAACATGGCATATAGCACTGCTATAGTATTTTTGAAGAAGGTGCCACTACGGGATATTGCATATATCACCGCTATGAGTCCAAGGCTTCACTCTGAGTGTGGTGATGGAGTATTTGATAGGGTAATGTCGTCAGGTGACCATGGAGATTGCGGCCGTAGCCACCCCTAAACATTTTTGAGAACACTTTGGGGGGACTCATCCCCACTGCTTGTATTTCACATATTCCGGCAAAGCCGGTGGGTGAAATTGGTTGCCTTGTTACATAGTTCATTACATCAAGAGAGAGGGAGGGAGAGAGATTACAACATCACAGAACATAACAATAACACAATACAACACCAGGGGTAATCATAGACTAAGCTAAAAATTGCCAACCGATATTCGACTTGCGCCACCGCTGAACAACATGCTCGCCCGGTTTCACCATGGCCCTTGTGCCCCTGCACCGCTCCTCGTAGCTACGCCGCTCCCACTTGTCCCCCACTCCACGAGGGCCAACACTTTGGAATGGGGACTAAGAGTGATGACGGACACGCAGATCCTAGTTCGCGAACACGGCGACCTCCCTTCAAGCTGATGGGGACATCCTCCGGTACATCCGGGCCCCACATATCGCCATCCAACGCTGTCCACGGGAGGAAACCATGAAGGGGAATGGCAGCAGCGATGGGAAACTCCACCGAATATGATTTTCTCGGCACCATCAAGGAGAGCGCCGACGGAGCGAGGCGCGCGGAGGAGGACACTTCGTCGGAATGTCGGCAATGACCGACAACGAAGGTCAGTCTCACCCTTACACACCAAGGAAGGAAAGAGAGCAAGGAGGGGGAGTGGAGGATGGCGGAGAGCTCATAGTGGCGTCGGAGGCATAGGAGGTCGCAAGAACGGCCTTCAACAAAGGAGGGAATCACACAAGGCGCAACTCTGTCGCTCGGATGGCGTGGCAGAATCTCCAACGACGCCTCCGGGGAGGGGCATGACGCAAGAGCGCCATCGTCGTCGGGCCAATTTAGAGACGAAAAAGTCTTTCGCCCGGATTCTGTGCCAACCCGGCACGCCCGGGCATGGCCGCCGCCGCCACCAAAAAGCAACGGGATACACAACGGAGAGTTCCATGACGCCGTCGTCACGAGGAACAGAAGCTCGATGACGCCTCAAGGAGGTGGATGACGCAGCTTGCACCCTGTCGCCCGGTCCGGACAGCCGGACAGGGTTTTCACCCGCTTTGCGTCTGAGAGGAACTAGCTCTCCGCTATGCATCGGTTTCGCTGCAAATCTTGAGATCGAGATGGGGAGGAAGAGGGACCTGCAAAAACACTGCCGGAATAACAGGAAATAATCACACAGGAAACTGGAAGCTGGTAAATTATATGTATAATGCAACACAGGCCTATAAATTTTTAAAAGCCAAGCCAAACAGTAAGCTGCAAATTATTGTTCATGTATATGACGAAACAACCCTAACAAGCAATCCAGAACCCTAGTAATAAGTATATTATAGTAGTAGTAGCCAATAACTACAATAACAGTTGTAGATCCATGACAAGTCTAAGATCCATGTAATAGACGAGGCGACGAGGTATAGGTCTCTAGGCGGCAAGGAAGTTCTGGATGTTCGGTTGCAGTCGATTCATGACGGCCTCCCATCCAGCTTGGGTAGGGTTCTCGTTGTCCCAGTAGAAGGAGGTGTCGGGTTAGCGCAGATGGTGTACTGAACTCTGCCGTTGCCGTCGATCTGGCCACAGTATGCGTGGTGGTCGGAGGTGTCACGGCAAGGCGTGGAGCCTGCATATATGCCAACAAAACATCATTCACATGCCATGTTTTAGACTTGATGATGCATAGTAGATCGATGTTGCTACAGTGTATACTACATAACTTGCATTGAATTGAAGCATCTAGCATAGAACACACGAATGAAGGACATACGTACCCGACATGGATCTGGCAAGGCTGTTGAAGGCGTTGTAGAGGTCGAGGACGAGGACGTCTTGCAGACATCCAGCTTGTGCCTGAGACGCAGTCGTGGCCGTTGGAGACTGAGAGAAGTGCGACTGAATTCTCTAGCTGCTCGTCGTCGACAGATCCACGGTCCACAAATTGACCAAACTGGCTGATCTGCTCGCGCAGCGACAGGCTCCTCCTTCGCCACCACATGCAGCGTGTTAAGCACACCATGAGGATGCTGTATGCCGGTATAAATCGCACACACGGCATGAACTGACATCAAACTGAGTTTGTTTCAGGTTGGTGGGACAGATGGCTTTGATGTTTGTTTTTCTCCAATATTTCAAAACATCCAGTTAGTCTCGCTGCAAACTGGGATGCATGTGTGGGTTTGAGATTTGGCAAATGCATATATATCACAGTGGACGTACTAAAAGGTGTTGCGCTCATACTACACAGTCAAGCTAACGGAAGACGATGACAAATGGCTAAAGAAGTGAAGATGATGAGGTGCTTATCTGAGTGGATATATATATATATAGCCAAGATATGGTAAAACACGCATATTTCGTTCTCACTCACCTGACAGGGGTATACGACACATGATCTCTCTACCCTTGGAAGTAGTTGATAAATGATCACCAACACTTACCATACTTCCTATATTTTCCAAAGCATTTTTGTTTACTTGGTATCCTCGAAAAACATATAGAACACATGGAACTGTCATGCAAAACTGCTTGTTTCCGCATAAAACAGTTGTTTCAATAGTTTTCTCTAAAAAACAGTTGTTCAATATATAGTCGTTGTCACGAAGCTTACCTGATATCAATTTTTTTCAAAAAAGTTAAGCTCAAAAAAATTCAAAAGTTGTCTGATGGTTTATTAATAATCACATAAAACAACTATTCAATTGTGAGTAAATATAGAATGATATCTCTTGTATTAACATTTAGTACGTAATCATATATTAATTATTTTAGCCACTAAATGATCTCAAATAAGATAAAATAGTTTAAATATTTCCAAGCACTACAACTTTGGTTCGTGATGTGTCTCATCCAAGAATGTTTAAAAATGAGTTAAATACACTGGCGGTATTGTGCCCACTTAATTAGGTCCACAAACTCTAAAAACCGAAATTCACATCCCTAAACTTGTAGCGTTGTGCCCGTTAGGTCCACGAACCCAAAGGCCGAAATCCACCAGGTCCACACCGCGCCCGGTGGTGACTAGGATATGGTCCTACTGCACCACTTGACAAGTTCAAGGGGGCGGTTTTCAAGTTTGAGAGTTCGGGGGGACCTAAGTGGCTCAACGCTATAAGTTTAGGGGCGGGAGTGACTTTTGGTTTTTGAGACTTTGTGGACCTGAGTGGCACAATGTTGTAATTTTAATGGCTGCCAGTGTATTTAACTCTTTAAAAAGATATCAAAACATTGAATAAATGATTTGTCCAACTTTGCAATCAGTTTGATATTTTTTTTGTGTAACTAATTGGCACATAGCGCACTCACTACTGGAGCTCGGTTCCCATTTTGCACTGGACAAATGCTAAATTGAGCTGCAGCTGCCATATGTCTCAACAGTAAAATTGAATATAGATTAAAATGCATAATTTTGAAGCCATGAGAACACGAATTGGCAGATATAAAAGCATCTCTAAGAGTTTGCCAAATTAGCTTGGTATCCTTGATTTTTTTTTTTTTTTTTTTTTGCCTACTGAACCTTGTGTCCAATAATTTAGCAAAGCACTTGGCATATTTTGGCAAGTTGGCATCATAGTCCTTCAGCGGGGAAAAAAACTTGGGACTGCTGTGCACCCCCACTCTAGATTGCTGCCACGTGGTCATGCTCGCGATTGGATGGTTTGTTGTGTTGTTGCAAAAAAAAAAAAAAAACATACAACAAACATGCTAAAAATAGGCAGTGAATTAATCCCGCTACATGCAAGGAAACAACCTCATCCGCTACAGAACCATCCGATTGCGTGGATGGCCACATGGCAGCAATCTACAGAGGGGTGCACAGTAGCTTGGGTGAGCCAAAGGCTCACCCAATAGCTTGGGTCACCCAAGGTTTTCCCCTTGAGCACGATCGGCGTTTTTTAGCGCGGGTCTGCCTTCTTCAAGTCCTTGCCAAAGGCCAGTTGTCGTCAAGGCGGCGATCGTCGCCCGGCAGCCTGCTACAACAACAGTGGCGTCGTGCTCCCACACAAGGAGATCAAGTCCAGCGTCCTCAAGCCCGAGATCATCATGTGATGTGTGATCCAGGAGGAAATCTGGGTGGGGAGAACCAAATACAAATCATAAAGACCCCTTGTATGATTGCACGGCTTGCTGGACCCAGATTTTCCAACTGCCGCCGGCGTTCTCTCAAGCGAATTCTGGCTCCTCCCAAGAATTCTGCTATATGCCGAGAGGAAGAGGAAAAGGGACCTCCAAATAGAAACTATGTTTGGTTCCTGATGTAAAATGCATAGGCACATAGATTTACATATACAGGCTCGGATAATATCTGAAAAATCCAGTGTTCACTTTGCAAAAATGTTTTACTTTTGTCTTTTCTGTTTATTGTTTTAGGAAGTGAATTATATCAAACTATTGGAAAGGGGCTGATTTTTAACTTGTCATATACTTTTGCGAATTGACAAATCACAAGATTTCTCAAGTTGATTTTGGTAAACTCTTAGAGATGCTATCACCGCTCAGGTTCATGAGCAAGATGATATGGTAGGTCTCACTGGACCAAAGACCGCCCCTATGGCGGCCTCCCTCATAACACCCCCCAATTGCTGCCGCTAATTTCTTATCCAATTCTGGCAAACAACAATGACTAGCTCCCCCGCCCCGACGTAGATCCGCCAGATCCACCATTGGCAAAGCTCCAAAACCACCTAGCCTGCCTGGAGAAGAAAGATGGGGGAGGCCAGATTTGGAGAAAAGGACAGATTCCTCCAATCACTCGAGGTATATAGCTTTCTAAAATAAAGAGGGCACACATTATACCAACGACACGTTAGGCCACAGCGGGTGCATCAAAGCACGCTAACGTGTCTTGTAAATAAGACTAGTTTATATACGTAGTATCAATGTAATAATATTTATAACAATAAAAGATCCATGAACGCTCATCGATCATCACACAGAATCCTCGTCACGGCATCCATTCTGCAAGTATATATGGTAGGCTATATGTTGTAAACAAGGCATAGACTATAGCACTGCTATAGTATTTTTGAACAAGGTGACACTAAGGGATATTGCATATATCACCGCTATGAGTTCCAAGGCTTCACTCTGAGTTCCAAACCTTCTGCGGAGGTGTGGGGATGGAGTATTTGGGTCAGGTGCGTCAGGTGACCATGGAGGTTGAGGCCGTAGCCACCCCCTTCACCTTTAACACTGCCGAGCACAGTACAGCACTAGTACGAAGGGAGAACGTGGCAACCGACTGACACAACACTGATGGTGCAGGAATAATAGGAAACAATCACACAGGAAACTGGAAGCTGGTAAATTATTCATGTATAATGCAACACACGCCTATAATATAATAAATTTTAAAAAGCCAAGCCTCACAGGAAGCTGCAAAATACTGTTCATGTATATAGCTAAACCAACCCTAACAAACAATCCAGTATAATATAGTAGTAGTAGCAAATAACTAACTAACTAACTAACTAACAATAATAGTAGATCCATGACAACCCTATAGTAGTAGATGATCAAGTAATAGACGCGACGAGGCCTAGTTCTCTAGGCCTCGAGGAAGTTTTGGATGTTTGGTTGCGGTCGATCCATGACGGACTTTTTGCAAAATTTTTGCCCTTTTTTCAAAAGTATTTTCAAATCCGTCCCTAGTTTGAAACAATTTCCACCGGTATCCCTTTTGTCGCGCCAAACTTCTGGGCGCGATCCTAACACGTCGCGCCACGCATGTGGCGCGACGTTGGTCGCCACGCCATCGCGGTGGCGTTGGACCGGGCTGGCGTGGAGTGCCGCTGGTCCCGCAAGTCGCGCGCGTGCATGCGGCGCGATATGTCGCGTCGGCGCGATCGCGTCCGGCGCGCGACAGGCCCGTTAGGGGTTCCGTCGGGCCTCGGTAAAAAGACGTGGGTCCCACCCACGCCGCTACCGGATCGTCTGGCGCGACATGGTGGTATAAATGCTCGGTCCCCGCCTACTTTTTGTCCCCACGCTCTCATCTCACTTCCTGCGAGGAGCAGCGAAGGGGACCGCGGAGGTGAGTATTTTGGATGCATTTTTTTTTTTTGCCCTCAAATGCTTCCAAATGCCTAGTTTTTGCTCTTTCTCTTTGCTTATGTTGGTAACTCATCTTATTGTGTCATCTTGCTTGATAATTTCATCTTTAGTTTGGGAAATTGTGCACTTTAAATCTAACCCTAAATCACTTCATGTTAATGACATTTTAGTAATGCTTTGTTAGTTTGTGGGATGGAATCGGTGTGTAATGAATATGTGTTCATGGATGTGGGTAATTGTCCTCTCAAAACCCAAACCCGAATTCATATAATTGTTCATGGCAAATTGTAAAACATGTTTGCTAATACATTGTGTATTGAAGATGTGTTGATGTTTATTGTTTTGCATAGGGTTTGAATATGTAATCATGTTTTATTGTTCAATTATGATTTGTTACATCGTTTTAATGACATTTTGCATCCATGTATGTAATTTGTTAAATTGTAAAATATGTAATTTGTTTTATGGATTCAATGTTTCTTGTGTTATGGTTTGATTAGGGTTCATGAAGAATTGCTTAATTTTCAATTTTTATTGCTTTTGTTATGGTTTTGATTGTGATGTGTAACCATGTATGGAGATGATATTTTATGAATGTTCATGTATTAGGGGTTGGTTAGGGTTTTTGAAGATTTCCTTATTGTTTTGTTAATTGTACATATATTATTGATTGTAAGGGATGTTTACCATATTTCTTCTCGTGTTTTATTATGCTTATGACTATTTAACAAAAAGATGGTTTAAATTCTTAATAATTTTCCTTATTTGTTTTACCTCTCATTTTGTATGAAATAGAAACTATGTAAAAATCCATGGTGTATTACTTCTCATTTGTATCAAATAGAAACTATGTAATATTTCCTCATGTGTAATACTTGCCATTTTGTTTGTTTTGCTAGCTTCCATGGACTTTTCCTCCTGCCAGGTGCACCATCCGGAGGACCATGATGGGAAAGGTCCATTCCCACCACCCGCCCCTCCTCCGTCCCTGTGATTGTGGGTTCCGGGGCCTATGTGAAGCGATCAAGGCATCCTCTCTCCGCCCGGCCGTGCCTTTTACATTGTCCATTACGCCGCCATCCCTTGGAGGGATTCTGATTGTGCTCTTGACGGTTGCATGTTTTATCGGTGGATTGATGATGCAACTAAGGTTAATGTTGACATTATGTTGTTTCCTTATGACCCTTGGAAGAGCGTTCCATATTCGGAGTTTGTTCGGTGGATGCCTCCGCCACGGAACCCACCCGACATGACGGAAGCGAGAGAGAAGGCTGCGGCTGCACTCCACCGCCTTGAGAATTCTCCTACGTGCAACCGTGGCAAGACAAATTGTCCTCCAAGCTCCAAGCAAGCCGGAGATGTTCACTCCATTCTACCGTTGTGGTCAGCGGGATTATGTAAGTGATGTTTGGAGTCACGTTATTTATGATCTTGTTTGTGTTGTACCGACTATAACTTGGAACTATGACATTTCAGAAAGGTTTTCCTGCATGTGACTTTGAGGAGTACAACTATGGGCCGAAAGCTCTATGGCCTAGCAAGTCTTTTGTAGAAGAATGTTGGAACGGCAACATTGCATGGCCATGCCTTAGTCTGCCGGATCGGAAGTGCCAGTGCGGCATAAAGGCTAGGCAAGGAGTTGTCCCCTCTGAGTATGGGATTGGCTACTATTGTGGCAACGCTTATGGAGGGCCGAATGACTTCTTTGTGAGTGTACTGAACTTGTTATGTAGATGTGTCCATTTAGTTTTTTTTTTGGTCGATGTTTGATTGTGTTTCCCTTAGCCTGGATCGACCTGCAAGTGGGAGGATTTTGATGGTCGCGGAGATGTACTTGAGAGCCTAAAACACCAATTTAATTCCCCTCATGAGAAGAGAAGGAGGTTAAGGCATCGATTAAACTTGCAGAGAAGGACACGGGCTAAGGGTGGTGTTGAATCGCCAGATTGGCATACATGGAACATGCTTCCTGGCGACTACTATGAAGCCACCGGAAAAGAGTTGAGCCCATACAACTACGACTATGACGATGAGCTGCTAAAGTTTTGGCGGAAAAACAAGGCACGCTTCTGACGCTTCGATCGCGTTGGAAGACGTGTACTTTGAGAAGCGATTGGATCGAGAGCTTTGTGAGTATTAAGCTGACATCCTTCTTTCATTTGTGCGAAATTGGCATACCACAACGTTCATTTGTGGTTTGAATTTGACAACCGTCTTTTCCGTAGTTCCTTCACCAGGACGCGACGACGAGGACGAGGGTAACGAGGACGAGGACAACGGTAATGAGGACGAGGGCAACGCTGTAGACGACGAGGACAAGGAGAAGGGTTTCGACGATGATGATTTGTAGTGCTTTCCAGGACATAAAGAACACCACTGACGATGAGGACAAGAGGATTGGTGTCTTTTATTTGTGTCACCTATGTGAACTTATGAGTAGGTGACAACTTTTGTTTGAACTAGCATGGAGCTTTTAGTCCTACACTCATCATGTAGTGGATGATGCATGATGCATGGACCCTATAATTGTAGTTGAACCAATTGTGTAACTTATTGGCATGGTGATGTTGTCATTTCAATCCTTAAATTTCATGTTTGTTCATGAAACACAACAACTAACAACATGTTTTCCCACATGTGGCAATAATAATGCATTTAACACCGTACATAATTGTGAACATAGTTTTAGATACAACTACTATAGAGACAACTAGGTAGGCACTTCATTTTTCGATACATGGTTCAATACATCTACTACAGATACAACTAGTTGGGAACATAGTTTCGTACATGGTTCATTTGAAATAGAATACACATTGATACAACTACTGCCGTCCGTGCCCCAATCCTCCGGATATTCATCGTCCGTGGCCCAATCCTCCGCATCTTAAATTCGCGGGCGTGTCCCGATCCTCCGGATATTAGTATCCCGGAGTGGTACAAAGAGTCTGAAATGTAGCCATCATATGGTTTGTCTTCGTCCGTGTCCGATTCCCGGTTGCATAATCGTCACTTTGGGTAGCACAAGAGCCGAAACATAGGACTCATATTCTTTGTTGTTGCGTTGCATGAACCTCATCCGCTAGCTTCAAGCCTCCTCCCGAAGTGGTTCTCGTTGTCCTCCCGCACGGGATTTGAAATGGAACAAAGTCGAGGGCATGTAGTATCCGATTAAAGACAGTTTTAACACGGGGGCACGACGGCAACTCCCCGCGACTTTAACAAATGTGTCCTCCCCCGGCACTTGAGGCACCGTTGGAGCACCGTCCGGCTCCACGTTAGGCACCGCGGGGGGCGGTGTCCTCCTCGCACGTGAGGCTCTGTGGGGACTTGCCGCGGGGGCTTGTTGTTGGGCTTTCAAGCTAGCCTCGGCTAGGGCTATGAGCTCATCCAACCGTGAGGTGTCCTCGCCACCATCGTCATTTTTAGCCTGCATCCGAGCCTTGGCCCACTCATCCTTGGCACGGCGTGCATGCTCGAAGCTTCCTCTCCCTCTCAAAGACTCGAGCAAGAGCTATCCTTCTTTCCTCTTCCTCCCCTCAAGGCGCCTTCGATCAGGCCTCTTCCTTCATCTTCTCCTCGGACCTACGTTGAAACCATGCCCTAAACTCCTTGTGGCCTTCCAAGAATTTCTTATGTTCCTCACCCACCTCAAGGTCGATCCAACGCATAAAATCACGGAGCGCGGGGGTCTGCGAACTCAAACATTTGTCGTGAACCGAATATATAGTCATCAAACAAATGAACCAAAACGAATATACGCACCATGAAATCAAGGGCGTTGTATCGGGCCCGGCTCCCATCGATAATTGGCACACATCCAATACTTCCGCATGTAGGTTTCCTCATCATCTTCATCCCATTCAACCTTGCATGGATCACCACACCAACGGCTTGGGCACGGTTCACCCGGTGGTAGAGGCTTATGGACATAGGGATCCGGCAACGTCAAGTACGGATTGAAGTCCTTCTTTTTACCACGCCTCGGCATGCGACAAGTGTAGCTACTAAAACAATCAAACATTCAAAGGAGGTACTAATTATTTGAAATGGTAATTTACATTAGCAAGAAATCACACCATTGTATTTTCTTACAAATCACACGAAACTCATTTGTAATGGTAATTTCCAAGATAACCACGCGTGCCATGCACAATATACTAACGGGGATACTAATTAACATTACAACCACGACTAAATATACTAATGGGGATACTAATTAACAATATAAGCACGTGCCATGAACAATATACTAATTAACAATATAAGCACGTGGCAAACTAAATATGCTAATGGGATACTACTTAATAATATAACCATATGTCATACACAATATAAACCGCATCTTTACTAGGAATGAAAAGAAGGAAAGTAAATCCGAATCACTTACATAATTGACACCGCAAAGAATGAGATGCCGGCTTGGTGGGGAGGAGAGGGGTTGGGAGGAGGAGAGGGGTTGGGGGTGTGGGGGATGGAGGAGGGGAAGTTTGGGGGATTTGGAGGGGTTAAACTTGCCTTTTGAGTGGGTAGGGGCGGTTCCCGGCGGTGGTGGCGGCGGAGGCAAGCTAGGGTAAGGAGGAGGAAGAATGGCCGGGGGGACCGGCTGGGCTGTTTTGTAGTCGCCGTCGCGCCAAAAACTTTAGGGCGCGGCGTGCCCTCGCCCGGCGTATCGGCGCCGACCAACACGCGGTCGGATCTGTGACACCGAACCCGTGGTGTCGCGCCAGACAATGTCGGCGCGGCGCTGCCGCGCCAAAGAGGTTCGAGGAGACGCTTTGGGGCCAGTGGAGGCCGGGTTACGCATATCACGCCGGAAGTCTTGGGCGCTGACGTGTCGCGCCTAAATTTTTGGCGTGACAAGCCGGGAAACGGGCCGGATGTCGGGAGCTGGTCGCGCCCTAATCTTTTGGCGCGACAGGCCCGGGATGTCGAGGTGGTCGCGCCTAATCTTTTGGCGCGACCGTCCGCGCCAAACGGTCCCGTGTCACGCTTTCGGCCGAGGCGGTGGCGGCTACGCATATCGCGCCCGATGTCATGGCGCGATGCCTCGCGCCCGCCAGGTTTGGCGCGATCCGCGGACACATGGCCCCCCGGTAGGGTTACCCGCAGTGGCCGTCGCGCTGAGGAGGCGCGACGGCACAGGCATAAATGACTCTCGGCCGAACCTTCCTCGGGCGCGATCAACTTTTTTTTTTTTTTTTTGCAAAAGCCTATTTTGTGGCACATATAATTCACACATATATATATATTTCACACATAGTGCATAATACCACGAGTAAACCCATATAATTCACACATATATATAAAATTCACACACATGCAATGACAAAAGCATCATGGAGACCAAGGCACATACATAATACTTGACAAAGTTGTTCAACAAGTAATTCATAGTTCACACAAATAGTTCTTCAACAAGTAACACAAAGTTCTCACGTAAATTGCATCCTAAGTTTCAAAGTCCGACCATTGCTCAAATTCACACATGATGCTTGTGAACAAACATAATTGGCACATGCAATAAGAAATCCAAGGCTAAATGGAGGCAAAGCACGGAGTCCACACAAAGGTCGCCAGGATAAGAAATCTGCACACATGGAGAATGTAAGGTCATGAGTTATGTATTTAAACTTGTCTTTTCCAAAATGTTGCTTCAGATTTGCCAAATACGCACCTTCTCACGGTTTGGGCGTGTATGGTAACCTAGGACGACGTTGACGGCCAGGAGCAGTTGGAAGGACATTTGGGGTGCCAACGTCCGCCCCGGTCTCTAGCTTTGCGTTTAGGCCGCTTCCGACTCCCACTTGAGGTGAGCTCAGAGATTGCCCCTACAAAACCCAAAATGTCATATGTGCTACAAATGTAAATATATGTATGTTGACAACAAGGCCAAGTTCAACAAGATTGAAGAAAAAACCCCGAGTTTGGGTCACGTCTCGGAGCATCATAGAGTTGAGAAGAGCCAATGAAGTCCTGCTCATAACTTGGATCTTGGCACTTTGTCTTCACCGCTGCTTTCTTCGCTTGATTCCGAGGGGTTTGTGCAATTGATTTACCCCTCGAACTCCGTCTTGCGGGGAGGGCCTCTGTTGTCTCCTCGCGCCTGCTTCTTCCTCTTCCCGGGACTGCGCCGCTCTTCCTCTTCCCCGGGATCAAGGCCGCTCTTCCTCACTTTCACCTCCCGCGCCGGAGGCCTCGCTCTCTCCGCACCGCGCCGTCACCTTCAGCCCTAAAGCGGCTTTAACTTGCGGCGAGGCGGCGACGTATGTCTTCACTTTCTCGCAGGCGTTTTTTTCGGCAGAGTTAGGATTATGCGTAGAAACACATGAAAGTAACTAGAATGATACTTGAGTTAGGCGTAATACCTCGCAAACTCAGCAAGGTCACTACCTTCTTGCCCCCCCAGCGTCCAATGTATGCTCCCGGCTTCATTTGAGAGGTGGGCCAGCTGTGTGGTGGTCTCAGGTAATGCGAGAGCAAGGTTAAAACTTGAATGCGAATGAAAGGTTGAAGACAATAAAGTGCTTACCATGTAGTTAACGAGAGGGGCTCTCTGGGGCGGCGGCCCCCCCCCTTGTTACCGTGTCATACGGGTCTTCTTGGTCGCTCTCTCCATAGAACACCGGAGTCACGCGGCGGGAGCGTGGAGACGCACTCTAGTCACCCGGTGTAGGTACAGCGGTACTCATGGTATTCTCGCCCAATCGATCGAGGACCACTATTAGGCCACACTCTCTCGGCGTTCATCCACTGCTGCACATAATCCGCATGGATTTGCGGCCCGATCGTTGGCGCCACCAAACCTTTTCCTCCTCGAAACACTAAAACATTCAATGTTAGTTTTGGACAAAGAAGTAAAACTAAGGAAACGAAGAAATTGAAATGTTAACCGACTTACTCGTGCAAAGCATCCAAGTCCCGCCTTCATAGATAGGGTATTCCCCGCCTCCGCCCCGAACCGCTTCATGACCCTACTCGAATGTGGTGCTCGACAACGTAGTACATGATCATGGGGGCATTGCATCTCCACCGCAGACTTCTCATCATCACTCCTGGGAACATTCAAAGCCCTGTACTTCCTCACGTTCATATGGAGTCCACACAACCCGACAATTGAGACATTTAGACAAGTCCAACAATTTTTTTGAAAGTAAATCACAAAATGTAAGACAACAAAGCACTCACCCTGTCCGTAAGTCAACAGGTCCAAGTCGTTGGAGTACCTATCGCATACCTCATCTCCGTGTCGCCCTTGACCATCTTGTTTACGTGCCACAAATACAAAGAATGGGGCCCGATACTCCACATATGGCCATGCCTGCAAAAAAAATGTGTGAGTAACAAGAATATTAGGTAGTGCAACTAAGATGCGAACATCAACATCAAACATGTGTGAGAAACGAACATGAACCGCCTTCCTGTGGTCCCTTCCAGTGGGTATGCGCTCCCAAATCCATATCTGTAGGAGGTACATGCAGCCACCCAAGTTCGAGGAGTCTTTCATCCTCCCGCAGGCCCTCACACACCGCCGATACAGCCATGCGAGCGTGGGTGAGCCCCAGCTGTATGTCGGGCGATGTCCTCCCACCCGAGATAAGATTGGGAGCACCATCCAGACAAAGTGTTCCCCCGAAGCGTCGGGTAGAAGGAAGCAACCGATCAGGTGCCACAACCACACCTTAGCATACCTCTCCACCTCTTGCTCACGGCGTCCACGGGGCAAGTAGTGAAGTGCCTCTTCACCCAATGGGACGACACCCCGAAGTCTTGTGCTCCCTCTTTCCCTCCGGAGGTGCGTCCCGGGTAGTGTCCGTGAACTGAACACCAAGTCCTTCCAGGTTCATTGGGTCGATGACACCGACACCCGGTAGACCGTGAACTTTTAGGTCCAAGATGTAGCTCACATCTTCTAGCGTGACCGTCATCTCTCCCACACGGCAGTGGAAAGAATGCGCCTCCCGGACGCCATCTCGTCCCACCTGGCGATCACCGGCCCCCGTCCATCTCAGGGAGCCCGCCACAATGGCTCGAGCAAGGCCCAAGAAGCCCGCTCTAGCCGGGTAAGTATGCGTCCGCTCGCCCCAACGCAAAGGGCTTGTGAGCTCGGGGGCCGCTAATGACTTCAGTTTGAAAAAAAAGAACAAATGTAAACATTAGAGATGATAAAGGATGAACAATATATTATTTGCAAAAATAAACATGGGAAACACTTGCATGGCCCAAGTCCACCGCCATGTGCGCTCGGTGGTCCTTGTCATAGCGGGGCTTAAGAAGCCGGACCGGCTCCTGCTGCTCCATCCTGAAAAATCCATAAAAAACAAGATTAGACTTAAGCATTGAATTGTAATAATTAAACAACACCGCATTAGCAAATTAATACAACAAAACGTGAGTTAAGATAACACAACAGCTAACAACACCTATGTACCTGAACACTATCATGAGTGGCTGCAGTGTGATCGGCCCGGTGGCATTTAGAGCACCGGAGCGGAGGCATGGCCTCATTAAAGTCTCCATAACCATACATATCGAGACCATAGCCATCGGCATCATACACATCAGGGCCATCGCCATCGCAATCGCCCATAATTCCTTTAAGTCGTTTTTTTTCTTCCTTCTACCAACCTTTTGCTTTTCTAGATCCGGTCGGGGACATAATCTAATCCATAGTATGGGGCCACTGTGATGGGTCTAGGTACGGCTCGAAGCTGGATTCCCACACTTTTAGGGTGTTTGATTTGAGATAGAAGGGAGACATGAAAAACTGATCTTCATGGTCCAAACCCCGTAACTTACAAGCGGTGATGACGTGTGAGCAGGGGCACATGAAGTAGCCTGCGAATGCAACAAGAGCATTCCGGTTTCTCGGAGGTCCACCCTATAATTTCTGCCACCGTACTTCTCACCGCCCGGATTGGTTCCTCCCCGAGACATTATATTGTACACTAGCCTCGAAGGTCCGTAGGCATCACCAACCCGATTGGAACCTATGGCCTCCGCCATGACGAGGTGTCTCCTACCGCCCGCCCCATTTTTCATTAGAGGCCTTGGCAATGTTCCATCGTTTGACAAAGTATTCGTTTGCACTTCTTAAACGAGTATTCCACAATACCGAAATAGGTACTGCACGGATACCCTTGAACACTTTGTTAAACGATTCCGATGAATTGGTGGTCATCACGCCATACCTAAGGCCACCTTCATCAAATGCGAGAGCCCACTTGTCCAAATTACTCATCTGGCCCTGAAGCCAAGTCCTCGCAGGAGTGTTTAGGACCTTGTTCAACTCTGCAAGCTTCTCCTTAAACCTCTCCTTGGTGCGACAACAACACACCACCTTCAACTTCTGCATGACCTCTGTTGGTATTTATTAAGTGCAAAAAGAATATAAAGGGTTCATAAGCGCCACGAGAATAAATATACCATTGTAGCTTTTACCCGGGAGTATTCCAGAGTATCGTTATTTATATTTTCCACAGGGAAGCAATGGTAAAGATTATGATAAATCAAAATCATGTATCTACTAACTTAATATACCAACTAAAGTAAGGGGGTAAATAATGTATATGATATGAATGGTAATTAATAGCACTTAACCAGGAGAATATTATAATATAGAATAGATAGCTAGGTCGAGAGGACAACGGGAGAGATCTAGGTTCCTGAATACTTCTCTAGTACTTTGGTTCTTTGAGTAACTAAGGCATGAAAAGGTATAGCGATCATATAAGAACACTTCGAGCAGCGGTACCGTCCCGATCCTCGAAAAAGACCGAAGGGGTGATCGGGAGAAAGGCCGCCAAAAGCTCTACTGAATCACCAACCCGAACGTGGTGGAATACAAAGACCGACAGAACATCACCCACCCCCAGGGCTACCACAACTAACCGTGGATTGGGCGCAATCTAAGGTAACCTCTAGTCTAGACACCATGTCCACACTATTAATTACTACTCTAATCATCATGAATAACCGTGAGCACTCAATACGAGCGAAGATCCCATGCAATTATATAACAACTATATTCTAATCAATAAATGAAAGGCATAAAAGTAACTAGAGAAGATAAATATATTAAAGCATAAAGTCTAATAGAGTTGAGATACAAAGATATACCGTAACGCCGAAGACTTCTCCGTAACCGAGCGCCAGCCTCCGCTCTCCCTAACTCTCTACTAGATCTATTCTATTACATTATAGTCGTCTAATCTAATTCTCCAGCGGCGTGCCTCCATCCGATGTATGAGATGATCTGAAATTGATCTTATCGATGATTGATGATTAGATGAGGGGGTCTAGGGTCTATATATATGGGTCTTCTCTTATCCCTTCAAATTTCAAAGAAAGCGTCGCGCGGTACTAATCCGGTGTTTGATCTTAATCCATCCCGTGCTTCTACCGACGCCCTCGGATCGAACCGACATCAAACAACCGTTTTTGATTGCATCTTGGAGGCGGTGGAGGAAGCTTCCTAAGCGGGGCCGATATGGCGGAGGTGGCAGGCCGATCGGCCCAATAATAGGGCCGATCGCCCCCGGCTGGCCCACTTCGGGTCCCGTCGTGCGTCGTGGCTTCTCGGACCTTCCGGACTCCTAATTTCGGGTGTTAAGTCTTGATCACGCCGGGATTAGTCCGGAGCCTTCTAGAGCCTTTCTCGGAGTTGGATTGCATTACGTCGCGTAGTTGTATGGCTCGTGAATTCCGGTGTTTTCCCTGTTTAGTCCCTCGCAAATCATAACTTCACCAAAACTCGTGGAAATATGTTAGTGACACCCTATTCTAAGTTGGTATTATTATTTTTACCCCTTTCTTATGTTTATTTGATTAATAAATTTATAACGATAACAGTGTCAACAAACTCCCCTTGCTTACCCTTTGCTAGTCCCTAGCAAAGCTATATGCTATAGTAGGATCGAGGAGTTGCTACTACGCTTTCATACCTCGGTACTTGTGTTTATCGAAATAAATTCTCCACTTAACCGCATTGCTCTCTCATACCTGCTTACCATGGGGCGAGCCTTTTCACGAATCATAAGCAATTAAAAGACGAATAATCAAGTCAAGTACCATGTCTCAAGTTCTTTGATCAACTATCATCCCGGGGTTTTGCAATATTTTTCAAAAGAAACTCGAGATCCTATGTATGACCCTCTTAAGTAGATGGTGGGAGTGGAGTTACACATGTAGGGGAACATACATAGTGGGATGATAGTGGTGAAGTGGATGAGGATGAAAGGTAGTAAATAGCCTTTAGCCTTTTCTAATATTTTTTTTTTTCAAACATCTTGGACTATATCTCTCTTTCTAAAAATTGCTAAGGTCCTGGGCTATTCATTCTTGGAGAGGTGGGCTTTGCCCCCTGACTTGTGTCCATTTTTCTCTCTCCTTAGAGATGTGGGCCCTACTCACCCCTCGGACACGTGTCCATTATTCATCTCTAAATATATTTATTAGGGAGGTAGGCCCTTCTCCCTAGTATGACTTTTGTCCGTTACTCTCCCTCTCTCGCCTCACTTTTCTCTCTAAATATTTATTTTTCTTTCTTTTTCTTTTTTTTTTTTTTTTTTTTTTTTTATTTTTTTTTTTTTTTTTGAATGTAGCCCAGCCTCTATTTGGCATAAAAACACCGAGAGAGTCATATCCAAAGATTGCAAGAGTTTTTTTTTTTTTTTTTTTTTTTTTTTTAATAATTATGGCTAACGGCTTGATGGAATATAGGAATGCGTACTTCGAAGTTAGAAGCAGCTTATTTTAGTGGAGTGGGATGATCTTGATGCGAATGATAAACTCTTAAGGGTCATAGCTAAGGAACTCATCATGTAATATTTTATAATTTTCAAAGATAAAAAACGGGGATCAAGTATCTCTAGGAATATGATAGACAAGTAGCTCAACTTTTCATGTACTTTTATCCTTTAAAGCCGAGACTCGGATTAAGCATGTGCTTCCCACAGTGTTGGTTTTAGAGCAAATTAAGCATTTAAAGTTTTGGGAGAATCTAAGTCCAAAGTGTAAGTACTTTTAAGAGGAATTAAGGCGGAGCAACTATTCATCATTTCCTTACATAGGGATCATCTTCAGCGTTAGTTTTATTCTAGCAAGCATAATTAAGCACACTATCTATTTATTTATTTATAGCTAACATAAAGATCAAACTATATATATAACTTAAACTTTTTATCTAGTTTTCTATAGTTATGCATCTTTTTATATCTTTTTAACAAAACAAACTAGTAGTAAATAAGGTAAAGGATAAGAGTACTTACCGGATAATGGGGGTTGCACTCCCCAAGCCGGATCTTGACATAGTCTTCAATGTTTTTGATGGTTGGAAGTAGAGGTAGATAGTGATGGTGACTGATTGATCTTCTTTAACGCTAGACACCATATGTGTCATATCTCTCTTCCTTGGGATTATGTCTTTGTTGTTCTTATGGCTTGTAGCTTTGTCCATCCACTTCCTTAGAGTGATTACTTTTTGTGATCGTGTTGTATGACACTCTTCTTCACAGATTCTTTCCTGCAAAATATTAGTGGACACATACCCGAGAGAATATACAACATGGTTGAAACAGGGGTTGTTGTCCATAAGATCTTATCTATGCTAATGAAAAAGGTGGTTCTTTGATTACTCTTAGCACAGATTTTTATTTATCAAGTCTTGTAACTCATTTTATTTGTAGCTGCACTCTAGCATGTGGATCGGTCTTGAAGGTAACTTGTAGCAAAAGATAGAGTGAATGATATTTGATACTTACAATTCTTCCATAAATGATGAATGAATCGAGTCTCCTTTTGCACAAAGTTTAGAGTTCATCGTATGCCTTATTTCATCTCTGATCTAAGCTCATCTCTTGACTTACCCGAATTGGATTTAAGAGTTTTCTGCAGGGGTTAGTCGAACACAATAACCAATGTCTACACAAGCAATACTTAGTTCAATAACCAAACTAGACTCCATGTCTAATTTAATTAAGGAAGACTATTTAACCTAAGCACCACGCTTAATTTAAAAGCCTTTGGAAGCCCAATGGTAGAACTTCCAAACCAAAACTTACTATAGCAAACAAAGGTAGCATTAAAGCATCACTATAGAGATGTAAACAAATATGAAAGAGTATGATCATGGTGAGATTTTTTTTTTTTTTTTTTTAGATGCAAACATGAATGGAGTCAATGAACTAAACATGCAATGGATCTACTCGAGAAAACATAAACTAAGCGGAGTGAATGCATGAGTTGATTAAGTAAACATGCAATGCAAGAAATTAAATGATAACTACTTAGTTAATTTATAATCAAAATTATCTCACTTTTTAATCATACTTACCATAGTGTGCAGCTTCTATGTACGTCACTTGAGATGTATGTATTGAATTCTTGTGACGGCGACTTCTTCTTCCATCGATACATGGTTAGAATAATATATATATATTTAAATACATACCTTGAGATAGCAGGGGTTCCAATGGTGATGAATCTTGATTGAGCAGGCACCCTGAATTCTTCAATCTGTGGAATCTTGTCGGAAGATCGCAACGACATCTTTTGTCCCTGTCTATTCCACAATTCAACGTAACAAGGATAATCCTACTAAAGCTAGTTAATATACTAAATTAGCAGATATCAAGATCATTATCAAAATCTTTACGCCAATTGCTTCAAGAACGGCGCCAAAAATGCTTGTTGGTATTTATTAAGTGCAAAAAGAATATAAAGGGTTCCGCAGCGCCGCGAATAAATATACCATTGTAGCTTTTACCCGGGAGTATTCCGAGTATCGTTATTTATTATATTTTCCACGTGGAAGCAATGGTAAAGATTATGATAAATCAAAATCATGTATCTACTAACTTAATATACCAACTAAAGTAAGGGGGTAAATAATGTATATGATATGAATGGTAATTAATAGCACTTAACCAGGAGAATATTATAATATAGAATAGATAGCTAGGTCGAGAGGACAACGGAGAGATCTAGGTTCCCTGAATACTTCTCTAGTACTTTGGTTCTTTGAGTAACTAAGGCATGAAAAGGTATAGCGATCATATAAGAACACTTCGAGCAGCGGTACCGTCCCCGATCCTCGAAAAAGACTGGGAAGGGGTGATCGGAGAAAGGCCGCCAAAAGCTCTACGAATCACCAACCCGAACGTGGTGGAATACAAAAGACCGACAGGGCTGTCACCCCAGGGCTACCACAACTAACCGTGGATTGGGCGCAATCTAAGGTAACCTCTAGTCTAGACACCATGTCCACACTATTAATTACTACTCTAATCATCATGAATAACCGAGCACTCAATACGGCGAAGATCCCATGCAATTATATAACAACTATATTCTAATCAATAAATGAAAGGCATAAAAGTAACTAGAGAAGATAAATATATTAAAGCATAAAGTCTAATAGAGTTGAGATACAAAGATATACCGTAACGCGAAGACTTCTCGAACCGAGCGCAGCTCCGCTCTCCCTAACTCTCTACTAGATCTATTCTATTACATTATAGCCGTCTAATCTAATTCTCCAGCGTCGTGCCTCCATCGATGTATGAGATGATCTGAAATTGATCTTATCGATGATTGATGATTAGATGAGGGGGTCTAGGGGTCTATATATATGGGTCTTCTCTTATCCCTTCAAACCAAGCAGCGATGCGGTACTAATCCGGTGTTTGATCTTAATCCATCCCGTTCTTCTACCGACGCCCTCGGATCGAACCGACATCAAACAACCGGTTTTGATTGCATCTTGGAGGCGGTGGAGGAAGCTTCCGAAGCGGGGCCGATATGGCGGAGGTGGCGTGCCGATCGGCCCAATAATAGGGCCGATCGGCCCGGCGGGCCCACTTCGGGTCCCGCCGTCGCGTCGTGGCTTCTCGGACCTTCGGACTCCTAATTTCTGGGTGTTAAGTCTTGATCACGTCGGGATTAGTCCGGAGCCTTCTAGAGCCTTTCTCGGAGTTGGATTGCATTACGTCGGCGTAGTTGTATGGCTCGTGAATTCTGGTGTTTTCTGTTTAGTCCCTCGCAAATCATAACTTCACCAAAACTCGTGGAAATATGTTAGTGACACCCTATTCTAAGTTGGTATTATTATTTTTACCCCTTTCTTATGTTTATTTGATTAATAAATTTATACGATAACAAATGTCAACAACCTCCTTCTTCCTTTGTCATTTGCCAAATGTTGGCGGCAAAGTGCCTCATGCACCATCGATGCACAAGAGGGGAAGCCCATCGATCTCCTCTCTTGCGACCAAAAGCAATCCATTATGCCGATCGATATCATGCAAATCCTACGGGATGTCTGACGGATGACATGCATTCTAACAAGCTTCATGAACCAAGACCAGCTCAAATTGTTCTCGCTCTCGGCCAAAGCAAACGCTAAAGGGACTAGCCGGTTTTCCGGATCCACACCGACGCAATCATCGAACACCTTTGTACTTCCCGTAACAAAAGTTGCATCAACAAGCAATACAGGCCGACAATGCTTGAATGATTCGGCTGACTGCGGAAAACACCAAAACAATCTGTGAAGAACATGTTTAGGCACGCCGTCCGTGTCATCCACTATGCGGCCAGCAACAGCAAACCACCTAAGCCCTGGATTGTAGTACTTCATGGCGTTAAGTATCCTAGGAGCTTGGTTGTATGCCTCCTTCCAGTCACCCCACAACAGCTCTATAGCATCTTTGCTTTGCTCGCCATGCCTTCGAGTAGCTCACTTTCGATATCCGGTCCACCCCATATGCTCTCGATTAGGGAGATAACCGATACATCGCTATCGGCCTTAACAAGGCCGACAAGACGACGACTCAAATAACGGGTCATGTTTTGTGCGTGCACCCCCTTAGGCTTAGAAGACCGACACATGTGAGGTTGCATCACATTTCGAATCCTCCAAGTGTTGTTTCTCAGCTTCCTCGCCCAAACTCCCCAACCACATTTGTTCTTGCAAAGCACTGTGTACCGCTTGTTCGGGTCGCAGTGATCAACATAGTAGGGCCTATGATACCGAACGGCGTAGTCCGCAAGAAAGAACTTGAGAAGCTCCAATGTGTCAAAGACCATCCCCTTCTTAATCTCCATCTCCTCGCTCTCTGTCCCCTCATCGTCCAACAAATGACGGACCGGTGTCACACACCGCTTCATCAACCATACTAATGTCCATGAAGTTGGATCACGAGGGGTACCTCAACATGGACCTCCCTCACCGACTTAGCTCCACATCGGTGTACTCCATTCTAAATGACCCGTCGGTGGATGCAATATCCCCTATACTCATCGCTTTCATCCTCCGTACTCTGCTCCGACCTATACTGCCCCTCTAAAACCTCCTCGAGCTACTTTCACTAAAAGTGAGCTCATCTCCGTAGTCTCCATCATCCTCTGATCCTACAAATATGCCGTCCATTGCACCAATCTCCTCCTCATCGCACTCTTCCATACCTACCATCACTGCCTTATCATTCTCTCTAACAACAACCGGTTGCAACTCTTCCTCCCGAGTAAGGTGCTCTACGGGCTCCTCATCCACGTTCTCACCGCAGCACACAAACAGGGTTCATCATCTTCTCCACAACAACTTCCAAGCAACGAACACTACTACCCTTCACAACCTCTACAAAGTTCTTCCAATCATCGTCACATGACAAAGCCATCATTGCATAGTGTGACCGTTCCTTCCCACATCAAATCGACCTCTCAAGCTCAACGGCCATCCATATGTGTCACGACAATGGCCGACCAAATCATCGGCTAGGAGGAGGTCTACCAAAAAAAATGAACTTGTTCATGCATGTTCTCAAACTTGCCATCCCCTCTAACTTTGCCACCAATATAAAAGCGCACTAAACGGTCCATCTACAAATAGTTTGGCAAAAAAAAAATTATAAGCACAACAACCATCTTACTAATATTTTTTGAGCCAAACTCAACACCTCCATGCAACCAACAACTACATTTATGTAATTCCTAATCTACGTCAAATCCACATTCTATCAATTAAAGATTCAATCTATTAACAATATTTTAAGTCAAATTAGATATATCTAAACAAGAATGCATTAATTAGTTATGTATCTAAAAAAGAAAGCATTAATTAGTTAGTAATATTATCTACAAAGAGAGAATACATTGGCGAACCTAGTCAATTAGATCCTCATTTGAACTTGAGCAAAATAATATTCTAGGTCAAATCCAACAACAACCTCCATGCATCCAACAACTACATTTATGTAAATTATATTCTAGGTCAAATCCACAAAGAAAATAATATCCTAAACCGTTTCCACGAACCACATTGCTTCAATAAACGATCCAATTACTCACAATTTCACATTGGAAAATAGAAATTATATCAAACCTATTACTTCCATGCATGCATGAATGAACTACTACCATGCAACTCGATCTCTATGTCAAATCCACGGCCAAAAACGAATCCTAAGCCGATTCTACGAACCACATTCTATCAATAAAAACGATTCAATCAACAAACATTTCATATTTACCAAAATCCAACCATGCAAAACAAGAAATGGAGGAGGAGGAGGAGGAGGAGGAGGAGTACTAGTACCTAAATGGAGGAGGAGGAGGAGGGCCACCACCGCCCACTAAGCCCGCCGCCGGCCGGGTGTGGCCGCCGCCGGCGCCGCCCCCCCCCAGGCCGGCCGGGCCTCAAAGCCCCGCCCAATCGGTGGAGGAGGCGGCCGAGGGCGCCTCTTCTTGCTCCCCGGAGGTGGAGGAGGATGGGGGCGGCGGCCGGAGTAGTGGAGGGGCGGGGAGGGGCACCGGGCGGCGGATCGGTGCGCCGCGCTGGGGCGAGGCGGTTCGGGCGGAGGAAGAAGAGAAAGAAAGAGAGAGAGAGAAAAGAAGCCGGGCGCCCGAGACATAAACCGGTCGTCCGCGCCGGAAGGTCTGGGCGCGATATGGTGGGTCCCACTCGCTTTCGTCCCAGGCCCAAAGCGAAAACCCTAACGGGCCTGCCGCGCCGACGCATCAGCGCGACGCATTATATATCGCGCCGCATGCACAAAGCGCGACTTGCGGGACCAGCGGCACTCCACGCCAGCCCGGTCAACGCCACCGTGACAGCGTGGCGGCCAACGTCGCGCCACATGCGTGGGCGCGACCTGTTTAGGATCGCGCCGAGAAGTTTGGCGCGACAAAAAGGGGATACCCGGTGGAAATTGTTTCAAACTAGGGACGGATTTGAAAATACTTTTGAAAAAGGGCAAAATTTTGCAAAAGTCCATCCATGACGGCCTCCCATCCAGCTTGGGTAGGGTTCTCGTTGTCCCAGTAGAAGGAGGTGTCCGGGTTGGCGCAGATGGTGTACTGAGCTCTGCCGTTGCCATCGATCTGGCCACAGTATGCGTGGTGGTCGGAGGTGTCACAGCATGGCGTGGAGCCTGCCAACAAAACAACATGCCCATGTCATGTTTTAGACTTGATGATGTATAGTAGATCAATCTTGCTAGAGACTAGTGTTTACATAACTTGCATTCAGATTGAAGTTTCTAGCGTAGAACGACACACAGAATGAACGACATGCGTACCCGACATGGATCTGGCAAGGCTGTTGAAGGCGTTGTAGAGGTCGAGGACGAGGACGTCTTGCAGACCATCCAGCTTGTGCCTGAGACGCGTGTTGTGGTTGGTGGCGAGCGTGTTGCCGTCGCCGTCACATTGCGCGTAGCCGACGGACTGCCTGGCGCGCCACGGCGAGCAGCCGAGCGGGGGCATGGAGTTTACGAGCACCTTGGACACACCCATGGCCTGGAGCCTTTTCACGCCCTCGACGATGCCCGCTGTCACGTCGTCGATGTAGGCGTCGAGCTGCAAATGCATTCCATGTCGTCCATGGTCATGGTCATGATCAAGCACAAACAGATCGGTTATCATCTATATAGGCTAAGAGTACATCTATTTCCGTTATGCATACCTGGCGTTCGCTGGTGCTGTCGCTGACGTGCGAGTAGTCATGGCCGTTGGAGACTGAAAGAAGCGCGACTGAATTCTCTAGCTGGTCGTCGTCGACAGATCCGCGGTCCACAAATTGACCAAACTGGCTGATCTGCTCGCGCAGCGACAGCTCCTCCTCCTGCTGCCCATTCATGACGCCTGAGAAGGGCACAGCGAAGTTGATGCCATTCTCAACGTCAGCCCTTGGTATAGTGCTGAACACCGGAGGGGACTCATCCATCCCGAGCATCTTTGCTGCAAACAAGAAAACCAATCCATCCAACATCCATCAGTCTACTTCAGTACCCATGGCCAATATAATCTACGTCAGTACGCATGGCAGATTGATGCAATCATACGTGATAAACGTGTGTGTACGTACCCAGGAAATCTGATTGCACTAGACCGTCCGAGAGGCGGCCGGTTGCTTGGCTGGCATGGGACGAGTCAGAGCTTCCGTAGGGGTAGTACCACCCACGCGAGGCTTTGCTCCTTCCTGACGATTTCGGGACGTTGCCGACATCGACGAAGGAGTCGCCGAAGATGAAGAGCGTGTAGTCCTTCCGCCGTTGTTCCCGGTGGCGCCGGCACTCCACGGTGCGGCTATCTGCGCATGCATGCATATGTGGATTAATCAAGATCAGAGACGACGACAGCTCTCCAATCTAAATCAAGGAAAACCATGCACTCACCGTTGAGGACGAGAAAGCACACAACCAAAAGAAGAATTCTCCTCATGGTTGAGGAAGGCTGTTCAGATGCGTTTGCAAGAGAGGAAGCCGTGTTTGTTCAGATGTGTTAGCTAGGGTGGGCGCCGATATCCCCATGCGCATTGCCTTTGTATATATATACACATTGCTGGGAGTCTTAACGTCCACGGATTGTTGCAAAAAAGGTGACGCCCAACAACAATGACATATTATGGGGAAAAAAAAATAAAAGGAGTCCACAGTCCAACTAATCAAATCCTCGATCAAAATCTAAGTACGTAGTTTGTCATCCAACGATATGTCTATAGTATATGCCTATCTTTTATATAACTGTCTTTATTCGTATCACAACAAATATATCCAAGCTATCCGAATATGTCAGCACAAACCTCCAAGTTGTTTGCATATACCAGTGCAATGCTTAATGATAGGTCTCACAGGAAAAAAAATCAAGCTAGGTATCAGTCATACTCATCAGCGAATAAATCACTTTTTGACACGACGAAAACTAACTCCTAATAAATTAATATATTAGATTAGAATTACGAATTCTATATTTTTATGGATCCACAAATGAAGTCAACTTTAGTAAATACTAAAGTTATGATATATCATTATTGTATTTAATTTGGATAAAGAATTGATAGAACAATGTGGTATTAGGCATGTCATAGTTATCATAAGAGAAAGTATAGCTTTATAATATTAAAGAAAAAATAAAATAGATATGTATAAATTCATATTTCCTCATTAATGTGCTCGTTCATTTGTGATTGCAGCCGAAATCACACAACAGATTAACATGTGTAATGGACCTAGCAAGGTAGAGCAAATATATCAAGCCTTTTGATAGTATTTTCTCCCCGTTGCAACACACGAGCATGTTTGCTAGTCGATCTAATAATTGATAGATTTCTTTCCAACTATCTTCCTTGTCTATCTATGTCTATCTATCTATTCTAAGAGACAAATATAATTTCATATATAGCTGACGATTCACTACTATAGATTCGCACCGCCGACATCACTACCGAATACAGATTCACCAACAGTGATGACCAGTTCAGGCGTGGAAAAATCAGAAAATCAATGGACTCGACCAATACCGATAGTGTTGCATTTCAGAATAACAATTGTCCCAATGAAGAAAAGCCCGACACCAAGTAGATATGGACAAAATACTAACATGGGCCAACTTCTCATCGCACCAGAGGCCCACCAATCGGCTGGACCCAACCGAGCCCGACCTGGCGCGGCCGCGCCCAAGAAGCGCGCCAAGCCTGGCACCGCCCGGCCAAGCTTTGGCGTGGCGGTTCCATCAATGCTAAGGAGGGTCGTGCGCTACATTATGGTCCGGCTCGGTGCATCTGGACACCAGGGGGAGGTCAGTTTGGTGGCAATCTTGCACTTTGCCGCCTTCTCCCAGTTGTATAAGTAGCCTGCTCCTCCCCTCCTCTCAACACACCACACGTGGAGCTTCTACTTCACTCTCCACTCTCTACCTCACTCTCATACCTCTCTCTCTCTCTCTCTCTTCTTTTTTAGTCTTTGGAGTTGTAGAGCTACAAAGGAGGGCTTGTCTCCTAAGAAGAGTGCTACTTGGCAATACATCTCTAATGGAGAATTCTTCTTACTTCAAGGTCTCATTCTTTTTTCATAGTCTTACATCTAATTTAGAGTATAGTCTTGAGCATGTTATAAGTCGCTGAGGAAGAGTGTGTACTCCTTATGCCACTGTTCGCGGTGTTGCCGGCACTCCACATGACGAGGACCTGTATTTAATTGCCGAGACCATCAAAGACAACGACGACACTGACTATCCCTCAACAATATATAACGACAAGCACTATATATACTCACCGTCGATGGGGAGGAGGAAGCAACACATCAACGCGACCCAAAGCTTCATCATGGTCGTTGAAGAAGGGAGAACGAAGGAATGTTGTTGTTTGGCGATGGTGTTTGGGCTGCGGTGCAGTTGATATGATCCACCGTGGTTTCCTTCGCTCATATATATAGCCCAGACACGCCCGCACCATAGGAATCGTCACCTCCGGACTCTAGGTATAAAGCAATTGACCAAACGTTTGTATGTATGCAACCTGGACTCTTCCAAATTAGAAGCGACGTCCTGTGTGTGCTCCTAGGAAGGTAGGCGGCGGACGCATGTGCGATTTCGTTGATTCAAGAGGCAGGCTGAGAGTCCGTCGATCAGTCGCACATCGCTCCGAGTTGTATCAACTCCAAGTTCCGTTGTGTCATTATGTAGGCCCTCCAGGGACAAATGTATACGAGTTTCAATTTCAAATCTTGTTTTACGAGGAGTCTTACATCTTACATGTAATATCTTGAACAACGCAAGGCTCATATGACCCGACATCTAGATCAAACAGTTGTTACCATGGGAGGGTAAGATCTTGGATGACAGAGGCCGGGTTCACATAAGAGTTTGCCAAGGTCGAATGGTAAACAAAGAGGGAAGCCCCTCTAAAAAAAGATTCATTAATTCTTTTTGTCACTTGTGTTCTGCCCTGAAACCCATGGAGACACCACTCACATCAATAACGGGTTCCGCCGACAAAGGAGACCATAACGGGTGGAATAACCCGTCGCACCCACAAGGAGGTAATTTAGTTCTCAACTCAATTTACAATTCAAATCTTCTCTCCTCGAAAGACTTGGTCTTAGATCAAGCAAAAATAATTGAAGATCTTTCAAAGAAGTTAACCGAGTGTAAATTGGTTGTTTGAAGTCATAAACGACTTCAGATTAAAAAAATTAGTGCGTCCATTTGTAATTTTATCTGAATATATCCATGTGTCATCTAGTTTTGAAGGATTAATTGACACGAATTCAATTGTGTAATCGGAATTAAATTTAAGCTTATGGTTTTTGAGTTATAATATTTTTTGTTACTAAAAATAATGGGACTCACCGTCTATTTTCTCACCTCCCACTCCTTTCTCTCAGGCACGCTGCAGCAGCGTTTGCATGCACCGTCCGTCGCGCCGCATGCATTGGCACGACACGGCGGGCCCCATGCTCAGCCACGCCAAAGACCGCCACCGCCACCGTGGATGCAACGGTCGCGCCACCGCATGTGGCGCGACATGTGTAAAAATCACGCTACCGGACTGGCGCGACCAAAAGGGATATGTGATACAAATAATTTCAAATTTGGGACGGATTTCAATTTTTTTTTTAAAAGGCGAAATTTCACAAAAAAATCCCATGGATCACTGATTTTTCATTGTTCTTTGAATCGAGTGAATTTGGTGGCTGCTCACTCGAGTGACCAAAACTGCCAAATTACTCGAATGCATTATGTGTGTGCGTGCGTGCTCTATCTAGACATCAACCAAAACAAAAGATAATAAGCTTACTTAGATTGGTGTCTATCCAAGCAAGGAGTTTCTGTTGCCATGCATGGGAATAATCTCAGTAGTTCCGCGATCCGTCGTTTGAAAGGACGGAGCCGGATTTTTCTTTTGTTTTCCTTGATAATTTAATTATTTTATTAATTATTCTATTTTATTTTATTATTAAGTCAAGCACGGTGATTCATTCATTCACTTTTTGGTACATTATGAATGTTCAGGTGTAAACCATTTTCAACGTGTAATTTGTGGTACACAAGGTTATAACTCTATTTATTTTACACTTGGAAAATGTTGTTTGGGTAAAAATCCTCCGTCTGCAAGACTGCATATGCTACGTGGGCTTATATCCATGAACGCTGATCAATCATCACAGAACCACGTCACGGCATCCGTTCTGCAAGTACATATGGTAGGCAATGTTGTAAACAGGGCATAGCTAGCAGTATATATCACTGCTATAGTATTTTTGAACAAGGTGCCACTAAGGGATATTGCATATATCACAGCTATGAGCACTATTATATAGGTATTATTAGTGGCACTAAACGCTTTAAAGGTGACGACATAATGTAGCGACGTTAAATGTGTCCGGCCCATCTACCAAGAAATGAGTCCCAGCAAAATTCTCATTAGCCCATCTACACGGTGTTCAGAAAACGTAGCTAGTGACATCGGGTCTTCCAAGGCCTCACTCTGAGTTGTAAACCTATTGGGGCGGTGCGGTAGTGGGCGAAGCAACCTTGTGACATCGGGTCCGCTGACCCCGACGACTTGGCACCCGCGTCACGTCCTCCGACTAAAAAAAACGTTTGACCCCGGTGGCACACAGACAGTCCAGCCTTGTTGTAAAAGCAAATACGCAGGCCACAAGGGTCGAGAGCATGGGACAGGCCCATTAGGCAACAGCTTGTAACCTGACTGCCTCAATCGATATACGATAAATTGGGTGGATACAAGAAGCAGTAACCTCGACACTCCGGCCGCCGGCCAAGAGCTCGCTGCCGACGCCGCTACGGCTCAGTTTCAGTTACGTGTTTGAGTTCGCGTTCTCCCTTCGTTCCGCAGGCAATACAAAGAGGAGCACAGAGCAATCCTCGTTGCCCGTTGGACATGGGCCGGCAAAACGGAAATGAAAGCGATGTAAAGAAAGCCCAGCTACGTTGAACTCTGGGCTCGAAGCGACATCACACCCAATCCGGCCCACTCACCCTTGGGTTGTGTTTAACCTTCCTCTTCCTGCCATTCCCGTCCTCAGCATCATCATCATCATCGCGATCATCAGATGAGTTTGCTGGCTTCTTACCATGACTTGTGACATTCCCCCTCCCTCGAAACACGGATTGACCCCAAGCCGGAGCTCGCGGAAACTGTTGGCGTAGTGTATCTTCATCTTCCCAAGTAGCAAGTTCTGGAGAGAGATCAGTCCACTGGATCAACTCCGGTCTCTTCGATCGGGCTCATTACTAGGAGCCATTTTTTTTAAGAGGCCCGTTTGATGTGTCACCTTACGATCGACGTTTTATCTTGGTTTCGCCACTGCGGTGCGGTGATGGAGTGTTTGCAAGCCTCAGGTGCGTCTGGTGACCATGGAGGTTCGTTACGGCCGTAGCCATTCCCTCCACCTTAGTGCAACAACACTGAGCATAGTATAACACTGGTACGAAGGGAGAACGTGACAACCGACTGACACAACACTGATGGTGTAGGAATAATAGGAAACAATCACATAGGAAACTGGAAGCTAGTAAATTATTCATGTATAATGCAACACACGCCTATAAATTTTAGAAAGCCAAGCCGAACAGAAAGCTGCAATTATTGTTCATGTATATAGCGAACCAACCCTAACATACAATCCAGAACCTAGTAATAAGTATAATATAAAGTAATAGTAGCTAATAACTAACTAACTAACTAACTAACTAACTATAATAATAGTAGATCCATGGCAACCCTATAGTAGTAGATGATCCAAGTAATAGATGCGGCGACGAGGTATAGTTCTCTAGGCTTCAAGGAAGTTCTGGATGTTTGGTTGCAGTCGATCCATGACGGCCTCCCATCCAGCTTGGGTAGGGTTCTCGTTGTCCCAGTAGAAGGAGGTGTCCGGGTTGGCGCAGATGGTGTACTGAGCTCTGCCATTGCCGTCGATCTGGCCACAGTATGCGTGGTGGTCGGAGGTGTCACAGCATGGCGTGGAGCCTGCCAACAAAACAACATGCCCATGTCATGTTTTAGACTTGATGATGCATAGTAGATCAATCTTGCTACTAGTGGATACATAACTTGCATTCAGATTGAAGTTTCTAGCGTACAACGACACACAGAATGAACGACATACGTACCCGACATGGATCTGGCAAGGCTGTTGAAGGCGTTGTAGAGGTCGAGGACGAGGACGTCTTGCAGACCATCCAGCTTGTGCCTGAGTCGCGTGTTGTGGTTGGTGGCGAGCGTGTTGCCGGCGCCGTCACATTGCGCATAGCCGACGGACTGCCTGGCGCGCCACGGCGAGCAGCCGAGCGGGGGCATGGAGTTCACGAGCACCTTGGACACACCCATGGTCTGGAGCCTTTTCACGCCCTCGACGATGCCCGCTGTCACGTCGTCGATGTAGGCGTCAAGCTGCAAATGCATTCCATGTCGTCCATGGTCATGGTCATGATCAAGCACAAACAGATCGGTTATCATCTATATAGGCTAAGAGTACATCTATCTCCGTTATGCTTACCTGGCGTTCGCTGGTGCTGTCGCTGACGTGCGAGTAGTCATGGCCGTTGGAGACTGAAAGAAGCGCGACTGAATTCTCTAGCTGGTCGTCGTCGACAGATCCGCGGTCCACAAATTGACCAAACTGGCTGATCTGCTCGCGCAGCGACAGCTCCTCCTCCTGCTGCCCATTCATGACGCCGGAGAAGGGCACAGCGAAGTTGATGCCATTCTCAACGTCAGCCCTTGGTATGGTGCTGAACACCGGAGGGGACTCATCCATCCCGAGCATCTTTGCTGCAAACAAGAAAACCAATCCATCCAACATCCATCAGTCTACTTCAGTACCCATGGCCAATATAATCTACTTCAGTACGCATGGCAGATTGATGCGATCATACGTGATAAACGTGTGTGTACGTACCCAGGAAATCTGATTGCACTAGACCGTCCGAGAGGCGGCCGGTTGCTTGGCTGGCATGGGACGAGTCAGAGCTTCCGTAGGGGTAGTACCACCCACGCGAGGCTTTGCTCCTTCCTGACGATTTCGACGTTGCCGACATCGACGAAGGAGTCGCCGAAGATGAAGAGCGTGTAGTCCTTCCGCCGTTGTTCGCGGTGGCGCCGGCACTCCACGCCGGTGTGGCTACCTGCGCATGCATGCATATGTGGATTAATCAAGATCAGAGACGACGACAGCTCTCCAATCTAAATCAAGGAAAACCATGCACTCACCGTTGAGGACGAGAAAGCACACAACCAAAAGAAGAATTCTCCTCATGGTTGAGGAAGGCTGTTCAGATGCGTTTGCAAGAGAGGAAGCCGTGTTTGTTCAGATGTGTTAGCTAGCTAGGGTGGGCGCCGATATCCCCATGCGCATTGCCTTTGTATATATATATATATACACATTGCTGGGAGTCTTAACGTCCACGGATTGTTGCAAAAAAGGTGACGCCCAACAACAATGACATATTATGGAAAAAAAAAAGGAGTCCACAGTCCAACTAATCAAATCCTCGATCAAAATCTAAGTACGTAGTTTGTCATCCAACGATATGTCTATAGTATATGCCTATCTTTTATATAACTGTCTTTATTCGTATCCCAACAAATATATCCAAGCTATCCGAATATGTCAGCACAAACCTCCAAGTTGTTTGCATATACCAGTGCAATGCTTAATGATAGGTCTCACAGGAAAAAAAAAAAATCAAGCTAGGTATCAGTCATACTCATCAGCAAATAAATCACTTTTTGACACGACGAAAACTAACTCCTAAATAACTTAAGATATTAGATTAGAATTACAAATTCTATATATTTATGGATCCACAAATGAAGTCAACTTGAGTAAATACTAAAGTTATGATATATCATTATTGTATTTAATTTGGATATAGAATTGATAGAACAATGTGGTATTAGGCATGTCATAGTTATCATAAGAGAAAGTATAGCTTTATAATATTGTAGAAAGAATAAAAATTGATATGTATAAATTCATATTTCCTCATTAATGTGCTCGTTCATTCGTGATTGCAGCAGAAATCACAACAACAGATTAGCATGTGTAAAGGACCTAGCAAGGTAGAGCAAATATATCAAGCCTTTTGATAGTATTTTTCTCCCGTTGCAACACACGAGCATGTTTGCTAGTCAGATCTAATAATTGATAGATTTCTTTCCAACTATCTTCCTTGTCTATCTATCTATTCTAAGAGATAAAGAAAGATATAATTTCATATATAGCTGATGATTCACTCCTATAGATTCGCACATCACTACCGCCGATATCAGTATCGAATTCAGTCCACCCGCAAAGTGATGACAAGTACAGGTGGAAAAATCAGAAAATCCATGGACTCGACCAATACCGCATTGTAGATTTACATCACTACCGAGTTGAATCGTTTCCCCGCTAGTGATCTTGATGGACACAGATCACCACGGGGTTTGAATTAAGAACCGATAGCGATTTGAAGACAACAAACAATAAAACAAATGATAGAAAAAGAAAATTGACACACATCAAAATAACAAATGACCGATTCATTGCAAGATAATATATAGTATCTTACAAATACATAAATGTACAAGACAATTTGATAAAAATAAAAAAGAAACCGGCCTAGGCCGCCTTCTTGGCCATCTTGGCCGCCAGCTTGGGCGGCTTCTTGGCCTCCTCCTCCATCTCCTCTAGCTTGGCTGGTATCCCCTAAGCATGGATATCGCCCAGGGAGTCGATTTGCATGGGGTAGAAGTTGACCTTCTCCACCAAGGGAAGATTCACTCTTGGCAGGTCAACTTCGTCGCCTAGGGTGTTGAGCTTGTTGAAGGCGGCGTTGAGGCGCTCTTTGGTGAACCGCATCTCCTCCCGGTTGGCGTCGATGTCGATCGTCGACGGCGCCCGCGACTTCGGTTGCCCTCGTGAATGGGTTTATGGAAGAGAATTAGTGTTTGAGAGCAGAACCGTGGGGGTGTATAAATAGTAACCAGCCGTGGTGTTTCCCAAAAGACGGCTCCTTGGCACTCAAATGGCGATCGGGCTATGCCGACCAAGGCAACCAATCCCGAGCCCCGGGTCGATGCCCCATCGAGGCGGATGTAGTTATAATTGTTCATTTTTTACCATTTTTCATTGAATGATGCTCAAGTTTATATTCAAAATCGACTTTAAACGATATTTATTTTAGCTACCATAGATATTAAAATACCAACTGTGTTGCTTGGTATTTAATTATAATCGCCGTGAACTGGAAAGAAAACAAAATTTGGGACAGAGGGAACAACACACAATATTAATAAATATACATATATATAATATTTCAAATATTGTTATAATATATATAAAACATAAAAACATAAAAATACCAAATGTAATCAACATAGAAGCAACTCCCCGATTAACAACAAAGTCCTTAACATATGCTCGAGGACGAGCAAAGGATAAGCTTGGGGAGTTTGTTGACAGCTTCGAATGACACATTTTTAATGTCCATATTCTACCAAAAAGAGGGGGTAAAACTATACACTTTTGCATACATATACATTTATTATTGACATAGTTCCACTTGTATTGAGAAATAATTTTTTTTACATATTTTATACACAATCAAGCGCAAAAAATACCAAAATGGTGCCTTCCGAGAATACGCATTTCAGAATAACACTTGTCCCAATGAATAAAAGCCCAACACAAAGCAGATCTTTACAAGAATCCAATCCTGACCATAACATTCTTGAATGGGACTCTGATGATTCTTTACAAGAATCCTTGATCAGAAGTCTAAGTTCCAAAAAGTAAGTCAGCAAAAAAAAAAAAAAGGAAAAGACCATGGCATTCAAGAGGACTCCTACTGAGTCTATCTTGTTGGAAAAAAGAGATAAATCTGTTGTTAGCCCAGGATTTATACTCAATAAGCAGAAAACTAAGATCAAAGTTTCCCAATGATAGGAATTATTTGGAATTGCAGAGGGGTGGCTAAGAAAGGCCTGTCTACTTTCATTAAGGAGTTGATTTGGGATCATAAGACTGAGTTCATTGGTATTCAAGAAACCATGAAACAGTCCTATACAGAAAAAAAATTCTTTAGGAAAATTGATAATAATAAAGAATTCCAGTGGATTTGGGTACCATCAAATGGTAAGTCCGGGAGGCATGCCGAGCGGTATAAAAAAAAAGATAGATTTGAAGTAGAGGACTATGAGTGTGGGGAATATATTATTATGGCAAATGTGTGGGACAAAAAGTTGAATAAAAAAATGGTCTATGGGAAATGTATATGGACCTGCTCATGATAATATGAAGGACAAATTTCTTGCTAAATTATCAAGAATTTGTTTCAAAGCTAAATACCCTACAATAATTGGGGAGATTTTAACATCAAGAGATTCGGCTTCGACAAAAAACAAAGGTTTCACCGAGAATAATTTTTCCAATGTGTTTAACTTGGTGATTAATTCTTATGAACTCAGAGAATTACCTTTGGCTGGTGGCAAATACACTTGGAGTAACAATAGAACTGATCCAACCTTGGAGAAATTAGATAGAATTCTGATTTCTAGTTCCTGGGAAAATGAGTTTCCACTTAGCAATGTGAGAAAGATCCCTAGATATATGTCTGACCACAATCCTTTGATTGTGAGGACAGACATTGAGCAAAGATGTGGGGAGTAGACCTTTTCGCTTTGAGAATATATGGCTTAAACATCCTGATTTTCTCGCCAAAAATTCAAGAAATTTGGGAGAAAGAAGTTAGAGCTAAATCTGCCATTGATGTCCGGATCATCAAAATGGATAGGGTTAAAAAGTTCCTCAAAGGTTGGGGCCAGAGCTTAAAGGGACATAACAGGAAATACAGGAAATTACTGAATAAAGAGCTGGAAACTTTGGAAAAAATAGAAGAGGAAACACTATTGGACCCAGGACAACTTAGCAGAAAGTCTTTCATCCAGAGTGAATTAATGAGGCTAATAGGCGAAGAGGAAGTTTATTGGCACCAAAGATCTAACAAAGTAAGTGGCTACCGGAAGGTGATGGTAATACTGCCTTCTTTCATAGAATGGCTAATGGTAAAAAAAAGGAAAAACACTATTTTTTCCCTAAAACATAATGGACAAACTATAAAAGGAGATAGGCCCTTAGTAGAGCATGCCACTGAATTCTACAAGGAACCGCTTTGGACCTTCGACCAAGCAGAGTTCCAAATAGACCCGCATCGTTGGGAAACTAAGGATAAGGTGACTGATCAGGAAAATAGAGAACTGGAAAAAAAATTTACTGAAGAGGAGGTGAAAAGTGTTATTTTCTCAATGGAGAAAAATACAGCTCCAGTGGCCCGACCACTTTCCCATTGAGTTTTATCAAAGACCGCTTTGGGGATTATTAAAGAAGAGCTGCTAGCTATGTTTGATGATTTTCATAAAAACAAGTTGGACATTGGAAGGATCAATTATGGTGTTATTTCTTTCTTGCCTAAGGTAAAGGAGGCCAACAAAGATAAAACAATATAGACCTATTTGTCTATTAAATGTGGTTTACAAGATGTTTACAAAAAGCTCTTACTATAAGGATGGAAGCTGTAATGGAAAGGATTATTCATAGGTGCCAGATCGGTTTTATCGAAATCGAAACATAATGGATCGCATTATGGCACTACATGAGATTCTACATGATACAAAAATCAAAGAAGAAAAATGGTGTTGTTCTCAAACTAGATTTCGAAAAAGCATACGACAAGATAAATTGGACCTTTTCGCTTTCCCCGCTTTAGAGAACAGAGGATTTGGTAAAAGATGGTGTGATTGGATTCGGTCTGTAATGAGTACAGGGGACAGTAAGTGTGAAAGTAAATAATGTTGTAGGCAGTTACTTCAAGTCAAGAAGAGGGTTAGACAGGGGGATCCTTTGTCCCCCTTTTTATTCAACATTGCAAACCGATTCTCTGGCAAAAATGATAGATATGGCTCAGAAGAATAAACTCATTAAGGGATTAGTTCCAGAGTACATAGAAAATGGAGTTGTGGCCCTCCAGTATGCAGATGACACCATACTATGTTTGCAAGATGACATTGATCAAGCAACTAATCTAAAGTTGCTCTTATATCTCTATGAAAATATGTCTGGGCTGAAGATAAACTTTGCAAAAAGTGAAGTAATGATGAAACAACATGATGATGAAAAGAACATCTTGTATTCCAATATGTTCAATTGCTCAATTGGAGAATGGCCCATAAAGTACCTTGGAGTACCTGTTTCTGGATATAGACTCCATGTTATTGACTGGCTACCAATATATGAGAAGATTCTAAAAAGATTAGATGGATGGAAGGGGAGTGCTCTTACCTTTGGTGGCAAACTGGTTCTAATCAACTCTTGCCTAAGTAATTTGCCAATTTATGTTATGTCAATGTTTATGCTGCCTGTGACAGTATTAAACAAAATGGATGCTGCTAGAAGGAGATTCTTTTGGCAGGGGGGAGCCTAAAGAGAAAGTACCATTTGGTGAAATGGAATAAATTACAAAAAGCAAACAGAAAGGTGGTCCGGGGATTAAGGATTTAAAAAGAATGAATATCAGCTTGCTATGCAAGTGGTGGTGGAAAGTAGAAAAATGGAGGAGGGATCTGGAATGAGATAATTAGTAAAAAAATTTGAAGAAAGGAATGGTGAGTAATTTGAAATACAGTCCAAAAATTCCCCTGTGTGGAATGATCTGCTGAAAATCAGAGACATTTATGTCAAAAATAGAACTATGATAATTGGTAATGGGAAAAGCACCAGCTTTTGGCATGATAAGTGGTGTGGTCAGGTGACTCTTGCAGAAAAAAATTCCCTGATCTATATGAAATCAATAATGAGCAAAATATATCTGTTGCTGATATTAAACAGAAAAAATGGAGATTAACTTTTAGAAGGTGGCCGTATGAAGAATTACAGAACCAGCTAAGGAGATTACATGACATAATCTTCTGTTGTGTGTTAAACACAGAGAAAGATAAAGCAAAATGGGACTTAGAAAAGTCAGGAAGGTTTACTGTGAAATCAACCTATGATTGGTTGAGCGGAAGTGAGTTTGGGGATAACTACAAAAAGATCTGGAAATCTAGACTTCCTTTGAAAGTCAAAATTTTTATGTGGTTAGTATTTCAGCAGGCAATTCTAACTAAAGATAATTTGATAAAAATAAAGTGGAAGGGCTCCAAATTATGTGCTTTTTGCCCAGAAAACGAAAGTGGAGATCACATCTTTTTGAGTGTGCATCAGCTAAATACATTTGGAGTTTGTTGGCACACTCATTTGGGAGTAACATACAGACCAAATGGTTTTCAACAATTCTGGCCTTGGATCCAGAGAATATTCCCCAGGGCAACTAAGATGCACATGTTTGGCTTGGCAGCTGTCTGCTGGGCTATTTGGAAAACAAGAAACGCAATTTGTTTCGATAACAAACGTATACAATCTCCTACTGAGATTGTGGTTTTAATCTGCTCCTTCATTACATATTGGGCAGGACTGCTATAGGAGGAACTGAAGACTCAGGTGGAGGCTGCTGCAGGAGTAATCAAGACAGTGGCGCTGTCATTCCACAAGCAAGATGCTCAAGCTCACAATCAGGAGCGAAGACTAGTGCTCTTCAATGGTGGAAGCAACTGATGTTACCGATGACGAAGCACACTCTGATGTCAGTCGACAAGGGGGAATGATTTTGCTGAGACCTAAGAAGCCAGTAGTTAGCAGTGTCCTGCTTTTTGCTTAAAACTGATGTAAAGTCAGTCGTAGCAAGTGCACTTAGCTTTTATCTTTAGCTGGTATGTCTGCTGGAGTGCTCTTCCGGGCTACTCTTTTTCCCCTCAGTTAAGTTCCTTGAGTGATCTTGACTGGGGGGTGGTTGAAACTCTGTCGAAAAGTTTAGGCGCCTCAAACATTGAACTTTGTAATTTCGTTACGAGAGTAATGAAATTCGGGTATCCGTTTTGGAAAAAAACAAAGCAGATCTGGACCAAATACTAACGTGGACCAACTTCTCATCGCACCAGAGGTCCACCTGCCGAAGCCTGGACCCAACCGAGCCCGGCTTGGCATGGCTGTGCCAGCGAGCACTTGCGCACCAAGCCTAGCGACGGCCCGCCCAGCTTTGGCATGGCAGTTCCATAAATGCTGAGGAGGGCAGTGCACTACAATATGACCCGGCTCTGTGCATCTGGATGCCGGGGAGGTCGGTTTGGTGGCAATCTTGCATTTGCCCTCTCTCTCACTTGTATAAGTAGCTTACTCCTCCCCTTCTCTGAACACACCACACATAGAGCTTCTACCTCACTCTCCACTCTCTACCTCACTCTCATACCTCTCTCCTTTTAGTCTTTGGAGTAGTAGAGCTACAAAGGAGGGCTTGTCTCCTAAGAAGAGTGCTACTCACCGTTGAGGACGAGAAAGCACACAACCAAAAGAAGAATTCTCCTCATGGTTGAGGAAGGTTGTTCAGATGTGTTTGCAAGAGAGGAAACGGTTTGTTCAGATGTGTTAGCTATAGGGTGGGCGCCGATATCCCCATGCACATTGCCTTTGTATATACACATTGCTAGGAGTCTTAAAGTCCACGGGTTGTTAGAAAAAAAAACAAATTGTAACAAAACTATCTACCATAACACAATGTATTATGCTACATGCCATTATTAGATATAAACAGATATAATTTGACGAGATGAGAGCCTTATTAATTTCCAAGGGTTGTTGGAAAAAAACAAATCATAACAAAAATGTCTACCATCACGCAATATATTATGCTACAGGCCATTATTAGATATAGACAGATATAATTTGACGAGATGAGAGCCTTAACGTCCTGATCGATCTATCAGCAAAGACTAGGGAAAATATGCCAAATTTTCTATGTTGTTCCTTATCCAATCCAATCCAAATAGGACTCAAATTAAATCATAAAGTCCCATTAAATTAAATCTATAATTACACGGCCCTAAGCAAGAGAGACTCCAGGTTTTGTGTCAGCAGCCATGAGCCCCTGGAGGCACACCTGAAACCGATGGCATCGTTGAGGATCAAGGCACTAGCAATTTGGCCCATGGGCCGCGACTAGGCCGACGCAACCGTAAGCCCAACCGCTGGAACCAAGGACCCGAATGGGAGAATCCTTGAGCACGATGCAGAACCACCATCTATAAGAAGCAGAGCCGGAAGAGAGAGAGAGTTATGAATGAATTTGAATCCTCTTATAACTAATCTTTCCTCAAAGCTTCATCTTCAGTGTTGTATTTTTGTAACAATAACCAGGGTAGCCAGTGACTTGAGCAGATCAGTAATCTACCCAGGTTTGATAGATCCATGACACGTGACCAACACGCACTACATACCATGTCATGATTTCCTATACATGTAGCCAAATTAGGATGCAGTTCACCTAAGAGCGCCTCAACACCGCCTTTAGAAGCTCAATAGCCTAGCCGACGAAGTTCGTGCCAAGGGTGAATCTTCCCTTGGTGGAGAAGGTCAACTTCTACGCCATGCAGATCGACTCCGTGGCCAATATCCACGTTGAGGGATACCAATAAGCCGGAGGAGATGGAGGAGGAGGCCAAGGAGGCCGCCAGAAGACGCCCAAAGGGCGCCAAGAAGGCGCCCTAGGTCGAATTCTTTTTTAAGTTTTATCAAATTGTCTTGTACATTTATGTATTTGTAACATATTATATATTATCTTGTAATGAATCAGTCATTTGTTATTTTGATGTGTGTCAATTTTCTTTTTCTATCATTTGTTTTATTGTTTGTTGTCTTCAAATCGCTATCGGTTCTTAATTCAAACCCCGTGGTGATCTCAGTCCATCAAGATCACTAGCGGGGAAACGATTCAACTCCGTAGTGATGTAAATCTACAATGCCGGTATTGGTCGAGTCCATGGATTTTCTGATTTTTCCGCACCTGTACTTGTCATCACCGCGGGTGGACTGAATTCGGTACATCGATATCGGCGGTAGTGATGTGCGAATCTATAGGAGTGAATCATCAGCTATATATGGAATTATATCTTTCTTTATCTCTTAGAATAGATAGATAGACAAGGAAGATAGTTGGAAAGAAATCTATCAATTATTAGATCTGACTAGCAAACATGCTCGTGTGTTGCAACGGGAGAAAATACTATCAAAAGGCTTGATATATTTGCTCTACCTTGCTAGGTCCTTTACACATGCTAATCTGTTGTTGTGATTTCTGCTGCAATCACGAATGAACGAGCACATTAATGAGGAAATATGAATTTATACATATCTATTTTTATTCTTTCTACAATATTATAAAGCTATACTTTCTCTTATGATAACTATGACATGCCTAATACCACATTGTTCTATCAATTCTATATCCAAATTAAATACAATAATGATATATCATAACTTTAGTATTTACTCAAGTTGACTTCATTTGTGGATCCATAAATATATAGAATTTGTAATTCTAATCTAATATCTTAAGTTATTTAGGAGTTAGTTTTCGTCGTGTCAAAAAGTGATTTATTTGCTGATGAGTATGACTGATACCTAGCTTGATTTTTTTTTTCCTGTGAGACCTATCATTAAGCATTGCACTGGTATATGCAAACAACTTGGAGGTTTGTGCTGACATATTCGGATAGCTTGGATATATTTGTTGGGATACGAATAAAGACAGTTATATAAAAGATAGCATATACTATAGACATATCGTTGGATGACAAACTACGTACTTAGATTTTGATCGAGGATTTGATTAGTTGGACTGTGGACTCCTTTTTTTTTTTCCATAATATGTCATTGTTTTTGGGCGTCACCTTTTTGCAACAATCCGTGGACGTTAAGACTCCCAGCAATGTGTATATATATATATATACAAAGGCAATGCGCATGGGGATATCGGCGCCCACCCTAGCTAGCTAACACATCTGAACAAACACGGCTTCCTCTCTTGCAAACGCATCTGAACAGCCTTCCTCAACCATGAGGAGAATTCTTCTTTGGTTGTGTGCTTTCTCGTCCTCAACGGTGAGTGCATGGTTTTCCTTGATTTAGATTGGAGAGCTGTCGTCGTCTCTGATCTTGATTAATCCACATATGCATGCATGCGCAGGTAGCCACACCGGCGTGGAGTGCCGGCGCCACCGCGAACAACGGCGGAAGGACTACACGCTCTTCATCTTCGGCGACTCCTTCGTCGATGTCGGCAACGTCCCGAAATCGTCAGGAAGGAGCAAAGCCTCGCGTGGGTGGTACTACCCCTACGGAAGCTCTGACTCGTCCCATGCCAGCCAAGCAACCGGCCGCCTCGGACGGTCTAGTGCAATCAGATTTCCTGGGTACGTACACACACGTTTATCACGTATGATCGCATCAATCTGCCATGCGTACTGAAGTAGATTATATTGGCCATGGGTACTGAAGTAGACTGATGGATGTTGGATGGATTGGTTTTCTTGTTTGCAGCAAAGATGCTCGGGATGGATGAGTCCCCTCCGGTGTTCAGCACCATACCAAGGGCTGACGTTGAGAATGGCATCAACTTCGCTGTGCCCTTCTCCGGCGTCATGAATGGGCAGCAGGAGGAGGAGCCAGTCGCTGCGCGAGCAGATCAGCCAGTTTGGTCAATTTGTGGACCGCGGATCTGTCGACGACGACCAGCTAGAGAATTCAGTCGCGCTTCTTTCAGTGTCCAACGGCCATGACTACTCGCACGTCAGCGACAGCACCAGCGAACGCCAGGTAAGCATAACGGAGATAGATGTACTCTTAGCCTATATAGATGATAACCGATCTGTTTGTGCTTGATCATGACCATGGACGACATGGAATGCATTTGCAGCTTGACGCCTACATCGACGACGTGACAGCGGGCATCGTCGAGGGCGTGAAAAGGCTCCAGACCATGGGTGTGTCCAAGGTGCTCGTGAACTCCATGCCCCCGCTCGGCTGCTCGCCGTGGCGCGCCAGGCAGTCCGTCGGCTACGCGCAATGTGACGGCGCCGGCAACACGCTCGCCACCAACCACAACACGCGTCTCAGGCACAAGCTGGATGGTCTGCAAGATGTCCTCGTCCTCGACCTCTACAACGCCTTCAACAGCCTTGCCAGATCCATGTCGGGTACGTATGTCGTTCATTCTGTGTGTCGTTGTACGCTAGAAACTTCAATCTGAATGCAAGTTATGTATCCACTAGTAGCAAGATTGATCACTATGCATCATCAAGTCTAAAACATGACATGGGCATGTTGTTTTGTTGGCAGGCTCCACGCCATGCTGTGACACCTCCGACCACCACGCATACTGTGGCCAGATCGACGGCAATGGCAGAGCTCAGTACACCATCTGCGCCAACCCGGACACCTCCTTCTACTGGGACAACGAGAACCCTACCCAAGCTGGATGGGAGGCCGTCATGGATCGACTGCAACCAAACATCCAGAACTTCCTCGAAGCCTAGAGAACTATACCTCGTCGCCGCATCTATTACTTGGATCATCTACTACTATAGGGTTGCCATGGATCTACTATTATAGTTAGTTAGTTAGTTAGTTATTAGCTACTATTACTTTATATTATACTTATTACTAGGGTTCTGGATTGTATGTTAGGGTTGGTTCGCTATATACATGAACAATAATTGCAGCTTTCTGTTCGGCTTGGCTTTTTAAAATTTATATAGGCGTGTGTTGCATTATACATGAATAATTTACTAGCTTCCAGTTTCCTATGTGATTGTTTCCTATTATTCCTACACCATCAGTGTTGTGTCAGTCTGAATCAACTACCGGTGATTTATGCAATGCTACATGGATGATACGCCATAATTTTTGTTTGAGACAGAGAGGACATTGAGTGAAGCAGATGATGAGGTCAACGGGGAAGAACGTGTTTCCTCGTCTGCCAGCAAGTTGTTTGTCAAAATGTCCAGCCACTCCCTAACATGGTACTCTCCAGTCATTTCCATGCGATGGACGTAGGAATTCAAGGCAGTAACCTTCAAAATTTGTAGCAATTGATTAATCCATAATGCTAATTAGTGGTGCTGTGGTTAATAAAACATTCTAGGGTTTAGGGTTTAGGGTTTAGGGTTTAGTAAATTCGCTATCAAGCTCACAAACATACAGTTTTAGGGAGTGATATAAATAATGTTCGCTATCAAGCTCACAAACATAATGTTCCACAACATGTCTAGATGGCAGAAGCATTTCGACATTGTTGTTGGCAGATTGTAGGGCATCCTGCGATTGTACTTTTTCCACATTAATGTTCCCGAATGTGTGGATATATGTGGCATACATTAACTGTTAGTTTGTAAGCACTAAGCAGCACAGCATGGAGTTAAGCCTGCAGATATGTTTCCTACTACCCCACAACTGATGAATCCAATTATGGCTTGATGAGGATAAGTGGAATTTTTGGTCTGTGATACATAAAGTTGAATTGATCCTCATACATAGTCCAAGCTCACAGCTACTGTTTTATTAGGCAATTGTTTGCTCTAAAGGAGAAACAGGGAACTATGTTTATATTTTGCAGTGTAATGTAACAGTTTTATGATCCAAATTATGTTGTCTTAAACTTAATTCTTGAAAAAGTCCAAATTACTACCCTGTGTTTTCACTCAAGTCCAGATAACCCCTAAGGTATTGTTTAGTTTATTTTACTCCGGTGGTTTTGCAAACCGGTGCACTTAACACCTTTTGGCACTAATCCAATCCGGTTTTGGTGACGTGGAGGTGGTTTTGCAATTAGTCATGCCACATAAGCTGCTGACATGGGCAAAAATTATTTTCCCTAGCGTGACTCCTTTGTGACTCATACATGACTAACGTGACTCGTGACGTGACTCCCACGACTCCCTTTGCGCACACGTGGAAGTTCTATCCGAAGACCGGTGGCGATCGCGGACAAAGGACCTTGGGGGCACATCCATCCGCCGCCTCGATCCATCCACGGCCTCAATCGATGGAAGCTTCACGCCGCGCCGTGGGCACATCGAGGCGACCGGCGGCGATCGGCACATCAAGGCGATGTGTTGGTGGCCATTGGGTTGACCCTAGTATTAGATGGTGTACGTTGTGTTGGTACTACGCAGTCATGCCCACAAGAAACGATGAAGAATGACCAAAGAAGTGAAAACCATGAGGCACTCATTTGAGTGTATTTATAGGGAGACTTGTAGACCATAATGCTATCCAAGTAATAAATAATAATGTTATCCAAGTAATAAATACATAGAACTTGTCATTCAGCAAACATGAGTATCATTAATTTATTGTGTGAGCGCATTGGATAATCATGACACACTTGTCATAGTGAAAAGGATTGATAGCATGGCCATCGAACTCATTCACACTACTAACATGGTCCCAATCTCTCTTTTGGCTTTACCATTCTTTTGGACAAGTAGCCCATACTGAAAGTTCCTAATCTACATACGAATGAAATAATTGTCAACTATAAAAATCTCGTCTAACGCTATCGCTTGATTGTCTTGAAAAATGTTAATTTTCAAATGCCTGAGAACTTAAGTGTACGTATTCATGCCAATAAACGTTGTCCAATAAAAATGTCAACTGCAAAGTTATGTTTTTGATCTTATGAACAATTTAAAGTTTGTCGTTATTTAATCGCTCCAAAAAATCGATTTGTTGCCTAGTTATCTTAGTCAGAGGCCTTTATAGTCACCAATTTATAGAGACAATTAAACACAAGCAGCCACCTCTAGAAATCGTATTTCATTAGGAGGAGGACTTCCCTAAAGACTTAACCTGACTGCTTAAAAAAAGATTGTTTAACAGAATCGTCTCTGACAATAAATTTATAGTAAAACCTGTGCACATGGGGATTGGCTTTGGTTAATGGAAACGGTCGTCGATCGTCATCTTTTTTTTAAACGCCGATCGTCATCTTACTATTATTAATTGGAGGCTACAACGGAGACACCACATTAATCTTCACGAGATGAAAAAGAAAAAAAAAAGAAAAATCCTTAAAATTCTCACAAAAATTAGAAAGATCTAGCCATCGATTCAATGGACATTAATCACCATTGATATCAATAGCCGTCGGATCTATATTATACATTTCTCAAAATTACCCACCTTGCCATTATAAAATACCCTAAAGTAACCACCTAAACTTATACCTTAATTACCCACCTTTGCCATTATTAAACATAATGCACTTAGTTGATGATAATTACTCACCATGCATGGCTTATAACGCATCTATTTCACGTCAAAAAAAAATAATGGATCTATTTTTTTTTTGAGAATATAACGCATCTAATTGAGAAAAAAACATGAATATAATCTTTCTCCCATCTTCTCTTTCGTGGCATATTAGTGCAGCGCCGCCGCCATTCAAGTCACTGAGTTGTTTCAACCAGAAGACCTAGATTAACCATTCCATCGTGCTATGCAGAGCTTTCCTGATTCCCTCCCCAGTCACGTCATACTGCTGCCAAGTCAATTTCTTGGCAGCCCCGCATATGATCGATAACCTATATATGTTGGGTCTTTGCTGGAGGCTTCAACGGAGGCACCACATTAATCCTCACGATCTGTGCCATGCATCCAGATCAGTCAGCATGCATAAGTCTTTTATTTTTTTTGAAAAAAGAAGCATGGATAACTCTTTTGACAAGATAAATTACCATGTCTGCACATAAAGTGTCAGGCCGATCCAGTTACATCGAGCAAAGACAAAATTCATCGCTAATTACACCATATGCACTCATGCATATATCCACTCATGCTTTATATCGAGTCGATGGTCTATGGCAAATATTCCCACATGAGCATGCAGGGTACACAAAATAGATCAACGTCATTGCTAATTGCCACTGCATTCTTAAAAATGAAATGACAGTAAGGAAATATGGTATGCTACCTTTATCCACATACTCCAGTTAGGCATGTTGTGTGAATATGTCATACCAACACATTGTAGCTAGGTTGTGTAATCATTAACATAAGAAATTAACTATTTTCACCTTTCGAATTCCTAATTGATCTCCCATTGGTGCTTGGTGAATGATGAGATCTTTGTCTACATAGTTTTTCTTTTGACAAGGAAACACATTTATTAATTAACATCAAGAAGCTGTTAGAACCATTACAAAGTCAATGGTTACATACTGGAGTGTGCTTAGAAGCGGGCACTCATGAGCATATGCTGGATTTACACAAACACCTGAGAACTATAAATTTCCTGAATGCAAAGTGCTAAGGGCCTGCTTAGCCAGAGAGTCCGCAATTTGATTGTGGAATCTTCTAATCCTACGAACAGAGGAAGTCGATGTCGTAAATCGACGTGCTGATCATCTGGGTGTATGGCTTTGGATTGGAGAGGTCATCGCAATTGAGGAAGTGAACCAGCTGAAGGTTGTTGGAGAAGAAGTTGTCATTGGAGATCCCTAAGTGAGTGGAGAGAGTAGTGGCAAAGTCTATAGCTACTCTCTCAGCCATCAACACCGACAAGGTCACCTGCAATGCCGCCTTGATGAAGATACTCAGCGGTGGCTGAGTCTCTATGTTGACAATGAAAACACTAATCCCTGCCTGTCTAGGAGCAGGAGCAGGTGTGTCGGGCAAGGTGGAAGCATCAGTCTAACACCAAGCACCATGAAGCGAGGGTAGGAGTTCTATTAAAAATCTGTCCACCGTATGGAGCAGATGCAGATATGCTACTTTAAATCAAAAGTAATTTAATATACATAAAGTATGTGGTATATGCTCTAAATAACATGGACCTACAATTTTTAAATTAAAAATAAGCATGATTATATAATCCACCGTGTCGACGACAAAAACATATACACGCCAATTAGGAGATAAATATTTATTTTAAAGAGTTTATAATGTGTGTAAAAATGTTTATAAAAAGGTGTACGACATGCCCTCGTAATAGTCCACATAGCAAAACCACTGATAATAAATTTTAAGTAATATAAATATTAATACTCTTTGATATATAATAAATTCCATAAGTTGCAATTTTTGACAGAAATGCAATGTTTTAACAATATTGGTAATTATGTGATAGTGGTATGGTGTAAGGTGAAAAACTATTTATACAATAAGAACAAAAAGCGTAACCTAGGACCTACAATAATTTCAATAAAAACATATGCAAATTATTAATAGAGTATAAAATAAGCACTAGAAATTCAACTTAATATGTGGCTAAAAAGAAAGTTGAATTTATAATATAGGCTCACGATGGAACACAAAGCTATGGTACAATAAATCATATAACATTATCTCATTAGAAATTCAACTTAACATGTGGATAAAAAGAAAGTTGAATTTATAATATTGGTTTAGGATGGAACAAAAGTTATGGTACAATAGATCATATTACATTATCTTAGTTCCACTAAATAACAAATCCTACAAATTGTAAATCTATAGGTCTCTAAAAAAAAATCCTCCATGTTAATCCTTACGAGGACCACTATAGAAAAGATAATATCTAGAAATTCTCACAAAAAATTAGAAGCATCTAGCCATCAATTGTGTAGTAATAACGATATAGGATATACGCTATTTTATAAATAATTACCCACCCCTATGAATGTGTAAATCAATGTGAGGTAACCAATGAATCTTTATTTAAATTATCCACTTGTGCCATTCTATACATAATAATGCAACCCCTTAAATTTGCATGTAAACTACAAATTTTGACATTATTAAATCTGCATGAAAATTATCAATATATTGTATTGCAAACTATAAATTACTATTTAGATCATTCTATATACATAATCTTCCTATTATTTGAGATCTCTTAGGTGCAAATAGTCATTATAAGGCTCAAACAGATTAAAGTACTTGCACGTCAAATACTTATTCATAGAGGAGAGAGAGACAAAACATGTGTTAACGTTTGAGTAAGCACGAAAAAAAGATTTCCAACACTAATGATACTAACAAATTATTAGAATTAATAATAATCATGGCATATAATTTATACAAATTATTATTTAGATCATTCTACATACTTTATCTTCCTTTTATTTGAGATTTCTTAGGTGCAAATAGTCATTATAAGGCTCAAACATTAATATCCTTTTGCGGCATGTATCCATCCTAGATCTCCCATTAAGCTCTAAACTAATCATAAGCAATGCGGTGACTATTAGGTTGTCATTCTACGACCAAAAATCCTTATGTGGCAATCAATAAGGCTAATAATTGAAAAATAAAAATTATTAGATTCATGATACCGTAATAAAGATAGATGGAGAATATATCGTTGATCAATAATTGATAAGTTTTCTACAATTAACTAGATGTCCCTATTATGTTGGAAAAAGAAACAAAGTGAAAACGCATAATTTCCTAAAAGTACTATTTATCATCCAGAGACATTAAAAATAAATGTTTTCTATATCTCTTATCTCTTATAAGATTCTCACCGTGCGAAAAGCACGGGTTGATGGACTAGTACTCCTAATTGGAGGTGTAGCATAGCAGCAGTAGAACTAGCGCTAGATGGCTGCATTACCGAGAAAGGAGAAACTGAAATTTTCCACTTCGTATAATTTATGCATGCAACCTTTAGTTTATTAGTGGTGGAAATATATCTAAATCTTTGGGCATGTAATGTAGCTGACGCAGCCATGCACACACTGTTCTTTGCATTCCTGAGAACAACTATATTTTATACTCATCTCATCTCTATCCAACTTCTTCCGTCGTTCCTCTCCCATGGCAGACAGAAGAGGCAGGGGTTAGTCACCCAATGGGATTCATGCCATCATCATGTCTGCACAGTTAATTTAACACTAGCTTGGTTCAGGTCAATTAATCATGCGTGCAATGTACTATGGATGATTGAAATCATGAATTTGATCTTTTTAAAAATACAAAAAAAACTTTCTAAGTCACTTCTCTCAGTTTTGTTAACCTATGACCACTCTTTTTTTAAAAAGTATACTTTACATATATTGATCAGCCATTTTGAATGATACACAATCATGCATTATGTGCATACTTCATTTATGAGAAAGAATGCTTAAATATGCATGATTGTGCCTATATATATACCTCACCCATAGTTGCCCATAGTTGATAGGTATGGCCAGACAATAATAATTTATTGTGATATTGGAGGTGAACAAATAGCGTATGGGTCAATATTAAACTCTTCTTATTTGAATTACCTAATACCACATATACGATGTGTGGGAGTGTCCTCCGCCGCTCCAGTGATGAAAGGAGCGCAGGGTACCATAGGCGCTAGTGCGGGCACACAATAATCTTGGCCGAGCGGGGCTTCTCGTCCTCCTGCTCATGGCTTCGGAGTGCCGGCGACGGATGCTCGGCTGCTGTGACAGCGATGGCGGAGCCGGAGTTGGTATACAGTCTGTGTTGACAGTTGCAGTCCCATTCTGTGCTGTAATAGGCTGATAGGAGGATAGGCTGAGAGGGGAGCAACCCATACATGTATGTGTAATCCTGATACAGTATATGTAATGGTCTCACAGATAATGATATGACATTTCTTTTAGACCATCTGACATTCCATATGCATGTATATATATCTGAATTTTTTTTTGATAAAATAAAAAACCTAAAATTTGAAGAAAGGATTCAATAAATACTAGAGTTTTAACTTATTTCAACATTACGCAAGTCTATTTATATTTAACTTGATTTGAATTAAATATTTGTATAAATCAAGTACACATGCATGCATACATAATTTGTCCTCCCCCACCCATTTTTTAAGGTGTTTGGTTTTGAGGCAAGAGAGTTGGTTTCATCATGTATCTTGTGTAGTTGAGGATCAATGGCAGCAAAAGCTTGCACATGGTGCCGGCCGGCATTGGGTTCACGCATTACATCCTTGATGGCAAAAGCTATCCCTGATGGCAAAAGCTTGCACATGGTGGCGGCAAAAGCTTGCATCGCGGCCAGCCTTGGGGCTTGCCCAGCTGGCCATCAGCCCCAACGCATTACATGGACGCTCGGCACCGTGTGGGGAGCGGCAGCGCCCCTAGCGTAGCCACCAGCGGCTTCCTACAGTCACGAGCCACAACCACCATGGAGTATGCAATCAGGGATTGGCTCTCGTTCCTGCTTTCTTAGGCCATCAGTTATGGCTTTGAGATGAGCCATGAGAGTGGATGCCTAAACATCATACTTGAGTGGCATTGACTTGAGAAGTAGAGAATAAAGCTCATATAACATATACATATATGTATAATTGATATATATGTATTTTTTGGCACAAAAGTTGGGTATTCCTGGGGAATACCCAGGCATCAACGTGGGCTCCGCCTAGGGGTGGCTAGCGACCCTCTATAGTGGCGGTTTTGCTGGTCGCTCCTTGTTGGCCGTTCTTATAGTGGCGGTTGGTGGTGAGGCTGCCGCTACAACACCTAACCACCCCTACTCAGAATTAATGTTTTCAAAATTCAAAATAAATAGCAAAACATTTGTTTCAATCCGGGCGAGGCTCCCACCGTCAGCCACCCGCTTGCTCCAACAAAGTCGCAAATTGCATTTTTCGTGCCAAATCGCGTGGGGGTTCGAACCCGCGACGCCCACCTCGCGCGGAGCCTTCCTTCCACTACACTACACACACGACATGTGTGTATCTCATTCCGATCTTATACAAATGCAATTGACAATTGCCTATTTGAGGTCCTATACGGATTCAAATCAAAAAAGTGGTCAACTACAAAGTTTCATAACATTTCAAGATTTATAATATTTATTTAGGGTGTTTCTCCATTTGAGGTCATTTACTTAAATTTAAATTTCGAATTGGAGACATTTGAATATATTTTTTGCATCACAAAATGATTTCAAATAAAATAGTGATCAACTACAAAGTTTCATAACTTCAAGATCTACCGCTCTTATTTAGGAAGTTTTTTCATCCGAGATCGCTCAAAAAAATCAAATTTCAAAATTGAGACATTCAAACCCCCCATAGTTTGAGGATCAAATAAAGTCAAATGAAAAAGTTGTTAACAAAAAAGATTCATAACTTTTCTCGAGGTCTAGAACTTTTTCGATCTAAAATAATTTTAAAATTTAATGTTTAGTGCCTCATTTTAATATTCGGCGTCTATCGGTAGGGTGCCTCAATATAAAGCCGTCCTTACTACACGATTAGTAAGGGCGCCACTATATTGAGCCACCTCTGCTATTTGTAGGGGCATGTCAAAACAAAAACCACCTCTAGTACGGGCAGCTATTCTAGTGGGAGATTGTGGACCACTGTAGGGGCTCTCTTTACATAGAGCTGCCCCTACTCAAAAAAAATAAGGTAGTCAGGTTAAGTCTCTAAGAGAATTCCTAATGAAAATATGATTTGTAGAGGGGGTTGCTTGTGTTAATTGTCTCTATAAATTGGTGTCTATAAGGCCACTGACTTAGTTAACTGGGCAACAAATCGATTTTATGAGCCATTAAATAACGACAAACTTTACATTGCTCAATAAGGTTTGTTGCCCAATTTGTCGTTATTTAAAACTGTCAAACTCAGGTGGAAAGCAAACTTTTGCAGAGGCAGCAGCGGAGTCCTTTGGGAATGGTACTGCCTCGGCTACTTGCTCCGATCGCTCTCAGCACAGTAAATCAAGTGAGGCTTGTTCTTCAAAGGGTAACGATGGTTCAAACCACCTGCAAATGCTAGCTTTGTGGGGGATTCAGATGAGCAGGAGGTCCAATCGCCGCTAAAGTACCAAGGGAGGGCTGTATCCCTAGGAAAGGAGTCAAAAGGGCCTAGAGCAAGCCGACACCTTGTTCTGCAGGCAAAGGGGGGCGAGCAAGGTTCCAGCGTAAGAGAAAGTCTAAAATCACCCCTCGGGTTGCCCAAACACCAGACCTGAACAGGCTGAACATCCCGTCGGGGGGCTCAAATGCCATTGTTCAAGTTGGACCGGTGAGCTCTAGGGTAAACCAGATGGACACCGGAGAGAGTCATAGTGGTGGCAGTCTTGCGTTTTGGCGTAGTGTGTTTAACAGAATCGTCTCTGAAAATAAATTTCTACCTGCATTGTACATCCATTTTTTTTTTTTTCTGTCCATCGCTCTGAATCTCTGATCCGTCATCCGGCTCATTTGACTGAAACCGTGGCCAAAAAAAAAAAAAAAAAAAAAAAAACGCGCAAAACGCCCTAGCCATATGACATCGTACCAGCCCTACATCTTGAACAAAAGCACGCCTTTTTGGTTCTCTTATTAAGCGAGGCCTCTTCATCGCAGGCATCGCCTGTCAACCTCAACAGGGACGGCCGATCTTTCGTGCGGCGGACGACGACTTGGCCAGTTGCACACCAAGGAAACGTACGCGACTTCAACTCCGTGTGATCTCGGTAGATGTACACGGGTAGATGGAGAGAGGTGACGAGCCGACGGAATAAATCACCAAGGCCGGCGGCTAGCAAAAATCGTGCGCCACGCGCCTCGGTGAAGAGGTCCTTGGTAGGGGTCAACGAATTTGAGCGAGGGAGATATGGAGATGAGTTCAGACATCAGAGTAAAACCACTCGGGCATATTGTCTTTGGTTAATGAAAACAGTCGTCGATCGTCTTTACTCCTAATTCGAGGTGTAGCATAACAGCAGTAGTACTGGCTGGGATCGGGTGGAGGTGTAGCATAACAGCAGTAGTACGGCCAGATGGCTGCATTACCAAGAAACGAGAAACTGAAATTTTCCACTTCGTATAATTTGTGCATGCAAGTATGCAACCTTTAGTTTACTAGTATAGTGCCTGTATGTTGCCACGGTTTCCTTAAGAAATGCAATTGAAAACAACAATAAGATTGTTTTTGTAGTTTTTGTCTCACAATTATATATGATAATAAATGTAATCCAAAATACATTCATGCATATCGCATACTACAAATAAGTTCACGCAACCATCCACTCTTGGATCTCTACCAAGAGAAGATACATCCATAATTAATTGTTATACTAACAAAATTGTAAGTGGCAACAACCGAATTAGCTAAATCAAACCAACATGGTCTAGGGAGCACTAAAACCACTTCTGTAGTATCATCAACGCCTGACCTGCATTACCCCTTCTTTTTTTAAAGCAAACGGGGAGACACTACTGGAGGCGCCGCCTCTACCTAGCGCTAAAAGCGCTCCGTAAAGGCCTAATAGCGCCGGTATAGGCACCACCGAGGGGCGCTCTCGGTACTAGCCCCTCGGTGAAATTTTAAACAGGAAAAACATTGTACCGAAGGCCACAAAGGGCCCCTATTAAGGCCTCTAACGTTCCACCTACAGAAGATCAATACTTGGTGTATTCATTTAGGAAAACTGACGGGCTCTTGTAGCCTCTATCTTGAGGCGGTGACCAGAAGCATGATATTATTATAACTCACATCTTTCAACTTGAGGATGGGGATAATATTATAACTGGTGATGCTCAACTTAAGGAGCATATTACTAGTTATTATAAAAAATCTTTTTGGTCCTTCCGATGAATCGTCAATTTCCTTAGACGAATCTCGCACAGCCGACATCCCTCAAGTGTCGGATGAGGAAAACGATGCCTTGACGTGAGCCTTTCACAAGAAGAAGTTAGAGCGGCAATTTTCCGGATGGAGCATAATAAAGCTCCCGGCCGGATGGTTTCCCTCCAGAGTTTTATCAAGTTTTTTGGATCTAATTAAGGAGGATTTGATGGCAATGTTCAATGATTTTAATCAAGGAACTTTACATCTTAATCGCCTTAACTTTGGTAATATAATTCTGCTACCCAAGAAAAAGGATGCAAGAGTTGTTCAACAATATAGACCTATCTGTTTGTTGAATGTATCTTTTAAGATTTTTTACTAAAGTGGCAACAAATCGATTATCTTCCATTGCCCAAAATTGATTAGACCAACCTGCATCTTTTACCGGGTAGAAATATCATGGAGGGGCTGTCATTTTACATGAGACAATTCATGAGCTGCATACCAAGAAACTAGATGGAGTGATCTTTAAAATTGACTTTGAGAAAGCCTATGATAAAGTTAACTGAATTTCTTACGACAGACCCTAAGAATGAAGGGCTTCTCTCAAAAGTGGTGTGACTGGATTAAAAATTTACTCAGGGGGTAATGTTAATATTAAAATTAATGATCAACTTGGCTAATATTTCCAAACTAAAAAGGTCTTAGGCAAGGTGACCCCATGTCTCTAATACTATTTAATATAGTAGCCGACATGTTGGCTGTACTAATTAAGTAGAGCTAAGGAGGCAGGACAGGTAGAAGGGGTTATACCGCATTTGATTCAGGATGGATTATCCATCCTTCAATATGGATGATACAGATGATTTTTTTTTGAGCCATGATGTTGAAAAGGCAGTTAACATTAAGTTGTTATTAAGCACTTTTGAACAACTATCCGGCTTAAAAATAAATTTTCACAAGAGTGAGATTTTTTGCTTTGGACAGGCCAAGAACTTCGAGGAATTTTATTCGATTTATTTGGTCACGCCATTGGCAATTACCCTTTTAGATACTTAGGTCTACCTATGCACTTTAAGAAATTGTCTAATAAGGACTGAAATTTATAGAAGAGAGAATTGAGAAGAGACTAAGTAGTTGGAAAGGAAAACTACTGGACTGTAGGGGGCGGTTAGTGCTCATAAATTCGGGCGCTTTCCGGTTCTACCGATGTTTATGATGTCTTTTCTTGAAGTGCCAAAAGGAGTTTGAATGCTTCATGTCTCGCTTTTTCTGGCAAAATGACCAACACAAGAGAAAGTACGATCGGTCAAATGAGACATTATACGCCAACCTAAAGAAATGGGGTGGACTAGGTATTTGTGGGGGATCGATATTCGGGACACTAAGGATGAGCTCCTCGCCGACATTGGCAAGCCGAGAGCCCGCTCGCCAACGCCAAGAGCTCACTATCCTCCAAAGAGCTCCGCGCCGCGGACGAAGCTCTCGCCGTTGCGGGCACCGGGCGCGCATGAGCTCTCGAACCGAGGGACGCATCCAAGCGAGCTCTCCCGAAAGTGAGCTCGCCCCGCGCACGGCGACCTCTTACGCGAGGACCTCTTCATACCTCGCCCGAGCTCGAGCTCGACGGATCCCGCGACGGCGGGAGAGCTCGATCACCCTCCGCGGAAGCCGCTAGGCTGGAGTTAGCCAACCGCTCCCCCTCGACAGTATCAGAGCCACGCGGCTCTGACCTGAGAAGGAGGTCCTTTCTGGTCATACCACCATACTCCATCGATTCCCACAAAGATCGCCACGGTTTCCCAAATGCGGTCGACATGCGCCGGCCACTCCACGGCATGGTCGCCCCATGTCGACGGGATCGGTTCCACCGCAATTAAGGGCTCTGACGGCGCCGTGATAGCCCCCCAACGGTGATTCACGTGCACGCGGCGACCAGGCTCATCATCAGGTCTCCAAAGAGCTCGAAGCGACCCGTCCCGGCCCAAAGAGAGCTGCCCCGAAGAGCTCCCCGCCATACCCGTCGCATCCAACAACTCTACTACGGTCTCGACGGGCACACGGGGCGCATCTCGACGTCAGCCCGGCGTGGCCGCCCTTCCCATGCCGAAGAGACGGCTTCCAACCACGATCGAAGGCAGTGTCACATGATCATCACCGCCCGGATTCCCGCCATCTACTGACAACTAATTCCGACATCCAAAGCTACCGAGCTCGAAGAGGACTCCCCTACAATCAACGAGCTCGCTCAAGAGCTCTCTCACCTATCCTCCACCCCATGGCTCCTTGCCCCGTGGCACTCCCACCTCAACTCGAGAGCTCATACGCCTTGCTCCCCTTGCCGCTATAAAAGGAGGGGCGGGGACTCTCGGAAGAGGTGGCGACATAACGCTGCTCAAACATCCTCACTCATCTTCATATTGGCACTAGCCTCAATCACGAGACTTGGGAGCCCGCTCCCTCTCTCGATCCGCTTGTACGCACCCCTGTATGAGCGTTTGAGCTCTGATAGTGATCACACCGGACTAGGGAGCCCGATTTTGCCCCGAACCAAGATAAAATCTTGTGTCATTGTCCCCGAGCTAGGCCATTCGAGACGCACCGGCGGACATTGCGATTCGTGGTCGCCGCGACACCGACCACGGCGGTTGGCGGCGCCGGTAGGTGGCGCTGGTGCAGCGATCTACCACTCCGATGGCTTCTCCCGCGAGCGACGCTTGGCGGCCATGATCCTCGAGTTCGGCTCCCCGAGGTTCGTGGCCACCGGTGAGGCTACGGCGGTCCTCCTCCCCGCATCCCGCCCGGCGGGCGGCGCCTTCGACGTCTTGTCCCCGCCCACCGGGGCTTCGGGAACCGTACCCTCCTCCCTACGAGACGGGGTGGCACCCGCCTCACCTTTGGTGGCGCCCTGCCCCGACACCGCTCGTCGGGGTCCTGGTTGGCCTCCCGACATCTCCGACGACTCGGTCGGCCGCCGATGAGGCCCCCTAGCCGGGCCCGTTCCCGACATGTCGCCCCCGCCGCCCATCGCGGGTCCGGGAGCGGCCGGGAAGACTCCCCCTCCATCACCCACGAAGGTCCCACGCCCCCCTCGCGCCACGTGGGCCCGAGACATCCAGGGCTCCTCACGGCGCGCCTCGCGTAGGAACCCAGAGGCGCTGACGACGACCCGCTCATCCACGGCCGCCGCGCCGGGATCGAGTCACCATACCGCGGTCTTCGGCGTGGCGCCACGCCGCTCCCGGCCGGGCGGGGCGGCAACGACCGCTGAGAGACCTCGTGATCCCCCGGCCTCGAGCTCGGCCCGCCAGCCGAGACGCCCCGTGGACGGCCGCGAGACATGCTCACCGACCTCCCGATCCGAAGCTATACGATCGGGCGGCAGGAACGGGCCGTGTGAGAACGTTGCATTGTTCTTAGCGCCCATGCCTCGTAGGCCCGACCTCCCCGAGTTCACTGGATGCTATTACCCCTCTGCCGTGTTAAGAAAATGTCCCCTTCGATTGCATCGATCCGTTCAAGCTCTCGAGCTCGTTTTCTCATTAACAAGTTTATTGAGTCATGGCCGCCCTCGACGATGAGGTCGGGCTTGGCTGGGGACACGGAGGTCGAAAGCACACGCAGCTCAGAGCTTTCGCGGGCCCGCACCTCCCCCGCCAGCCGCGGACAATACCCGAAACGGCTAACCCATGAGTTCATCGGAAAAGCACGACGCGACCGCCGCGACCTTCTCGCGCCCCGCGGCCATGCAAGAAGGGCCCGCCGTCCGGCTAAAGGATACTGAGCTCGTAGCGAAAAAAATCGAGCGGGGCACAAGAAAGAAGAAGGTGCGGGAAAGCGCAACGTTCTCCCGCCGTAACCATCAGAGTTCTACAACTCGCCTTAATCACGAGACCTGATCGAGATCACAAGGGAGGCCCGACTCGAATCTCTATCCTTGCCCAAGGTCCTGAATCCGTCGTACTGAGCGCTGAGACATCACGGGCGGCCTCCTCCGCGGGCGAATCCCTCGCCGGCTCCACCTTCATCGACGGGATGCCCGAAGACCTCGAGCTCATCGGCGGCAATCTTGAAAAGCTGGCGGATAGCTCCATCGTGGCGACCTCGGCGTGGCAGACTTACGGTCGACGTCGTCGATGCTCCGAGCTCCACCCCGTCCCGCACGAGGTCGACCTCGAACGAGTGAGTGGGAGAAGACGACGCCGATCGCTTTGTGGATTTGTCTTGTGGGCCAAGGCCCCCTCCGCCACTCCCCGAGCTGAACGGACACCAGCGCGGCCCAAGTCCGCCACGTTCCAACGAGGATGTCGCAGACGTCCCCGACCAGTGGCGAGGATCCCGTGCACGCTTCCCCCTCGGGCCTCCTCCAGCCTTGGCGACCTCCGCTCCGGAGGCCTTCGAGCGCTCGGCGCGTCGGCGAGCCCCGAGGGAGCGCCGTTTGAGGTCCGCCTCCTTCACCCGCAGCATCGAGCGGCTCCAAAGGCGGACTCGGAGACGGCCCGAGCCTGCGCCTCGGGTCTCGGCTTCCTACTCCGCCCTCTCGTGGTCCCTCCCCTCTCTGTGCTGAAAAAGTAGGGGGTCGACACGAGTCGCGAAAAACCCCGAAAACATGGAGAAGAGACGGTCCCCCGCCTCGTCCCGCTGAAGAGCCTCCCGCTCACTATGCCGAACTCATGGCCTTTGGCGCTCAACCGGACCTCTCCGCCTCCGGGCGGGGTCGCACCACGGCCTCGAAAAGCCTCGATCATGGGCGGAACCTCCGAGAACCCCCGGATAAGAGGGAGAAAAAGGAGAGCTACGAGACAAGGGCGAAAGCGCTCACCCGCGAGCTCGACGTCCGCTGGTCGAGCTGTCCTTGAGCTCATCCTTTCCTTCCCCAGGTCTCCTTTGCACGCCGAGCCCGAGCGCCGAGCTCCTTCTTCTCGACCATCCCGCGGAGGGAGTCCAACTCCTTCCGGGTCTCCCCGCACCGCAGCCTTTGGGCAAGCTCGCGCTCCCTCCTCCTCCGGGCCGCCTCGCGTGCACGGGCCTCCACCCTTTCCCCGCCTCACGAGGCCCCCTTCCACCCCTCAAGATACTGCGAACCTCGCTCCACCCGTGCTCGAGGTATCGATGTCGGAGCTGTGTCGCGCCGATCTCCCCGCCGCATATCCGCACACGCCGTCGTCGCTTTGCCCACCAGCCCGCCGCCCTCAACGAAAGCCACGCCACCGGGTTGTAGCCACGAAGGGAGTCCCGCGCACTCCTTGAAGGGTCGACAAGCGATGAGCGCCCCGACAAGGCACAGACGAAGCGATTGAGCACCACCTCTAGAACAAACTCGGGCAAGGCTGAAGCGCACGCCGGGCTCCCTCCGACGGAGCGCGGAGGCGTCACCGGACGCTGTCCGCGGGAGTCCGACATCCGCGCCGGAGGGACGCTTGCCGCGCGACACCGCACCCCGCACCCATGCCCCGGCCGACGCCCATCATCGCCGTACGAGGAACGTGCACCCGCACTCGCCGTGACGTTTGAGCCCGACGCCGCCCACCAAGAAGCCCCTCCACCAAGCCTCCTCTTCTTCCTCTTCAGACGGGCCACCCCCGCGCCACCTCTTCAACCTCGACATCGCCGCTACTAACGCGGAAGTTCAACGATGACGCCTTGAAGAGGCCGCCGGCCCCCTCGCGGGCCCCTCGGCCCCACACTCCGTGGTGACCCCTTCACCGGAGCTCTCGGGCGGTCGCACGAGGAGCCCAAGGCACGCTCAGCTCGCACTCGCAAGGAATCGTAGACGGGTTCCCTAAATGGAGGCGGCAAGACCGCTCAAGACTCGCCGTCGCGCCACCGCCGCCACCGCCGAAGAGCTCGCCCCCATGGAGCTCATCATCACCGGGCGCCATCGCGCTGGTCATCCCCAAGCATGACGACGACGAGCTCGGGATCACCGCATCGAGCTCACCGACGACGACGGCAAAGAGCTCGCGGCCTCGAGCCCAAGGTCGCGCCGCTGCCGAGTCCCTCCTTCCCTGGCCGCTTCCCGGTAATCTCCCGCCGCCCGGGCATGGAGGAGGTTCAGCGACACGACCACGCGCCACAGCCAGCCACGACAACAAAGACAAAGAGCTCACCGGGGCCACCCGCTCGACCTCCTCTTCCCCGGGCGCCGCCCACGGTACCTTCACCGCCGACCGGGAAGTCGCCTCCGTCCACGGGCTCGACACCGGCGCAGTCGGGGCGTGGACAGCGCCGCCGTGCCCAACGCCACCGCCAGAGTCCGAGAACTTGCCGGGCTCGACGGACGCCGCTTCCCTGGGTAAAGGGCAACGTCGAGGGTCGTGGACGATTGCTCGCCCCCGACTTCTCGGGCCGACCGGTCGCCACCTCCGCCGACGAGCCCGCTTCACCACTCCGCCCAAGCCCGCGAACGAACAACGATAGGCGCCAGCCCCGTTGGGGAAGGAGGCCGGGCCGAAGGCCTATCGCCCCACCTCGAAGAGCGAGCTCGCCGAAAAGCACAAGCCTCACACAAATAAGTGGGGAGAGCCGGGCGAGAAGAAGGGCACTTACCAACGCCGACGCCGCCGCTTAGGAGAGCCCGGCCCCGCCCCGTCCCCGCCCGGGTCACCAACTCCGGGCAGAACTCCACCGGGTCGCCATCGAGATCGCGGGCATTCGCGTACCCAACGGCGGGGCTCTCCCCCGCATCTCCCACATGCGAGAGCTCGACGCTGAAGCGGCACCACCCCGCCGGCCGGAGCCAGTTCCGAATGATATGGGTCACCGCCAACCCAAAGCCACGGCGCCTTGACCTTGGCCACCCTGCCGCGCCACGCCCGCGCCCCAAAAGCGAAGGGGTCTCGCGCCAAACTCACTCCTCATCAAAGGTACGTCCGGCGTACCGCGGGCAGCTGGGAAGGATTCGTCATTCTTCGATAAAACCACCCCTCCCTCCAACGAGCGCTCGGAAGTCGCTCCACCGGAAAGGTCTCGCAACCTTCCCATGAGCCGCAGCGGCACGCGTCGATCACGGTCCGCCGCCCTTGGCCGGCTGAATCTTGGCGAAAGATGTAATGCTTGAAGAGCTCCCAGCTAGGATTCCCAGCCGACCCGCAGAGCATAGCGAAGGCCGACGAGGCGCGACTCCATTCGGCTGTCAGTGCCGGAGCTCAACGCCCCAAAGGCGCGTGATCGGTAGCCCCGGAAGTCGTCGGGTATGCCCGGCCGCGCTCATGGAACACGATGAACGACGACGGCCCTACGGGCGGATCGGGCCGCGCGTCGCCGCCGGGATAATCCACTCCTCCGCCCTCGCGGAACGGCAGCCCGCCGACGAGGCCGCACCGCCGATCAAGTCCTCCGTCAGCCAAAGAACGCGCCAGAGCCCATCTTGCACCCGCAGAAGACCCGCCCCGACGGCGGAAGGTGGAAGATTGAATCGTAGGCCGATCACCTGTTCGGACTTCTTCTTCTGAACTTGCGCAAGGGAGGGCAGGTAACAGGAAGATGAACCCACCCCCACGATCTTCCTCGCTTTTATAAGGCCTCGCCACGATGAAGGAGGTGAGGCGAAACCGTCCTGGGCTCCGCCACGTGCCGCGTCCGCGATGTAACCGACCAGCAGATCGGCGACGCGATACCTGGAAGAAGCCCAACCGGGCGCCGCCCTGATGGGACGACCCTCCCCAACGGTAAAAATCTTAACGGTAGGGCCCTAACGGCTATTTTTACCCAAGATGGCGAAATTTCAGGGCTCGACTGTGAGCGGTCCGATCCCCAAGCATGAGAGGAGGGTGAGCTCGCGGCGCAGCTCATTGACCTCGAGGTCCCGGGCTAGAAACCCGAGAGCCCCGGCGCCGCCCCGAGACGCGCATAAAGGAGCGCGCCGCCGGAAGCGGCGCGACGGCCCGAGCTCCTAAGAGCCGGAGACTCCCGCCCCACGCACGCCCGGGTTGCCAAGGGATCATGCTCGCAGCCCGAGGCGACCCACGGCCGATCAAACGAGCGAGCCTAACGAGCTCAAGCCTGCCACCCGCCGCCTCGATAACCACGGGCAAGCTTTGACGGGCACATGCAAGCCGGCCCGAGCAACCGCAGAGCTCGGGTCCTACCGAAAGCACGACTTATCCTAGGGTTCAAGGTCGGCCCTCATGGGGTTCGACGGCCGCCCTGGAACACCACCCGAGCGAGGGGCGCTAAGGCGGGCAGCATCGACGGCTCCGCCCCGGGCTCACGAACGAGCTGGGGGCTTCTGCCTAAGCGTTTGGGTTGCCAAAGGAGGCGAAAAGACTCGACCTTAGGTTATCCTCTCTACGATGAGGAGACTCAAGTCCCCGAGCTCCCGAACGAGCTCGGGAACCGTAAAGGTTGCCCTTTGGAACACGAGGTCGGTCCACTAGCCGACCACACCGAATGAGCTCGAGCTTGACCTCCCGAACTACCCGTTATCACCACCGAGCCGATTCCAGCCAACGAGGTGTCGAGTCCGAGCTCACCTCCACCTGACACCGCGTGAGGGACGGGGTCGACGAGCCCGCAAAAACTCGACAGAGTCTCCCCGAGAATCCACCTTTCTCGCGGAACCTCGTGCATGTACTCAAAACATCGCCGAAATAATGCACGACGCCAGATGCGTGGTCGCCCGCCAGACCAACCACCTCTAGCAAGCTCGCTTGACCCCCACCCGAACCACTCGCGATCAACTCATCAAGCGCTAATCTCGCCAACGAGGTAAAAATCAGATCCGGACTCACCCTTTGCGACCTTATGCAGCGTAAACAGAAAAAGGAAAGGGGGTACAGCACGCAATCGTAATCTCCACCAGACTTCTCATGGGGACCTGGGCTACTCCGCAGGGCTGAGCCACAAGCACCCAAGGAGATATTCAAGCCGCCGCCGGGCCGACCTCGAGAGAGAGAAAAAGGAACGCTGGAGCTATCGCCTGCCGAGCCTATCGGGCGCGCGGAACGACGATCAAGAGGAATCGCCCACAACCCTCCAAGGACGCGACCGGATGCCACGACGCCGAGCACGAGCTCGTCCAAAGAGTCGCGGTCCTACTACTACACCAAGGCCTCGCCTCGGCTCGCGGGGTCAACAACGACCGAAGCCTTTAAAGTAAAACGTCCCAAAAGACTGATCATCCCTTTACAAGCACTTTTTATCATATATGGATATATGTGTACATAACCAGAAGCGGTGAGCCACGAAAGCAAAGAAGCATCGAAAAGTCCTAGCTCGATGACCTTAGCAACGGCGACACCCTATGACCGCACCAAGCTCACGAGCCCTGCGGCCGAGGAACGCCTTGCGATCCTTGTCGAAGCCCGGCTCGGTGACGGTGAGACCTCGCTGGGGCGCCCGGCCGCCGCCACCACAAGGTCCGACGAGCTACTCCTCCCGCAGAGAAGGGCGCCGACGCGACCACGCCACCACCTCCCTCGGTGGCCTCGGTCCTCTTCGACGGCGTATTCGGCATAGGTCACTGAGGACTCGTCAGCCCGAGAACCCTCGGACTCCGTCGTCCGCCGCCGGTCGCCGACGACGCCATCGCTAGGGCCGGGAATCAGCCCCACGGCGAACGCCACGGCGGCGCAACTAACGCCGCCGCTCCCGCGGGTGATCCGCCTCTTCGAGCGAAGCTGCGAAGAAAAAGCCGAAGGTCGGCAAAGGAAGTCGCTCGAAAGAAAGACCGAAGATGGACGGCACCCGCCGCGAAACCCAGGTTAGCGTTCGCATTGGATGCGCCCGCATCGCGAGCCCCGTTCCACGGCCGACAGCGCCGCCGCCTCTCCTTGACCTCGACACGCGGCGAGGCCGAGACGGAGCCCGCGACCGCCGCCTCCCGAAGAGCGGGGGGGAGGCGGCGCTGAGCCGGAGGAGGAGGGGCATGGCCCCGCGCACGGGATCACGGCGACGCAGTTGCGGCGGGAGGGCGAGCCCGCCTCGCTGATAACGACGTCCTCCTCCTCCCGAGCCGCCGGTGTCCGAGGACCCCACACCCTCCATCTCTAAGGCAATGGGGGCCAGTGAAGGAAAGAAGAAGGACGCCTGGGAAAAAAAGTAGATGACACTCTCCACGACTCGAGTCCCCGAATTTATAACCAGAGTCGGCGGTTCGCAACCCACATACGGGAGGGCGCCCGACCGGGCTCCCCACGATCTCCACCCACGACGCGATCCACGAGGCCGCACGCCAACTAAACGGCGCATACGAAGACCCACCGTAACTACGCCACTCCGCCGTGGCGCACGAGCGCCGCGTGATTAACCGCCGACGTGACAAGGCGGCCTGGCGGCCGGTTCAATTTCGAGAAACCGTCATGCAACAGCCCGCTCTCGAGCTCTCGGGAGCTCACCCCGAAACCGCGTCGGCTTGATGCGTCCCGAATGACGGCACCGACCGGAGCTTCCACGAGCTCTTCGAGGGACCTGCGGGCCGCCGAGCTCCCGACAAACGCAGCCCCGCACGGCTACCCCAAAGAGCTCGACCTGCATCAGCGACCCACAAGGGCTGGCCTCTCGCCTAACTCGACGACCAACTCCTCCCCGATAAATCACCGTGACCGTTACAAGGTTCTGACGAGAAAAAGAGGTCGATAATCATATCGTCGTACACTCAACTCCAACGGGCCGCCCGGCGCATCGCGATCCCATCGAACCATTCACGCATGGAATGGGCGACCTCTCTGAGGAGATGTTCTCAGGCCGGCCCGGGGACAAGCGCGCTTTTTATAACGGGCGAAAGCTATTGGCTTCGGCGCGATGGCCGAAATCGCCGACAACGCGGGCTGGTAACGCGAGCTCACGGGTCAGCGGTCAAAATTCAAGCGACTCGAAGAGCTCCACCGGCCCGTTCAGGCGGCGTCGGCAGCCGCGCTCACGAGCTCGAAAGGGCTCGGGGCTTCCGGTCACTTTGCGTCCGGACATCGAGGCTCTGACGACCCGGCGGGCCTCTCCAGGGCGCCGCGCGTAGGGCCCGGGCTCGGGATGCAGTCGGGGCCCTCGAGAATCGGCTCCCGATCCACTAGCGGTCGCACGAGCGAGTTAACAAACTCGGGCCTCACTGGACCGCGTCGAAGCGGCTGTAGAGCGCACTTCGACCTCGGCCAACAAGGCTAGATCGGGACTCGAGCCGCCATCTCCACACGCAGCGAAAAGAACAACGGGTCGATGAGCCCATGACAAACTCAGCGAAACAGCCTCGCGAGCTCACGGCTCCAGCGAGCCTCGAAACTACACGCGGCCCGACTAGCTCGAGCGCATCCCGCTCGGCAGTTACTCCGGCTTGAGAATCCCGCAGCGAGGCTCACGGTGCAAGCGAGCATCCGAGAGATCCTCCTCTCTCCCAAATGCTCGGGGCTACCGTGGGGGATCGATATTCGGGGACGACTAAGGATGAGCTCACTGCTCGACATTGGTAAAGCCGAGAGCCCGCTCGCCAACGCTGAAAGAGCTCACTATCCTCCAAAGAGCTCCGCTCGCGGACGAAGCTCTCGCCAGTTGCCGAGACCGGCGCAGCATGAGCTTTCGAGACCGAGGGACGCATCCAAGCGAAGCTCTCCCGAGTGAGCTCGCCCGCGCAGTAATGCATTTGACCTCTTACGCGAGGACCTCTTCCCCGCCGCCTCGAGCTCGAGCTCGACGGATCTCGCGACGCGCGGGAGAGCTTCGATCACCTTCCACGGAAGCCAGCAAGTACGGAGTTGGCCACCGCTTCCTCGACGTAATCCGAGCCACGCCGCGCGCTACAGCTACGTAAGGAGGTCCTTTCCGCACACCACCATACTCCATCGATTCCAACAGACGCCACAGTTTCCCCATGGGTACGGTCGACATACGCCCGCCCTCACCTGACGTATGCGGCCGCCTCATGTCGGCACGGGATCGGTTCCTACCGCAATTAAGGGGCTACGACGCCGTGCCGCCCGACTCGATTCACGTGTACTATGCGCGACCACCTCATCATCCGTGTCTCCAAAGAGCTCGAAGAGCGACTCGCCCGCCCCGCCAAAGAGCTCGCGCAAGAGCTCTCCCTCGCCATACCCCGCGTCGCATCCAACAACTCTACTACAGGTCTCGAGCGCGCATCGCGGCGCATCTCGACGTCGGCAGCGTGGCCGCCCTTCCCATGCGAAGAAGGCGGCCAACCACGATCGAAGACAGAGTGTCACATGATCATCACCTGGGTTCGGCATGCCTGGCGACAACCACCCGACATCCAAAGCTCCGAGAGCTCGAAGAGGACTCGGCCAATCAATCCAGCTCGTTCGAAGCCTCTCACCTATCCTCCCACCCCATGGCTCCTTGCCTGTGCACTCCCACCTCAACTCGGAGAGCTCATACACCTTGCTCCCCTTGCCGCTATAAAAGGAGGCGGGGACTCTGGAGGGTGGCTTACATAACGCGTTCAAAACATCCTCACTCATCTTCATATTGGCACTAGCCTCAATCACGAGAGACTTTGGGAGCCCTCGCTTCCTCTCTCTCGACCGCTTTGTACGCACTCTATGGTTTTACTTCTGATAGTGATCAAGACCGACTAGGAGCCCCGATTTTGCCCTCAACCAAAGATAAATCTTGTGTCATTG